>JAHFWJ010000597.1:1200000-1789705 GCA_028555115.1 Himalopsyche japonica | reverse complement strand
ATGTGTTTTTATTGTTTAAAATATATAATTTAACAGTAGCGAGTTAAACCAGACAAGATTACGAATACTAACGAAACAACAAAATCATCTTCTTTTGCAAAAAGCAGCATGTATTTCTTACAAATTTTCACTATTTTTCACTATCGCTGGAATATTAAAAACATAACGTTATAAGGTTTTTTTCCTTAATATTATCTTTTTATATTATAGCTTATACTATATCGGCGCACAAGGTAATCCCCCTATTCAGAAACCCATACCTAAAATAAGTGTGTGAAAATGGGTAGAGTAATATTTCACAACACACCCAAACCCGAATACCGAATGGTGTGCACTGATGCATCGTGTGTTAGTGCATTTGTATACCACAAACACTGATCACTTTAAAAAAAATCTCCAGTTGAATTGCATTAAATTTGTTTTCTCCATAAATCAGCCACTGTCATCCTTATCCAATAAAAAAACATACGCAAGCTCTTGAATATATGTAATAATTATTACTCTCGTAAAGAAACATGAATATGTTTCTAAATTTCAACTATGTCAATTTATCTCTTAAAATTTCTTTTATATAGCTCTAAAGCTAAATTGATATTTAAGTAGTGGCGATTTGTGTCTCTGATTTGATGCCGTAGATGAAATACCATATTTTGAAATTTTCCCATGCATGTTTCACTGATCGTTAAAATCTCTCATTTTTTGAACTGTGACATTTTTCTTGCTGAGGTGCGATATATTGACATTGAAATAAAAATTTAAAGGGTGGAATATTTATTACATATTTGGGCATTCATTACAAGACATTGGATTGTTACTTGTACGTTCGTTGGTTCTGCAACACTCTTCAGGTGAATCATGAATACGTTAATTAATAAAATGACGGAAACTATATAATATATGTGTTGCTTTATTATTTTTGGTTTTGATTAAAATGCGAACAGTTTTATTGAAAATTTGTTTTTTTTGTCACACGGTGTCGTAATTTATTTATGAGAAAAAGTAATACGTTTTAAGGGTACCTGTTTTCTATTTAATATTTACCTCGCGTAAATCGAATTGAATCGAATCGCAAAGTTTCCCTGCGACTTTTAAATAAATAAATCAAGTCTCATTCACTCGATTTAACTTAATTTTCTCTCGGCGCACTTTTGTCGTGAGAGATAATGTCAGAAGTAATTCTACTAGATGTCGTTTTCTGTTGAATTATTTGATTCGACTTGGCTATCTATCTACCGATAATATTATCACTTAAATTTTATGAAAACACCTTTTG
This sequence comes from Himalopsyche japonica, assembly GCA_028555115.1. Lineage (NCBI taxonomy): Eukaryota > Metazoa > Arthropoda > Insecta > Trichoptera > Rhyacophilidae > Himalopsyche > Himalopsyche japonica. The sequence continues at coordinate 1,788,432 of JAHFWJ010000597.1, read as the reverse complement.
AAATTATCAGATATCAAAGAATATAGTTTGACTCTAATTAATGTAAAAAAATGCAACTTTTATAATGTTATATTTTTGTGTATTCTGGAAATAAAATATCATAGCATTGTTCATCCATTTTTTTACCTACGATTCTTATAAAATTAATCTAGAAGGTGTAATTCGTTAAAATTTGTGATAAAGGTTGTAAGTGCTTGATGGAATTTCAATATCGATGTTAAATTGTTGAAACTTTGTACGATTCCACATGTTTTACGTACCTTTTAGAATACCTGAAGATGCCGAAACGTTAAACCCGGGTATTTAGTGATATAACACGTGGAATCGTAATCGTATGTTTTAACAATTCAAATTTGTAATTCACTGCATTGAAATAGATCTTAAGGCCAAGCGTGTGTGTGTTTTATTTAAATCAATGACCCAAAAAACACTATTGAGGAAATATAATTGAACGGTGTGTTTTAATTATTTATAATGTAATATTCTTACACCAAAAAGTGACAGCTAACACATTGAAAATTGTTTTGTCTCTGATTCTGAACCTGTATGGATTTTATCTCAATTATAGAAGAATACAACTCTGCCTTAGATTTGACATTAAAATTCAGAGTGCAGCGACATCTTATAGTCCGCCCGGAATTGTTATTTTAAACGGAAATCTGTTCATTTACTGAAAAATATTTAAGTTCCATTCTTGTATTATATGTTTTCACATCTCGGGGAATCCGTTTTGCTTTGTCCGCGAACAGATTAAAGTTGTGCTTTCATATAATAGACATTTCCACGGATTATTTGTTTAGGCTAATTGATTTATTATTATTGCCTGATGGAATCAATGTTTGTTTTTTTCCAACGCTTGAATTTTAATAAATAAAAACTTACGTTTTGGCGAATTTGTATTATCATTTTGAATTTAAGATTTGATTCAAATATTATTTTAACTGATTTCAAACCCTTTTGTTAACCCCGGTAGACACTTTCACGTTTTATTAATATTCATTGTTTTTAGTGCACACATTTTGGAAAAGGTAGTTAAGAAGCGATATGTGTGATGTGGTTGTCATACACTGAGGATTGTTTATAAGCGGTGACAATTTTAAAGTTTGACTGGCCGCTACATCCGAAGTCCGTTATATCAAGGTTTAACTAAACAAGAAAAGTCATTATGATTTCGTTTTATTTATCGTCCGAGAGCCGAAATTTTAGTGAAAGATTTGTTTTGTTTAATCATCTCCAATTTATTATAGTATATAAAAGAAAGGTGTTTACTCAATTCAAAGATGCAGATAGAACGGTTAAATTCTTTATTAGAAAAATATACCTGTATCAACGATTTAGAAGTGACAACAAAATAACACCATGCTCTAACAATCCTGATTTTTAAACCTTTCTTGAATGTAATTTTAATAATTTTATTTCATTTCTGATATTTTCCCTATTTTTGGAGATTTGCTATAATAAGCGGATGTCCGCTACTAAAAAAATATACAAACTTTTATGAGTTATTCCTTTAGTAGCGTAATTTTAAATGAAAAAGACAGAAATATTAGAAAATCTCACATCACCTCAAAGTACGATAAAAATTCATGTCATTCCATTTTAGATAGTTATAAAATTTTATAAAAAAGCCATTAAATATAACACCTTACAAATCTCGCCAACACGTGGCTAACTTTTGTAATAATCGACGAAGGCGTAATGTAAAAAGCACCGTCATAAAATTCCGCAAATATTTCATAGTTTTCTTATATGGTTTAGCGTTTGGTATTCTGGAGCCGTAGCATCCTTCGGGAATCAAACCTGAGCTTCTTAAATCCTAGGACGCCGTGCAGTAAACCCCCAGACCGCGGAATCTCAAATCCTGTAAGCGAAACGAATTTGTCTCGGTATAAGGGTTGAGAAATTTCATCGGGTTTTAATGATGATTAAAGAACTCTGTGCGGCGGGCTTTATTTGTTTTGATTTGGTTTTAATGCTACGTAATGTATATTAATTCTGTATTCTGCTGGCTTTCGACCAGAGAATTCAACAAAAGATTATACTAACTCACTTCCTCACGTTAGCCTGTGTGATCAATGAAATTTTTCAGTTTTATTTTTGTTTTTTTTTATCGAAAAAACTAGACAGTTTCGTAATTTATACGAATATATATAATTGAGTTTTATTGAAAAAAAAGTACTGCATTTGTTTAATCTGAATAAACACGTTTGGCTTATTTATTTTATTTGTGTGTCTTTTATTCAGTTTCATAAGACTTGTATTGATTATTATCAAATTTATTTTGCTTTCACTACATTAATATGTTGCGTTTCACGATATCAGATCTAAACCATTAAACTTTTCCCTTCGGATAGTGTAGGAAAATAAAGATATAGGTACGATATTTCATGTGTTTCTTTTTGTCATTTTTACGCCCTGCACTTTTAATTACATTTAAAGTCATCACTCAGAAGTATCTATTTGAATACTCAAAAGTCACGAGTAATCGCTGGTACAAAGCTGTAAAAAATATATAAATTATATAAAAACATGCGCAAAATACTTCAGACATCAACTATTACACGAAGTTTCAAACGTCCGTTCTCATGTCACGTTATATTTTCATTTCGCTCTCTTGCCTCCGTTCGTATTCACTTACGTTCTTAGAAATATAAACCTTTAGATTATGGGTAACTCTATCTGTATATTAACTAAATATAACATTGTACTCAATTAAAAGCATTGCTATAGTTAGTTGGTTATAGTGCCTCGAAGTATTGTTGATATTTCAGCTTAGCGATTTAAAATTACTTCAAGTATATTGAATGTTCGCTCACATTTTCAATTTACCTAGAAAAACAGTAGACAAAGTTTTAGAATCGCTCATCCGTAAAAGATGAGCGAATTGAATTTTATGTTTCTCAAGATTTGAACGTCGAACTCTGATTTATTTGTTGTGTTCCTCTGCCGCGCTTTTTATGTGGCCATAATGAAAAATAAACTTTCCCCATCTGGCTCAAAAAGGCTAGATGTAAAGGAGATAGTTTTTCCAGAATGAAATTTTCCGACGGATCATCGTTCTGGCAAATCCTTCCGACGTCTCTTCGTCTCGGATGGCTATGAAATTAAATTTATTTGTAAAGCGTGGCTTACGGAATTTTCTTTCGCGATTTTTTTTACTAACAAGATTGTAAAAAAGAGAGTTTTTTTACGTGAGAATACATGTTAGTGTTCTAATGTCAAAAAAAGAAGCCTACGCAAAGCACAAAAGGTGCTAAATTGTTGTTATTGTACACTTTATTGCCACTTGTAAGAATGTGTTTGGGAATATACAAAACAAATATTTGATTCACCGGCGTTCTACGCTTTTTATAAATAACATTTAATTTTTATTTTGGCTACATATATATATATTTTCATTAATCGTTTGTGTACTTTTTTTTATTTTTAAGTTAAAATAACTTGTGATATCGACTGAAGGTGCTTGATGTAATTTCAAGACCAATTTGGAATTGTCACAACTTTGTACGATTCTACATGTTTTGTCACTAACGATCCGGTTTTCGCCTTTCGGCATCTTCAGGCATTCTATCAAACGGATGCAACAGAACTGCCTAATTCATTATCTTTGTCAGTTCTGTTGCATCCGTGTGATAGAATGCCTGAAGATGCCGAAAGGCGAAACCCGGGTCGTTAGTGACAAAACATTTGGAATCGTGCAAAGTTGTAACAATTCAAATTTTATAATAACTTATAATTATGTAAAAACGAGATGTTCGTATAGTTGTTGTTATTTTGTCAACGCCTTCTTACGTCTATTATCTTTTACTGTTCCAGAGCAATTAGGTTGAGGTGTATAAATATTTAAAATATTTGTTTTTTTTTCAGATCGCGATACCTCTTTACCAGGTGTGGACAGTCGCGGGGCGCGTTGGGCGGGCGCCCCCGCTCTATCCTCGTCGCGTCGCGCTTCTCCAGCGGCTACACCTTCAGCGGCACTGCTCGCGTCTTTCGACAAATCTATTCTTCAGGTAAGAGCAATCATACACTCATAAACATTACTTCCATATTATGTATGTAAAATATTTCGTAAAACATTTAGCTGATATTTTCTTAGGTAATGCCAGTGTCACTATTCAGTTTTATAATAATGTGCAATGTAATTCTTATCTACCAATAATTAGCAGTTGTTAGATAACATAAGATCGATCCTTATTTAACTTTTCACTCATTTAAGTTTTATAAGTTCATAATATTTGGCTTTAGAAAAGAGAAGACTTTTTGCCGAGAAAAAATTCTTGCTTAGATAATATTTCGGTAATTACCTATGTGGTATAATTTTACGCAACATGTTTGGGAACTTGCGGGTGGATATAATCGACAGGTACACCATCTTTATTGTATTAGTTACGTTATTTATACTTAGTATGTTCTCTTATGTATATGAAATACCTCGTAATATTTATCAATAAACCTCAAACCAAATATCTAAGAGGCGTAAAACCTCGTCAGAGATCGTTGAAACCATGCTCAACGATAGATGGGGTGTGCGATCACAAAATACGTGTCACTTCACCGAAGTTTCCCAAAAGTATTTTGTTACTGAACCCTGTTATATATTTAAAAAACAAAACAAAAGTGGATAACATAATAATAGTCATTACTATTGACAAAATTATATACTTTTACTGTTTATTTTTAAGTTAAAATTTTCCATTGAAAGATAACCGCGAATTTTGTCTCGTTTTTCTCTTATAAAAAACGTCTTTTAAAGGCACGATTGTCACTAAGAGTTTACTTTCGATTCTTAATACCGAAACAAATCAGCTACCTTGCCAATCGTATTATGTCTTGGCAGGATCAATATTGTTACACAACTGTCAAAAATATTATCAATCTTGGCTATTGTTAATAAAACTTTTTTTGTAGTATCTTGACTATATTTAAAAACTGGTGATAATGAATTATTGAAATGTTATACAGCAGATCTCAAAATTACATCTGGCATATCACATGGCATTGACCTATCAACGTATTCAGTGTATATTGCGTATTCATAAACGATTACCTTTTTGAAATTAGAATATTTTCAGATCAATGTTGCCGTATACAAATAAATCTTCCCAAATCCTGTCCTTCCCATATTTAGGTCTCCTTTTATTTACGAAAATTTTACATGTATAGATTTTTGAATTTCTTTGTGTCACTCTCAATTGAGTAATGCGAAACCCACTTTGGTAATCGCTTCTCCACACGATATGTGTTCTCATCTTCCCGGCACAAGGCAAGAATGTTATTATTGAATTCCTGCGCGCAGTATTCCTTACTTTCAGGAGCGGCTGGTCTCATTCCACGTCACCTGCTCGATTGGTCGTATAACGTTTCACAACGCTTCGACAGTTCCTTTCTTCGCATCTATTGTTCTGCAAGATAGAGTCGTATGTTGACACGTGAATGTTTTACGCAAACGATATCTTTTTTGCATGTTCATATAATTCTAATGCTATCTTAGTTAAAAGTGCTTCATCAAAAAATCAATAATTGATATTACGTTTTTTTTGTCTTATATTCGGCCTTACATCGATTGAAATATTATGATGATTATCCTTAGTCTTACGCACTCGAATGCCGTCATGGGAGCGACATAGATTTTTCTTTTATAGCTCGACTACCACCATGCTAGTCTGGTACAACGTCATTGAAATGTAATTTGTATTGTTTTTTTCAAAACAATACTAATTGGATATTTTTTTATCGTTTTGAACATCTAATGGTGACGTACATTGCTATTTTTCACCGTGTTCTAATGGTGACACTTTGTAATTATTCATTCGTTATTGAAGTAACAACTTTTTTTTTTCATTTATTCAACTTTGATTGTAATATCTGTTAAAAAATATTTCTGATTCTCATTTATTTATTGTCATTATAGCAATCTACAATATATAACTTTTCTCACATTCACCCCACGTACTGTATATTTTTAATCGGTAGTATGAATTTTAGTTTCAATAATTGAAATAAATAAATCATCGCGGAGACTTAAGTGTTGTGATTTTTTTGATATTTTTTTATTACTTTAAAAAATTTCCCCATTAATTATGACGGATATATTTCATTGTTATGAGTATTGTATGTTATGGAAAAATAAACCTCATGAATGGTTTTATCTTAAAAAAAAATACTGGCTTACGATAAAAAAAAGTCGGATCGATATATTTCACAATATTAATTCACACTTCAAAAGTCGCTTCATCACAAAAGAAAATTATTCTCTTTAAAAATCTAGTGGTTTTTGTAATAAAACATTTCAAAAATGAAACAAAGGTCTTACATACACTTCTTCACTTTACGTACAGGTAATCCCTTGCGATTTAAATGATCGGTGTAATATACCTTTATAACATATTATCAAGCAGTACTAATTTATCAAACCAAATGCTGCCACATTTGTTTTTTGCGTTCAAAAGTTTCTTCTGGTTATGAATATAAAGTACATAGAAAATTGCTTTTCTCTATGTTAAAAAGCATATGAATATTTTCTCATTTAATTAAAATAAGATTTATGATAGTTTTATCAATTTTAAACTATATTTTTTTGTTTTTTAGTTTCATCGTAAATGTTCGTCCGAAACGAACAATTTTTGTTTTATTTATTTTTTAATGTTAGACTTAAATTTATATTATTTTTTTGAAATAACTACAACTGAAATTGACGTGAATCGTTTAGCTCTTTGCATTACCTATCTTGTTGAATGATTATTACACGAAAAGCGTATTCAAATTTAGACTTGTAATAATAAAGTCTGCATACAAATAACCGACATTATAATATAAAATGATGATTTTTGTGTTTAATATTAAAAAAATATTAACGCCATTGTTTTCATCATCTTGTGACTACAAACTTGCATATCTGGCTATTTTATCATTCTAAAAATGCACTTAGTAATAGTCATTATTTCGCTAAAGCGTATTCGATCTTTTGTGTTCGTCGTACAAAGAGAATTCTACATATTCTTTTTGCGTTTCCGAAAAGTGCAGAGGCATTTTCAGCCGTCGGAAAATATGCAATAAAATGCAGTGAAATGTGACGCAGAGCCGGAGTGGAAGCCTCACGGGGGCGCGCAAACAAGTGTTACATTTTACTAGTAGGAGAATAAACGGGTGTCGTGGAAATATGCATGAAGCGAGAAACTCTTTGGGTCGCCGTATCTTTTTATGAAACAAAACGCCTTAACGTACATTTATACCCAAGTGTGTTTGATGGAATTCCACATACGATATTTTTAAAATCTGATGTAATTCATTTTTGGGTTTCGAATAACATACGAACATACCTCGCCTTATATTAAACCTGTGACATCTATATATTTTTTTTTTAATTAAAATCAATAGTAAAAACTAATTCATTGCTACAATTGTCTTGTATTTATGAAAAATATTTTTTTTAAATTTTATTATGACAAGGTGAAAAAATAGCAATGTATTTTAATTCTATAATTTTTTTATAAGATATCGTTCATAGCTATTTTGGCTCACGTCATCGTCAGAACTATAGTTTAGTATGTAAATTTTGTAGAAATAAAATACATTGCTATTTTTTTCATCGTGTTATAATGGAGTTCTAACAAGTAAATTCCAATTCAATCAATAAATTCATTATGAAATATTTTAAATAGTAATAATAACACACTTTTAATATAATTTTAACCATTTACCGTATTTACCGTCAGGACTGGTTTCGCTCATCGCGAGCATTATCAACTGGTTAATGTTTGCGATATATTGTGAAAATAGTAAAAAAATGTGTTTTTATTACTTAAAATATATGTAATTCCTTTCTACCAAGATGTGATAGTTAGCCAGTCAAAGGTGATTTTCTTGACATGTTTATTATGTTGGTAGAAAAAAATCAAGAAGAGAATCAGTGGTCTCAATTGTGTTCAATGGCGAGAGGAAACTGAATGATACTTGTCTTTTTATTTATTAACAGTGTATTTAGTGACTTTCTTGAGCATTTCAACGCCTTACAGTAGAATACATTTGCTTTTTGGTGATATTGTTACGTATATCTGACAATACTTTCAGTGTTTGCTATTTTCATGATGATATATTGATTACATACTGAGCCAGTCTATTGCAAAAATGATGAATTTAAATTATTTAACTAGGTGCAAATTAATGAATGAATCATTCCTATTGATACTTAAGGTCTCTTTTACAACTTAACTTGAAGGTTTGCGTTATATTGATCTCTTTTTATTGACTTCTTCTGTCTATTGGCTCTCGGTTTTCAAAGTGTTCGTGTAACAGTATAAAAGGCTCTGGAATATGTTAGTTGTATATTTATGACAATGCAACGTTTGCAAACTAGTCTTCTTAAAAATACTTTGCATTTTATTTCAAAGAGGTCTCTTTATTCAGAATTTACTTTTACTATTTAGATCCCTTTTATAGCTCCTGCCGCGAAAAAGGCACGCCAATATATTCCCATACACATTCACTTTAAAGTGTGCACAATCAAACCAAGTTTAGATACACTCAAAAATAAAATAAATAACTATCAACTATAATAAACCATTTTTTTGCCATGCGGAATTCGTAAACCGGTAATTATAAATATCGCATTATATATGAGATCTGAACGTTTTAGTAACTAGCAGTTAGTGCTTATACGTCGACTTAATTATCAAGTCGTTTATGAAAAAACTTATGAAATTATACACATTTTTTACGGCTTGCGATGTGCTTATATTGTAGCTATTGATGTTTTTAAATCATTGTCAAAGATTTACCTTGAAAACAATGTTCGCCAAAATAACAAGGCTACGCAAAGTATTTTGATTGAAACCTCAATAGAATTCCGATTCGTTGATTTGGGCATCCGTTGCCTGCTACCCTCATCCGTTTTGATTCAATTTAGGCTAAACGACCTGTACCTTTGAAAAGCAAATAGCCTAGGAACCGTTACAAATTGCCATAATTGCATAAATCAACTCGACTCGATACCCCACAGAAAACATTTACGCTTATTTTGCAACTCGGCGAAAATACAATCGGAAGGCAAACCGCAACGACCGGGTCGATAACATGCCAAATGTGAACATTACCCTTTTCATAATTTTATTTCCTTAAATTTTACAAAAAAAAAAAATTATTGATACTACATATAAAATGCATAACGCATCAATAGAATGATATTGCAATCAAAAATAAACCTTGAATCTTTATATCGTATATGTTGGTACAAATAGTTTTTATTATTTTTATCTCTCACTTTGAAGGTGTTACCTTTCACTTCTTGATGGAAAGTCTTCATATTTTAAATAATTTAAAACACATTTTTTTTCCACAGTATATTTTACGATAACGATCAGTTTCGCGCATAAAATATATTGTGAAAATAATATATTTTTAAAATTTCATCTCTTTAAAAATGGCTGTGATTTGCACTCTTGTTTAAAATTATGGAAATTCCATTGGTGATTCTAATGATAATTAATCAGTATACCAAAAAACATTGCACGAAATTTGATGCTATTTTTTTTTACTTCCATGTGGTGATTCTAATGATATTAAATCAGTATACAAAAAATCATTGCTTTTCATTAATATTTTGGGGAGGTTGATATTTCATATACTTAAAATATCACAATTATTATAAACGCTCATTTCCTACGACATAAAGTGTAAGAATATTGCATTCAAATAAAAAAATATTGCGAAATAACATAACGACATCTTTGACATTAATTGTTATTACTATTGATAGTTCTAATTGACTGTTTTCTAAGCTTGATCATTGAATTGAGTATTAATTTTCATACAACTGATGGACATCATTCAGTACTGGATTGTTTCAGATATACAGAAGATACATATATAAAATATAAAATATTTTTTCTTGTAAATTATCTATCTATAGTCCATTTGCGTTACTGACCTGACTATCGATCTATTCTAAATTAAATTTTAGCCAACCATAGTTTCTGAACACAATAATATTCTAATTCTAATTCTTAATGTTAACAGGAAAATAAGCGAATATTTCATCAACGTTATTAAAAGCATCCTTTAAATCAATTGGATGGAAACCATTGAGTTAAACAGCTTTCCATCTGATTTATTTGGATTCTAAATTTATCGAAACTCTCATTTAACTCTACGTCGTAATACAACATTGTAGAAAACGTAGCGGCGTAGAGTGCGGTGAAATTGCAAAATTCAATAAGCTCGGTGGCATCGGGCTGTAGCATATCGTTTTGCCAAATTGTTTACCACTGGGTTTGTTGAATATTTGCAACTTGTATGTACGTTTTATTTGTGAAACCTTTTCGATGATACACAATTGAAACATGACTATACAAATTATACAACATTTTTTTATTTTATGTTACCACGTATGATTTTATTCTTATCAATTTAATCGAGTCATATAAAAATACGTCTATAAAAATGTAGTCTACTGTTGACTAAAGTTTGAATATATGAAAATCGAAGATTTGTATTTAGCATGGTGAAAAAATAGCTATGTATTTTAGTTCTGTAAAATTAGCTATTTTTGCTATTTTTATCGTGTTTAATGGAGTCTACCAAGTAAATGCCAATTCAATCAATGAAATCGCATTTAGGTTTCGAAATTTAACACTTTACTTACAAGAAAAAATAAACAAAACAAGTATTTTATATACCATACAATTCTTGTTATAAAACTTCATTAAATAGGAAATTAAGAATAATTATGAGCGGAGTGAAAAATCGTTTTACAGATGATATTTTGCTAACCCATTTAATTTTAAATGTCAGAAACAATAAAGCTTACAAAAAGGGGTTTTCGTTGTTTTCTGTTAAGTATAATTTATTCTATTTTATGTATAAAAATAAAAAATAAAAATCCATGGAGGAAGTCGCTTGCTCAAGGAAAACCTTGTCAGCGTCTCTCCAGCCTGCAATGTTTAAAGATATAACATATTTAATTGTATTGTCCTTTTTTATATTATCCAAATCATTGCAAAACTCATTTAACACAGACTGATAGTTTTCATGTCACAGCGCTGTAGACGATGTTACAAACCGAATCGTATGCCGGTTTGTTAACTAAAGTCATTTGTTTCGACACAACCAACGAAATTTCACCGCCTGCTATTGAATTTTTTTTAACTGAAAGCTGTTTCGATATTTTTCCTTTTTTTTGCTGACTGCCGTACTTTGTTTTGAATTTCCTCGCAAATATTCACCGCAAAATTTGAAGAGCGTTCAACAAAAGTTTCTAATGAAATGAATTATCTTTCGCAGCTTGTTTTGAATTAAAATAGCCGATTAATTAATTCAAAGTCAAGGCTTACAATTTAAAATGAATATTTATTGTATAGTTGAATAAAAGTCCTCTCTGTGTTAAAAAGTGACTATGTGCTCTTATCACAGAAATTCCTTAACAGTTTTTATTTCACATATTCTCGTCTTTCTTAGTTAAAATGCCTTCATTCAATAATGAGTTTTTTTTATTTTTTTGATTATTTGATAAAATATCTTATTCTTTATTCCGCACTTCTTTAATGTCAAAATCTCTAAGAGATGTGCTTAAATTTAAATTAGTACCGTTATTTCTTTGTATATCGGTTACTAAGACCTAATAGTTAGTAAGTTTCACATCTTAACTTTTATGAAGTGCTTATTAATTCCAGGTTAAAGTAACACTTCTGCATTAATATAATGCCATCTGACATTATAATTTTTCCATTGTTATTAATAATTGAAATGACTACATAATCTTTCCAATGGAAGAACTTAATACTGCGGATACTGATGATATTCATGTTTATCCGTATTGCTTATTTGATATCTTGATAATACCATCGTGATAAATTGTTTTGACTGTAATAAAGAGGAATTTTGCACTATTTACTACTAACGAGTAAGCGAGCATAATACATATAGACCCCTTTATTCACTGCATTACAACCCACCTGGTCACCCCTAGCTTTGAATCAATTCTACTTTATATGGTTTCAATCATTCGAAATCGATCTTTTACATGAAATGCAGAGAAATAACGCATTCGTTGAAATTTTAATCAGTGCAGAGAAGCCATTGGTTGACTGATTTAACCGTTTAGTTTTCAATTTACTCATACCCGCATTCTTATCAAATAACTTCATGAACGTTGATTAATCGGCGTTGATTGCTCGATTTAAAAGGGCTTCTTTTTATGATTGGATCCATTAACATACCATGCAATATTTTATTTATTTCGTATACAACACACTAGAGGCCGCTAAATGAGATTATTGACTATTTGACTCAGCCTCATAATCGAATACAGTGGAACCTCGATCAACCGTTCTCGCATAATACGTTTTCCCGGCTGGAACGCTTATTTTTATAGTCCCGTCAAACTCCCATAAGAACAATGTTAAATAATCCCGCATTGACCGTTTCCCGTTCCTGATTCCCCGATTTCCTCGATAAACCGTCTAAATATTTTGGTCCCGTCACAAATATCATCCCGATTGACCGTTTTTATTGCATATTTCTCCGCAAGCAAGTTTGACACAGCCGAGTGCAGGTGTTATGTGTAGACACGTTGGAATCCGCTGTACATGTTAGACGTAACGCATTGGACGCATGTGCTATTTTTTGGGTTGAAATCCACCACACGCGTATTATTGTTTATGATGCAAATGTAGAGTTGTTTAAAATTCATGGTAATAATGATTCCTGTTCATACAAACTTTTAGTCACAAGTTTAGTAAGAAGTCTTTGTTCCGATTAAAGTGCCAAATAACAAAGAAGCAAACGAACATAAAGGACTTTTTTTAAAAAATAAATTTTATATACAGTGTGTACAAGTAACTAATAAATAAATGTTTTTTACGATTTTACTTGTTTATTATTATTTGAAGCTTTCTCGCATTAACCGTTTCCCGCAATCACCGTTATTTTTTCAGGGTCCCTTAGAAAACGTAAAATCGAGGTTTCACTGTATATATTATAAAAAACATGTTAAATGGTTGTTAAATAAATACGTGTCTATTTGTATAATTTTGGGCTATTACTTATCACGTGTAAAAAACAAATAATTCAAGAACTAATAAAATGATTTATTAGTTATTTACCATTATTAAATAAAAAGTCTACAAATATTTTTTTTTGTTATAAGCATAAAATTTTTATATAGTGTCACTATAGCATTCACTTGACTTAAATAAAGAACCAAAATTAGCGGCGTCTGGTGTGCTGTAGACTGTGTCTTTAACTACCTTTAAAAGGTAATTGAGTCTTTGTTCGCCAAATTTTATTACTATACTCTAATATACTGACATATTTCGTTCATAGTGAAAAGTTAATTTGCTGTTTATGGAAGTAAATCAATAGAAAATCGCCACATTGTTTATGGTCAGATTAGTGGTAGATAAATAAAAAAATCACAGCATTTCAAAGCGTCGAGAACTAATGTGGAAATCGTCTAAAAAAATCTAAATTTCCACAATTCAATATATTATATTTATGTACCGGTTTCGCTCGTCGTGTCCATCTTCTGAAATTTACTGACAACGTCAAATTGTTTTTCTTTTTTGAAAAACCTAATATTATTAAAACGGTTGATATATTTTATAATTTTCTTCCTAAAATGACACAATGTACATAAAAAAAACCATCATACTTTTACAGATAATTACATTTTTTTAAATATTTGATTGACATACAACAGTTGTTCGTTATTAGATGTGCGAACTGCTAACATTTGGCTTCGAGTGCAAACACTTCAAACTTTAAAAAAAATCGTATAAGTATTTATTTTTATAATAGAATCACTTACTCATTAATGGAGATTTTAAATTTATTAAAGCTTTATAATTTTTATAAAATCAATGTTTCTATTATGTAAGCATATAAAGGTGTTTATCTTCTTTTAATTATATTGTTATTTATTAGATATACAGCGAAAACCATGTTTACAGGTGCTACTTGATTCCCATAACTTATAGTTTCGAGCTAATTTAACATAAATTTTATTTTACATACCTTATTTAAATAGCAAATGACTTCAGGCATAATTTAAGATGTCATTGTCAACTTAAATAACAGTCATTCGCTTTCAACACTGTATCCGCAAACTCGAATTTATTCTGGTTGTTTTTAAACGTGATTAGTCAAAGTAGTATGTTATAAAATTCTTTTACCATTAAGGTTTAACCTATATTTTCTTGGTAGAAAGGCATTATATTTAATTTAATAACAAAATTTTTTTGTGCTATTTTTACAATTTTATATATTTATGATCTATACCGGTTTCGCTCGCCGTGTCCATCTATTGAAATTTACTTAAAACATCAACGTTTGAAAAGACAATTTTTTTTTTATTGTTATAGATCCTTGATTGGTTGACTATTGAAGAAGACATGTTGCGTCAACAGTGCGTACCAGTTGGGGATGTTGATGAGATTCTTCAACTCATCGACAAGCAAAAGGTAAGGATTAAATAACTTATATTGTTGTGTATTTTTTTCAATCAAGAATTTAACAATAGTTATCAAGAATCGATGGGTATCTTTTAACGAATAAGTGAACATATTTTTTTATCTTAATTTTTTTTTAAATTTATATAATGTCATAGTAAATGTTAATATTTCAAACAAAGTTTGGTGGTTTTCTAGAATATAGAATATATAGAAGAAACTATGTTTAATATAAGCCCTGAATTCAAAATTTATATTAAACAAATATATTTATTTACAAACTTGAATGATACTTTTATGTTGAAATGAATATTTCAAATTATTTATTTGTATTACGTCTGTAAACAAAATATTGATTGAAACAAACTTTACATCGAAGTCACTTTCTATGTTTATGAGTTAATTCTGGCATAAATCCATATATTATATTATGTATTATTTTCATAAAATTTTTGGCCATTGATAATAATTATTTGTGCGCAATACCATCTTCCGAAATTTTATCGAAACTTTTCTGATTTTATTCGAGTATGATACTTATGCAGGAAGTAAAACTGCTCTGCCGGCCGCAGAAATTTTGTTACCGACAAAACCTAAAAATAAAATCGTAAGGATTCATAAATACTTAAAGGAAAATTGGCTAGATGGCACTGTGACTTTCAAAAAACATTTTTATACTTTCCCTATTCGAATTTGGACAGAACCATAAAGCAGATATTTTAATTATGTAGTGAATTTAAATGTTTCAGAAAACTTTTTTATACCTAATGAAAAAAGTTTGAACGAGATTTAATTTGCATATTTTACGAAGAAACTGATTAATTCTTTTTGTTCTTCAGACTTAATAGAAATGAAATGTCAATGATTTAATTTCACATTTAATTGATTTTTTCATCCCTTTTCTATCTTCAATATTTTAATAAAAATAAATATATTTTTATTTAAAAATATGATATATTGATAAGAATTTCAAAGCCCTCTTTTGTTTACATTTTAAATCTCTCTTTTATTTATATTTTAAATATTCTTATGATGGAAAATCTTCTTTGATTTTTTGTATAAGATTTGAATCAAAATTCTCACTTAGCAAAAATCAATAAGCATGCTTTCAAGACTCAAATCACATTCAAAAACCAGTAACAGAAATGAAACTGATTTCATTCAAGAATTATATATATATATATATTTAATTGGAAAAATATTTTGTCATAACGTTTAAACTAAAGTTCGACTAATATAAGAGTCTATGAAAGGGCTGCCTAAAATAAAACGACACAACGTAAATATTTTGACTAAAAATTGCACCTCTGAAAGGTAAGAGAAAGAAGCTTGATGTTATTTGTGTAGGGTTTAAGAATAATCCTAGTATTGAAACGGAAAGGGTAGGCAATCGATCGGTTACGTTTTTGAACTGAGCGTATGAGACCATTCGCGGATTTCCGTATTCCTAATTCAAGATGTTATATGTTTTGTTGTCATATTTTTTTTTTTCTTTATTCCTTTATTTTTGTTTCATTTTTTTTTAATCATTTTACACGCATACATAATATTTGTTCGTTTTTCAATAATTCATATTTTGAGTTTGAATAATAAAACATAAAATGAAGTCCTAACTTAATGTAAAAAATAACCCTGTTGATATAGTTTTTATGAGTAATTAACCAAAGGATCCAATAATTTCATTTCAGAATAAAAATGAAAAATGTCACTTCAATTCAAATTTCGAAGAAAAGTACTTAGATTATCCTCTATATGTATAATTGTACATTGTCACTTTCAAAGTTTTTCCACCGCGCAGTTTTTAACCCTAAAACACTTGGGCTTGCACTGAAACTATTTAAATTTTGTAATTGAAAAAAAATTGCTTTGAAAATTATTACGCTTGAAATGTAAAAGTTATTAAAATTAAATATTTATCTAGTTCACGCACTAGTTTCTAATTCGTCCTATCATCATGAATGAATTTAATCAGATTGAAAATGCGCGATAAATAAGACAATTGATGATGATGTTTTATTAACAATGATTTTATGAGATTCAAACTATACATCGTTAAAGTTTTTTTTTCTTTTTTTTTGTAATATATATTTAATAATTATGCTATGCATATATAATCTTTTAAAAAACAGATATTCAGAATATGTTTTTTAATTTCTACTTAAAAATTTCAATTGCGTTGAAAAATATTAATTTATTTATATCGTAAAATTTCAACTTATGTGTGTCAATTGTTTCATCTAAATTGTAATAAAACATTTATATTATTATTCATCAGTAGAGCTTAATTTTTAACATAATCTAGTTTACATTAAAATAAATATACATATATGAAGGTCATTTAAATTTCTCGATCCACTACTATTTATTTATTAATAACTTAAAAATGAACAAGCACTTAAAACATTTAAAAATACTTATTACTCTTTCTTATAAGTATTCATTCGTTTCCTTGACTATTTATCATAAAGCTTTTAGAAATAAGACTTTTTTCAGCAGTGAATATGACATTAGTTACGCTTTTTGGAAAACGAGTCTTTACTTACTGTCGTAAAAAGCAAAAGCGTTCAACTCACACTCTCAGCAACTATGTAAGTGCCATTGGATCTATGTATGTTTGTTCAAAAAAAATTTAAAAGTCCCGCAAAACATCTTATACGTACGAAATGTTTGTTTGGATTACATTGGATTACAACCATCGAAATGTGTAAGCTTTTTTTATCTAGGGTAATGTTATAAGCACGGAAAATGAGTCGATTAGAGTCGGCAATTGTTTTAGGCAGATTTATTCATTTTATTTGTCAACGGGCTTAGAAATCTCTTTTTAGTAATATTTATGAATGATCACTCGTGCAGTATTAATAAGAAAAAGATGTTATATACCAATCAAATCTACAGGAGCTTTTTTTAACTTAAAAACATGAGATACAATTTATGATTGAAGATGACGTTTTTATTGTAAAAAGTTGACACAAGAAAACAAAAATGTGTGTTCTACAACTGCTAGAGGAACCAAAACATATTTCACTCAACGCTCCAAAATCAATTACTCCTAATGGCATTTATATCCTGTTCACAAAGTTGTGTATCACTTTAAAAAAATCTTTAATGCTTTGCCGTACTCTATTCTGTTTGTGTGGATTCTGCCCTTGTTGTAAAGATTTTTTCAAAGACGAATAACTTTTTTAAGGCTCGTGTGAGCTAAACACATGTTTTTATTTATGATGGTTACTTTACGGAGATCGTTTAAAGTATTTTTTTACAGCTTATCTGATATGTGCTTTTTATATTTTATAATCTGCCTTGTATTATTTCTCATTGACGAAGATATGGATTTATGTTATTACCTTTATTGTATTTTCAAAGTCATCTTATACGAATTCGTTTAATTTGTGTTGTAAAATATTATCACTTTTTCTGTGTATTAAAGAACAAACATATTTAAAAATTACATAATATTTATTCATTTCCAGATGAGAAAGTGTACTAGTTTCTATATCTACGACTTCTTGACTATTCGCACATTCCAAAAAAAATGCTTTTATGATTTCATGCATGTTAATCACTTTTACTAAAATTTTTACAAACAAAATATGGTAATTTGAAAATTTTCGCAAGTGGCATCGTTTTATTAATAATGTAAAAATCCTTTGATAGCTTACAAAGTATCAAACGAAGTATCCAAAAAACCTTGTTTCATTTTAAAAGACAAGAAATCAGTAACTTTGTATTTGTTTTGTCCGGCAAATAGTTTTCGATTTGTTACTTTCAAATGAGATAAATCTCAACAGTTAGCAGAATATAAATACTTCACAAACAACTGCAGACACGAACCTGGAATGAAGTGACTGTATACAATTCATCTGTATCTAGCATGATTGTTGCTGCACAGATTGTCAGTCAGATGCAAAAGACTATTCAATGTGTTCTGGAGTTTTCTATGACTTTTTATTGTCAGTAGCATGTAAGCGGTTTGAATACAATACATGCATTACGGTAATTTTGTAGTGTAGTTGAATGAAAGCTGCATAACCAACAAATGTATGTAATTCCTATAATGACATGTTTCCTTGTAGACAAATATAGAGAAAGAAATCTTTGCACTGTATATGAAATGTCAGTAAAGCAAGTTCTGCATTCAGCTGACAATATTTACAAAGGTCATAACATCGTACATAATGAAAGTTGTATTCTGTCTACTGTATTGATAGGCAGAGATTTTTTGTCTCAGCGCTGCCGCTTCTGTATATAAGTCACTTAGCGGCAAGTCTACGAGAGGTTCGCGTCACCTTCGTAGACCCGGGAGGTAAATCCGCTTGTCCGAGCTACGGCGAGGAGGTAAAATTACTGCCGTAAGCTTCGTCCGTAATTGCTTTAATCCTGAGTCCGGGAGTAAAAGTAGCGCTCAGAAAGCGACTGGATGAAGCTGAATCGCTCGTATTAATATTATTTATGTTTGTTAATCTGTCGCTGTGAACGTTTGGAAATAATCGTTGAAGAATACGTTTTTCAGATTTTTTATAAAGACTGCTTTCACATTTTAGCTCATTCGCTCAATTTTTTTCTGTGACATGAAGTATAGAACAAATCTTTTCTTCTTTGACCAATGGTCAACTTCGTTAGTTTACGGGTTTTAACTCGTAATAATGAATGTTGTATGAACTCATTTTTCAATAGTATCGTTCTCAATTACTAATGCTGGTTATGTCTAAAATATTATTCTAATTCCATTATTCCTTCTCTGTTCGTTAATATAATGCTGGACAACCGAGTGAGAAGCAGTAGTCAGAAAGATACCTCTATTTTGATTCTACACGCTACATATTAACACAGAAAACGTTAAGAATGTCAGATAGATTGTGATTAATACATTTATAGCCTTATTAAAAAACATTTCCATCAACTCGTCAAAACGTTTCCAAAAACATTTACAATGGTTGAATTTCGATTAGACGTAAATGTACATATTTTTTCAATTCCAATATCAAATGAAATAAAACGTCTCAATATACCAACATGCTCTGAATTCTATTTAGCCATTGTCTTCATGCTTCTTTCTCCCTGCTTATTATATTTGCTTTTATAAATAAGCACGTAGGATACTTGGCAAGATGAAAGTTTTTTCCTTTCATTTAAGTTAATTTGGAATCCAATACGAATAACAAAAAACTGCTAAGCAATCTTTTTCATATAACTGTTCTTTTGCCGTTTTCATAGATACGTTTTAATCATCCCTCTTATTAATATTCAGTGATAAAAAAATACGAGTCAAATAAGACGAGAGATTTCAATAGTAAGCTATAATTCAAGGTCAAAATACATTAAAAAATTTAAAATACATTAATCTAATCTTTTACTTACATTTTAAATAATAAAAATACATTTTTTTTGTACTATTTCCACAATGCGTTTTCACCAAGATGTGTCAATCAATACATTAAAAATTATTGTCTTGAATTACACTTTCCATAATTGTGATGATTTTAATCGTGATTTTATTGAGAATGTACGATACCAATGTGACAAAATCGATATTTAACGTTTTAAATACATATTTATTAACACTCAAATTTTATTTAAAACATTATGAAATTAATATACATTTACGGTGTCTTCCATCAACGCAAATAACAATAGTGGTACATCTTTTAGCCGTAGGTATATAATATAAAATCAAAAGTGATAATTACTTTCTTCCACTAATTGTGAAAGGTTTGTATTACTTCCGGAATAACATATAAATGTATTTTATCATTAGATTGATATTCCAAATGTCGTTATCAATTACTAAGCTTTTATGTTCATTGAAAAAAAACAATAAAACTCTCGACAGTCTTATTTTTGTCAACGCTATAAAAAAGTCTAACCATAGTTTCATGCCAAACCAAACCAAACCAAAGTTTCGTTTTCCTTCTTAAATAAATGATGACACGTGATAACAAACATGCAAGACAGTAATACTAACAGAAGAATTACAAAGGTATCTAAAATAAATTTGCCGTCGATAATCAGTATATTGCGTAATTTTGCATCCAGTTACCCATATTAACAAATAAACTAATCAAAAATGAAATATACTATTTTATTCAATTTGCTTCAATTGAATTGACTTTTCAATCGCTGACCTCTCAGCCCAGATCTAGTTAATTCTGCCTGTACTGTAAAGTGATCACACACCTGCCCGATGTATTTTATTTGCTACCCGTAGTTTTTCTGCGCTCCTGCTATCACAGGAATTTACGCCTCACAGAGTTGCTTGACTTTGTCGTTTTGCTTCTACGCAAGACATTTTTGTCATCCTGCTTCCCGGTAATAGAATCTGGGTGTGACGTTAATTTTTCCTGGAATATAAACGTGTTTCTCGAGAGCATGCTTTCAAGGAAGGAAAATTTAGTGTTCAAGGATATAAGGCGTTTATCATATGATTCTTTAAAATAAATTCATAGATATGATTTATTGTTTTTATTTTTTCTTAAATATATTATAGATCAGCTTATGAAACAAAATCTATACATTTTTCAAATCAATTTACATTTTTAGACCAAAATGTAAATTGTTAGTCTTTAAATATGTATTTTACTAACTTTATATTTTTTGTTCAATGCACATTGTAATTCAATAGATATGTTTGACACATATTATGCACTAATTTAAATGCGACTTAAAGTTAGTTTTTATATGATTTGTAATATAGCAAGGAAAAGCCTTTTGCTCGGCAGATGAATAATTTGACTATAATTTACTGTTATTAAATGAATTATCAAAAAGAAAAAGTTGCTTTGTAAATAAGTGAAAAATAAATGTAATAATTATCATAATAAATTCAAGGTGCCTAAAATTGTACCCATAACCACACTTTACTACTAATTTGTAAGAAATTGTGTAACCAACTCAGCATATTTAATAGGGCAAAAAGACGTTAACGCTTTGAACATTTTTTTATTCAGCAGTATCGTTTATATTTAATGACAAAATTATAACTTTTTTATTTTAGACATGGCATGACGATGGCAACTCAGGGTGTGTAACATTATTATATAAAATTACTAATTATTATAAGATTTCTTACTACGCTATGCATCTGTCGTCATTTCATATTTCCGAGCAGAATTAATGAAGCTGGTTTAATTTTGTCCAATTTATAATTCAATTCAAAACTTTGTAAAAATAACTAATCAATTTGTTCAAACAGTTGTGCAAGCCGTGTCGAAATCGGTGCCTTCTATCGATCCACAGTTGGGATTGTGTTTGTTCCTGTGGGTATACTGAATATTCGAAACACGTAGACAAGTTTGCTTCAATTGCGTACTTCACAGCTTCTCAAACCTACACAATCGACAGTCTGAAGAGGCTCTATTGTTCAATCAAGCCTCCCTGGAAATTCCATAGTAAAAGATACACATAGCATAACCATAGACTGTAAATTGCTTTTGAAAACCTATGGCATTATTTTGTTCGACAAAAAATGCACGAGCCAAAAAAGTATTGCAATTTTATTATTTGCTTGTCATCTCATCGATTTGTTACGTTGCGTCGAACTTATTTTGTTCGTAATTTGAAAGTAAAAAAAATGAAATCATTATAAAAATACACTATGTACGTTTATTTAATATTCTAACGAAAAAACGCTTCCATCATGCTCTGCTATTTTAACTTAATTATAATTAAAGTACTAAATAATTCCATAATCGAGCCACACGTTTGCTGATTTTATTTACGTTTAAGGCGTGAACTGTCACTTCATGATGGAAAGGTATATTTTAAATAATAAACAACATTACCAGCGTCAGTTGATAGTGCTCGCGATGGGCGAAACCAGTCCTGACCATAAAATATATTGTGTAAACAGTGCTTAAAAATGTTTTTATTATTAAAAAAATTGATTTGATTGTTTAAAAATGTTCAAACATTCCAGAAAAAGTTTTTCAGGTATATTGTAATTATTCCTTTCATCGAAATCTATCATTATTTTCTTCGCCATTTTCATCGTGTACTTAGACAAGGAAAAACTCAGAGCTATAATATAGTAATTGTGTACGAAGAACTTATTAACTGTTTGTTAAAGCATGCAAAATGATTTTCCAACGACAGCAAACTAAATTATGTCTTAGTTCTTTCTTGGTTCCGTCATATTTCAAATTTGTTTCTCTCCTCGTCCTATGCATTCGCCGTGCAATTCTTTGATAGCGATCTAATTGATTTTTCGAAGCGTTATTACCGTTTAGGAAAACTAAAGTAAACGAAATTCAATGTAACTGAAAGTTAAACTGGATGAATAGTTTGCATACGATAAAAATGATAATAACATGATATATTTCACATTATAACTGATATCACTGCAATATTGGATATAATTTTGTTGCCGATTAATCGCAAGCAATCATCATAACAATAATTGCTTCATTTACGTAAAGAACCAACAAGCTTAAATTACTGCGGCGAAAAAGCTTATTATAATTTTGACGTGTTTAAAGAAAAGCTATGTTTGACGCAGGATGTTTTGTTTCATAATATAGTCAAACTATTGATAGCAATTTGAAATCGACGTTAAATAATTCAGTGAATACTATAAAAATATGAACTTATTGCACTAATATATTTTAATTGCTCTGTTCTTCTGTAACAATCATTCATTTCACATGAATAAATTTATTTAAAAAAAAATGTCGAATGGCCTATTAACCAGATACCGAAGGAAACGTTTTTTTTTCATTGAATTTAAGAACCAATTTGCTCACAAATGATGTTTAAGAGAAACGTGATTCGAAATAGACATACAATATGTTTAATTAATTTGTTAGGTGTTAACTGTCATTTATTGATGAAAAGGCATGATATTTTAAATAATAAACAACGTTATCAATATCAATTGATAGTGTTTGCGATGAATGATGCCCATCTTTATCTTAAAATAGATTGTGGAAATAGTACTTAAAATCTGTTTTTATTATTTAAAACATCATGTCTTTCTATCAACGAGTGACAATTAATACCTTTAAAGTAAATTGAATGCATATTAGCTAATATATTCGAAATTATATTTACTGTATAATTAACAAAGTCTTTTTAAAGCAGCAATGTAGAGCAATACGACAGCTTTCATTATTTCGATCCCACCACTGAGAAAAAAGGTATTTATCCACTTAATCTTTTTCTCGGAGTTACACATGTTTATTTTCATTTTTTATAATTAACGTTAAGTTAAAATTCACGATAAGTTAAAATTCGGAACGTACAGATTTTTAATATATTGCTTAAATGCTTTAAAAGGTACGGATAATATTAATTCTGAGAAAGTAGCACCATTTTACTCTCCTGAAAAATTACCGAAATTGCTGGGGTCGATTGGTTTACTAAAGTAAAAAATAATTTTAACCATTTTCATCGATTGCTTTAACTTCAAATTACATCAACATTTTTTACAATGTATATGTATGTTATTTTGTTCATGGTAGCTGACGGAAATTTCGTGGAAGTGTGATTTTTATATTATGGTCTATAAAACGAAAACACACACACATTTGGTTTTCATTGGTGAATTCAAAACAATTTCTACACTAAAAAGTGACGCATCACCTTATATTAAATGGATTCTTTACACGCTAAATTTGAATAACCTCGTAGTTTACATGATTGCTGTTGTGTTAATATGTATTCAGAATGAAATACAAATTAAAGATTTTTTTTTAAAAAGCTCTATAGAATTTTATCAAATTAAACAACTAAAGCTGTGACAATCGTTGAGAAGTGTATTCGTTGACAGTTTTGTTAAGTTTACAGCAGACTTGCGAAACAGACAACTTGCGACAGATGGACTAAAATTAATTCATGCTGAAATATGAATAAACTTTACTGTTTTTCGCCCAAATAATTCTTATTAATTATTAATTTTATGTGAAACTAAAATGACAAAATATTGTTGACTTGAGACAATGACACAACTTTCTTGAAAATAACACCTAATCCACAGTAGTTGAACATCGGATGTGAGATAATTTTGTGGAATTGAGGAAATGAACAGCAGGACGTGACGCAATCGGTACTTGGATCGATTGTTTTGGTTATTGTGTAGGATGAATTCCTAAAACCAGGACAACGAAGATATTTTAAGCAACCAGTCAAAGTGTCTCATCAGTTACAAGCTGTATTATTATAAAATTTTTGAAGAGCAGAATTTACTTGTACATGAGAAGTTCAACCAACGAAATGAACTAACGTGAGCCAATTCTACGGATCTCTCTATTAAGCAATTGCTATATTTATGTCAATCAGTGATAATTTTATTTTTGTGCATATTTAAATGTGAATTTCAAGTAAAATGAATATTTAAAGACGCGGTGGAAAAAAAATACATTGTTGTTTTTACTTTTCTGTTTTAAAAATACATTGCTATTTTTTTACTGTGTTATAATGGAGTTCTACCAAGTGAATGCCAATTCAATAATAAATATTTAAAGAGATTTAAAAAAAAAGATCACGTCATTGATTGTGATTCACGAACTAATGCTTACAAGAGATATTTGGGATTATGTTGAAATAGATACACGTTTGTTTTCGAAAATTTATTTTGTGGTTCCGTCGCTTAAGATATCAAATTTGGTAAAACATTTTCAAGTCTCATTTTATTTTTTGTCATCAAATTGATGGAGATCATGAACGTCTGAAAATTATTTCCATTTCGATTATCCACTGTCTCAAACTGAAATTAAAAGTGTTAATTATTTTATTTGAAATAATTTACATATCAATTAATGGAAATAGAATCGATGGCCACGATATCAAACAAATAAAAATACAACGGTATTTGCAAAAATAGTTCTCTAAAAATCTGAATTTCGAGGTCTCATTGCAGGTTTTTTGTCGGACAATAGAACTGAAAATCTAGAATATATTGATAAACAGACATGATTCAAAACATAAATCATTCGACCCTTTTTTCCTTAAACATGTTCAGGCTGTCCGAATATACTCATTCTTTTTCCTTAAATTTAACAAGGTAGTACAAGACATCTCGAATATATAAATATTTAAAGATTCAAAGGGGAAGGCCGTAGAAAGAATTCCTATCGATAAATTGCTCGGCGATAATACTCATAACGGCCATAGCAAGAACTTACCCTCGGGGAATAATGGCAGAGAGATTTCAAAGATTGAAGTAACCATGTTAAATTGTCTTTTTACGGCAGTCTCCCCTTGTTCGTAAATTTAAAAAAAAATGGAAATCGTCTCTGAATTTTCATTTCTTTATGTAACTCGGCGTGCCGCTTTTGAAACATGCCAATGAAGTGGATATATTTTCGTAATGGCTCCGTGCATAAAATAATTCTTTGTATATTTTGAAAAATATTCAATATCACTGGTAGGATCGAGTATATATATTGTTAATTAAATATATTTTCTCTTATTCAATAGGTAAAAGATGAAAACGAATCCTCTTTCTGTTGAGGTTAGAACTGAGTTTCCCACACTCGATTTCTCGAGAGTTAATTCACCCCTCAGAAAAACTGTCGTAACTTAAAATTTTAATTGTTTAATATTAATAATATTGTGGAATTAGTTTCAGTGAAAGAAGTGCTGAAGATGTCAATACATAATGCAACAGTTCTTTACTACGTTTCGATATAAGTTTCATTCGCTTCCGTAAATATGTCATAGAACATAGGCATAATCTCATTTATACTTTCTAGCGGTGGGTTGATTATAGAAATTATGGCATATAACTACGAAATTGATTCAAAAAATATAATTTTTAAGGTTTTGCTTTTTTCTCTTAGGGTTGCCGTATAACAGCCAAAAACATGACTTTAACTCAATAAGAATTTCTTAATCACTTCAGATCAATTCAAATTGAAAAAACCTTTCAATTACTCGTGTAAATGGTCACAAACAAAAATTTGATATTAATCGATTGATATGGGAAATAATAATATTTCAACTGTTAACATAGCACATTGCAATATGTTGATCGTTTTTACATATGCAGGTAGACATGTTCTATCTGTAACCTTTATATTGATTTCATCAAAATTTTTAACAGGTTCTCCTATTCTGTTCTCATGCAAAAGCTAAATCAATGATTTATAAAAACACTACCAAAATACTGGATGTGTTAATAAATATAACTCTAGAATCCAAAATGCGAAAAAGTTTAAGTAAAATTGGCGAAATATTTCGTTAGCCATAGGAAAAAGCTCGCCCTCATTTCGTTTTAATATTTCTCGTAATCCTGCTTAATGAAATTCAATTCTGAAAGGTTCGCTTTAAGATGTTATTAAAAATACCGCCGATTACAAATTTACGAAGCGTGGAATCAATTATTCGATAATGTCTCGTTATTGGAAAGATTTCCAAGGGTTTCAATTTTATTAAGAGATTTTTCATTAATCTTTATTCCTATTTAATACTGTTGGTAATCTAAAATCATTTTTTAAATATGAATTGGTCTATGGTTTAATTATTGTGTATTGCGATGGCTTTGTTGCTCACTTTTTTGCTCTCTTGCGTGGTTGCTGTGGTTTCCACAATTGTTATGAGTGTTATAATTAATTAATATAATTGTAATTAACTTATATTCTAAAGAAATTATTGATTATATGCTCAACAGTAGTAGCAGATCATTGTTAATAGTATAACCTAGATGTCATAACTTTGATCAAGAGAACGGCAGAGCACCTTGGCAATTTATATATTTGTATTGATTGAATTGGCATTTACTTGGTAGAACTCCATTATAACACGGTGAAAAAATAGCAATCGCATCGTAAACTCGTCAGATAGTTCTGAAGAAGGCGTGAGCCGAAATAGCTATGAACTATATGTCTTATAAATTTTGTAGAACTAAAATTCATTGCTATTTTTTCATAGTGTGATATATTTGTAAATTTATTGGGAAATTTTTTTGCAACTACTTTCCTAGTAAAATACTGAATACGTGAGAAGAAATAACACGTCAAACAATATAACCGCAATAATTTTTGAATATACACTTTTTTTTTGAATATACACGGTTTTACACAACACGGTGGCAAAAATCGTGGTATATTTCTATACAACACGCTTTATATAACACGGTTTCAAAAAAAAAATACATGTTTAATATGTACGCCAATGTAATTTGCACATGAAAAATCTTCCTGAACGTGTCGAGACCTGTCAATTTTGATTGTTTCGATACATTTCAGTTGCACTCTGCAGTCAATGGTGCAGTGCATATTTCTTTGTAATCCGTGGATTATTCTGGCTTATTTTTTGTATGTATACACTTTACATATTTCATTTTATCATTAAGTATGTACATACATGCACATAATAACCCTTGGCAGTTCAGAAGCATGACGTACATTCCCTACTAGATTCCACTTGCCTTGCGAAATCCTTGGTTATTTGAAAAATATTATATGTACATACGTAATATAACGCTTGATAATTTATACCAATTTTATAGATTTAATCGTATCAATTTAATATTTTTTTGTAGATGAAAAATATTTAGAACCCAAAATGTCGACAGTTACGGGTTAAATTAAAAAAAGAGAAACTTAATTTCTATTGAGAAAAAAAAATCAATATCCTAGATTGTCTTAAAAGGGGAGAGAGACCGTCATCCCTTGCTAAAATTTTCAATTTAAATGAAGCAACAATTAGGACTATACAAAAAAATGAAAACAAAATTAGACCTATAGCTTTAGAAGGATCGTCTATCAGTGTGACAAAGATTGCCCGCATACGCTCAGTAATAATAGAAAAAATGGAAAGAGCTCTTATGATATGGCTAGAAGATTGCAATGACAAAAAAATTCCTGTGGACAGAAGCATTATACAAAAGAGGGCACAAGAAATTTATGATAATTTAAAAAGAACTGAACAATCGTCATCGGAAGATCAAAACTCATCTCACAATTTTTCTGCTTGTAGAGGATGGTTTGAAAATTTTAAGAAGCGATTCTCACTACATAATATAACAATTCGAGGAGAAATTGCGTCAGCTGATGTTGAATCTGCTAAAAAGTTTGTTCCAGAATTCGCAGATATTATAAAAAATAAGGGCTACACACCAGACCAGGTTTTCAATGCGGACGAAACGGGATTGTATTGGAAGAAGATGCCGCAACGAACCTACATATCAAAAATGAAAAACACGCGAAAGGATTCAATGTTACGAAAGAAAGAATATCTTTACTATTATGCTCCAATTCTTCAGGAGATTTTATAATGAAGCCATTATTTATTAATCGATCCTTAAACCCCCTAGCACTAAAAGGTTATGATAAAAAGAGTTTACCTGTTTATTGGAGAGCCAATAAAAAGGCTTGGAGCACAAGTATTCTTTTTAAAGATTGGTTTTACAATTGTATTATACCTGATGCAAGAGATTATACGAGAAAAAAGAATCTTGATTTTTAAATATTATTGATATTGGACAATGCACCAGGACATTCTCTCGATTTAAAATATCCTAATGTTGAAATATTATTTTTACTACCAAATACTACGTCTTTAATCCAGCCCTTAGACCAAGGTATAATTTCAACATTTACAGCCTATTACATTCGTCGAACATTTGAAAAAATATTAGAAGACATTGATCAAGGTGAAAATTTAACACTTCCACAGGCTTGGAAAAAATTTTCTATTCGAAATCGTGTCGAAATTGTTTCTGCATCCGCTAAAGAAATAAAACAATCCACTTTAAATTCTTGTTGGAAAAAACTATGGCCAGTATTAGTGTCTGGAGAAAATGTTTTACCACCAATAGAAGATGAATACCAAAGGACAATAAATATTTGTCGTGAAATTGGTGGAGAAGGTTTTAATGACATGAATATTCATGACATCTAAGAAATATTGGAGGATCGTACACTGAACGAAGAAGAATTAGTCGAAATGTTAGATGAACCCACCACAATTAACGACTCAGAAAGCAGTTGCAGCGAAGAAGCTACATGTTTCACATTAAAAACGATAAATGACGGTTTGAAATTGGCTACAAAATTAGAAAACTTTTTAATTGAAAAAGATCCTATAATGGAAAGAAGTTGGAAATTTAAGAGGGAATTGCAACAGATTTTGGAACCTTATAAGGAAATACGTAAGGATTTATACGCTAAAAGCAGACAATCGCTTATTACCGAATTTTTGAATGCTAAAACCACAAGAAATCCAGAGTCCTCCGATGATGAAAACGTACAACCGATTTCGAAAAAGAGTGAAACATATAGAATTATAAGTGATAGTGATGATGAATGATTACCATTTTATGTTATTAAAGTTTTTTTCACGATTATGTAAATATATATTTGTTTATTTATAAAAATAAAGTATATATTCATATAAATTATCTTCGTTTTTTTTTTTTTGGAACGCATCCCCTAATTTTGTATGCACTTCAAACCTTGCATAACACGGATTTGTATTACACGAGGTTTTTGTGGACCCATATACCCGTGTTATACGAGGCCCAAGTGTAATAAACTGTAAAAATGACTCAACAAAAATTGTCAAACTCTATAAAAACACTTAAATTTTTCTCAAAAATAATACACAAATTCTTTTAATTAATATTCCGTAAAATGAAATGAAATCATACAGTAAAAATATGACCCGTTTTTTTTCCACGTCCACTTAGAAATACGTCTGGTCATAATTACAAATTCGCTGGTAAGCAAAAAAGATTTAATACCGGATTACCGGAAACATTTACACAGAAAAACAAATATTGTCTCAACGAAGAAAATAATGTTCATTTTTTTTCGTATCCGACTCAAAATTTATAACATTGCCTCTCTTTTGGGCGCTTAATTATTTTTTATGCCCTAAATAATAATGCATTTTTTAATACATTTTGTACAACATATTTCTTACCTATTATAAGCAAAACTATTCCCTTACATAACATAGCTTTGTTCTCTGGCTTCGTGGCGAATTTAGATTTGGACTTTATAATATTATAATTTGGAAAGAGAAATAACGCAGTGAGTTGAAAATAGTTACATCTATTCGAATTTATCTAACACGATGAAAAAATATATATTAGTTCTACAAAGTACATTGTTATTTTTACGACCTTCTAATATATGTGAATTCATGATATCGACTGAGGTTGCTTGATGGAATTTCAATATCAAATTTGAATTTATATAGCTTTGTATGATTCCACATGTTTTGTCATTAACTACCCGGGTTTCGCCTTTCAGTATCTTCAGGCATTCTATCATCAGTCAGTTATGTTGCATCCGTGTGATAGAATGCCTGAACATGCCGAAAGGCGACACCCGGGTCGTTAGTGACAAAACATGTGGAATCGTACAAAGTTGTAACAATTGAAATATTTGAATTCATTTGAATAGCCACTTTTATCCATCTGCCAAATGCCATATGCAGGAATTATCGAAATATAAATAATGAGAAAAAAAA
This sequence comes from Himalopsyche japonica, assembly GCA_028555115.1. Lineage (NCBI taxonomy): Eukaryota > Metazoa > Arthropoda > Insecta > Trichoptera > Rhyacophilidae > Himalopsyche > Himalopsyche japonica. Next base: position 1,757,581 of record JAHFWJ010000597.1, on the reverse strand, counting down.
TCTAAATTTTTAACAGAGTTTGTGTATAATAGCATTCTTGCTAAATATGTTAATAGCGACATGATATCTCTCCGCAGTGATAAAGAAATTCACAATGGCATCACATTTGGCATGTTGAAACTGTGAATCGGTGATGGGAAACCTTTTGAAAATTGAGAGTGCTAAGTTATTTTTAATGTATATATACTTTTCAAGAATGGCTGTTTTCATATTTTTTCTTTCACATACGAGTACGCTTTAATCCAATGTTAATCTGTTGAATGCCTTGCACCATCATGCATCCACTTGGAAATGAAGGCTTTAAGTGTAAACAGAATGTTAATAGCCTCAACAATTTCTTCTGAACTCTCCATTTTATTGTAGTGTATATCTTTGTAGTTTGTATTCAATCAATTAACAACTGCTCAATATTCCAAGTGTGAATTTCAATAAAAAAAAGGGAGTGTTATTTGAAGTCAATATCTAAATTGCGGGAAAAACTTTAATACTTCGTTACCTTCCTTGTTGAAAATCAGCATAAAACCGCTTTCAATTAACCATTGCAATGCCAAATTTGAAAATATATCTGCTGAACAGGGTGTACGAGAAGTAATGTATACGCAGATATTAAGGAAGAAAGATTTATGAAACACCCTTCAGGAGGTGCTGCCTGCGAAGTGGGAGCGATTCTAATTTACGCCTTAATACCTAAACGGTCGTTGTAGCTCCACTCACTTTTCGCTCCGCCCCGTGTTTTAAGCGTAAAGCGCAGATGTTTAAAACATTTCATAATTGTTATTTTTTTCCATACTTAGTGTATATTTTAGCGTTTTTTATGCATATATAACACAATTAGGTAGCGCTTTATTTATTCGGTAATGTCATTTACTATGAGTATTTAAATACGAATATTTTTTAAGGTTTCTTAATTTACTATTATGCCATGTTTGCGCGAAGTCATCATAAGTTACTGTTATTAAAATAACTCTATTAGGATATAATTTATGATATCGACTGAAGGTGATTCATGGAATTTCAATATCAAATTTGAATTTTTAAAACTTTGTACGGTTCCACACGTTTTGTCACAAAAGACCCGAGTTTCGCATTTCGACATATTAAGGCATTATATCACACGGGTGCAATAGATCTTACTGTCTGTCAAATATTCAATAAAATCCACAAATAATTTCTAAAGTTGGTCGACCGTACTAGTTAAAAGTTTGACAACATATGCATTACACAGTAGGTATATATTGTATATATAATATATATATGTCGACAATAAATTTCCTTATGATTGTTGTAATTTGCTTGTTCCGTCACAGTCGTAACTGCGGATCATGGTAATGGGAAAATATAGTGTGGTTCTATGAAAGTGCCTTTGCAGATTATCGATTACAGCTTCTTTAAACAATTATAATATCTAACCTCAGTGTTTATTTTGTCAATTGTATATTATTAAACCAATTGAATTGTTCGGCATGTGCGTTACTGATGTCCTTTCATCAAGATTTATGATCGAAAAATTATATTACGAATGATCGTCAAATAATTTTTCAGTGTATTCATATAATAATAACGCCTATTTAAATTATTTTATGTTACCCTTTGTTGCATGAGCACATAGTAAAACAAATACTTTTCAATATTTGTATGTCTGTCGACGGTTACCTATCCCCTATACGAGGAATAATTTGTTCGTATTTAAATTAATATTTTATGAAGATAAAAATACCTTTAGTTTTATACCGAAAGCTTTTGCCAAAACGATTCAATACACTGACCTGTTTAAACAAAATGAGGCAGTTAGGCAGTTTTCATAAATGTAAAACGGAAATTGATTGTGTCACACAACTTTAATGACGTCTACCATGGAAAATTAATAAATTATTGAAATAGGTTCAAAAAAGTCAAGATACATAGCACCCGACGTGAGCATTTGAAAATTTCATCTCGACTGCTGGACTGGCATTTATAGTTACTGACCAGTAATAAATCATTATTTTTTTTATAAATCAAAATTCACGTGTAGTTTGTATTCTTATATATTTCATAAAAGTATTATCCGTAATCATTATTGAGTTAAATATATATTGAACATTCGTCAACGTTTATGAACATGTTTTAATGAAGTCGAATTTTTTATTATTAAATAAGTTCGCTTAAAACATTGAACTCAAGTTAATTAAGTCGTAAGTCTCTCTCTCAGAGATTAAAAATGAAGGATTATTGTCATTCAATCAAAATGAAGCATTTTAATGTACACGCCTAATATCTATCTTATTTCCAGGGTGACAGGTAAAAGCACATCTTTGAAATATAACCAATAAATATTTCAATTTATTTTTCCATAGCTTATTGCATTGTATTTAATTTGGTATTTTTTTTTTGGCCTATCTGTATCACAGTAAGATTATTAAACTTATTATCATTAATCTGGATTAATCTTCATTATTGAATTATAAAAATTTTAGACTTTTTGCTGTTGGAAGTGAAATTCTCGTGTTTTTACATTACTAATGTTGATTTGGAAGCTTTTATTTGATTATTTTTTAAAAGAAAATCATAAGATGGGCTTAAGACAAGCCTAAAAGCCTAATAGTAAACTGATTACTATTTGTAGCGCCCTGTTTTAGGATTAGATGGGTAGGAATGTATTTATCAAACATATTCATGTTTCCGATCATAAATTTAATAATCGATTGTTAAATCAATTTATGGGTCACTTCTCCCTGCTGTGAATTGAACCGGATTTGAACTGAGATTCATATATCTGTTGAAAACATAATCACTTGAATTCGTATGCACCATTGCTAAAAACAAACGCATTGGTCACTCAGTAAAGGAATGTTAAATCATCAAAATAAAGAATTGTGTTCCACTTGGTTCAGTCAAGACCAGCATATTTAATTATGAGTCTTCACAAGAACAAAGTTATCTAGTTATGTAATAAATATAACCACGCTTCCGTTATAATGTTCATTTCACTGGTTCCTTTCGTATGTTTCCCAAAAAGCGTTCCTGCCGACACTCGACAAAGGTGGCGAAACTATTCCGCCCTTCGCGTGGTGGCATCTAGCAGCTCGTGCCTCTAATTCATCCCTTCGTGGGGAAGTTCATTCTTAGGCGGGCTACGTCCCGGCTCGTTGAGGGCGGGGGCTCTTATTTTCTTCCTGCCCACACCACTTCGAAGATACAAGCCCTACGAAAATCGAGTAAACACATTAAAGGCAGTTATTTGGGATATTAAATTTATCCCACAACATTGAGTCTGACTGAAAAGTATATTTTATTTCTCATTCCACAAAAATGATATCAATCCTCAATTTTTTTTTCTTTTTTAATACAAATGAAATTATTTACTGCTGTTGGCTTCGTTTCGATCCATTTAATAGATAATCTGCACTAATCAGGTCTATTTTAATTTATTAACGGTAAACCTTTTTGAAGCTTTATCCAACTCGGCCACACGGTGAAATGTTTGATAACACAAAAAACAGTTTATGAACATGGTCCTTTTGTATCGATACTATAATATAGTGAAGTTCTTTTTACTTATATAACATATGGCGCTATATAACAACCACGATAGCCGATTATGAAAACAGTCAAATTAAATTTAATAAAATTTAAAAAAAAAATATATATAAAAAATTTGGCAAAATATTAAATAAGTTCTAAAATTGATAGAGGTGACGTAAAACAGCGATATTGTGATTATACAAATGACTGTAACTAAAAAGATGTTTGGAATATTATATGATCTTATATTTGATAACAATAACTTCTGTTGTGATTTTCAACAAGTAAATCAAGGTGGAAAATAAAATAAATACAGCTTTCTTTAGTATAAATTAAAAATCTCTTTTTGAATATAATTTTTTTGGGTTGAAAATATTTGCCTATCGAAATCGATTTTCAAGTTTGAATTTGAACTTTAATGTTTTTTACATTATCTAAGATAACATAACATTTCCAAATGTTGTGTTATCATTTTTTTGATTCATAAGATCATCAAAGAATGGAGATTGAACCGAGATAAATTGTTACTTAGAATTATAAATACACAATATATCTTTCGCGATATTTTCGATCGGACCATTTTTAAATTAATTGTTTGAATTATATTTTGAACCATATGAAAGATTTAAATTGATATTTTTTTTAGTTTTTTTGTGAAAAAATTTCCCGCTCTGAACGTGTCGATCGTAGCACCCTTTGCCGGCCCCGCACCCTCGTGCCCTCCGAAAAGCCTCTCTGGCGTTTTGTGAGGTTAGGTTTCTATCTAGTCTCACTGTAGGAGGTCGATACACGCGCCTGGCCACGCTTTCACTACCATTTCAGTCGATTCCGTTCATTTACTATTAAAAACCGAACCGTTCTAGCCAATGTTTACGATAAAGCCATAAACCGATTTGTGAAAATGTAAGTTTACGTAGATATGACGACGTGTAATGTTGCTTACTACCGCTACGCTGTCGCAATAGGAATACCAACTTATTGTTATATTAATATACCTTGTGATTGTTGCTTTTCTTTGATAAAATTCAAAGTTAGAATTATGCTTTGTGTATTGACGCTTCCGCTTTCAACGTTGCTTACTTAAAACACACGTCAAACTATATTCTTGATGTATTAGTTATCTGAATTTTTAAGTGCGGTGATATATTTCCTTACGATGTTTTTACATAACCTGTAAACTTAAACCCTTCTTACGGTAATTAGAACTATTTGTATTTGTTTCCTATGTTCTAATATTATCTTCTATCAATAATCATATCATATCTTTTCGTTCGTGGGCTTGTGTATTTTTTTCAAGTTCACGGTAAAAGTTCGTCGACCTTATACATTTATATCGCAATAGAAATTGATTGTGAACAATCTACTTTTTATATTCGACGGTTAAAACGCAAAATTATAAAAAAAAAAAAAATACCTGACAAATGATATGCCCCGATGATTATAACTATTTTAAGTGCTGAAGGATTTTTAAATGATTTTTTTCAAATATTTTATTTTGTATTTCGATGCTTCAGTCAAACAATGGAAAAGATAAATTGAGAAATTATTTATTTACAAATATTCGCATTTTGTAGCTGTATCGTTTGAAAGAATATGTTTTACAACATTTATTTTCGTGGAACTAAATATAAAATCAGTAAAAATTCTAATTCACAAAATTATTAAAAGAACCTCACCAACTTTTATCTTTCTTTAATTGCTCAAATTTATGTGACTTACGTTTGTAAAATGAAATCATTATGAATTAATTATCTTACCGCGATCAACAATTTCAACCTTCAATGTAGTTGTATTCTCTCAAACACTTACGTTTTAATACATTGTTTCTTTCGATATTTATTATAAACATAATTAACAAAATATTACCTCCAATTCTAATAAAATGTTGAGCATTTAATTATAATTTTACTCAAATCCGGAAATTAATTGGCCAAATTAAATATTGTTGATTACGCCATTCTTTATTCTAGTCTTTTCAATTAATTAAGCTTGCGAGCTTTCAAAGCTTTTGAAATTAAACTGCTGTCAACTATAAAATAAACGTAATTTTATTCACCGAAAACATGGCGCTTAAATTGTAATTTTTCTGTGTATTCCACAAAAATAATATTCTAAAGAAATTATAGAAAAACCACAATTTAAAATCCATTACCAAGTTATTACTACACTATTGCATTTGATGAAGACATTATATTTAATTAATTAAAACACAATTTAATTTTATCAATTTTGTCTTTGTTTTTCGTATTCGTTTTTTTTTATCTGGCGGAACGCATTTAAAATTTCACAAAACAATCAACTTGTATGTTGTTCTTTTGAATATTTATTAAATTGTATAAAATGTATAGAAATAATAACTCTGTACATTTTATATTACGCAGATGATCTATCTATGAGAATGTGATGTCGCAATACATATTACAATAATAAAAATGAATATTTATAAGCTTTGTCAAAGTAACTTCCACAATTGTCAACGAATGACCTTCACTTGTAGCATTATTTTTCCCGGGGAATTAAAGTATTGCTCGGTACACGTGTAAAGCTCAAAGCTGTCTCGCTCACCTGTTTATTTTTCCATCTATAACGGTGGTATAATTTATGTTATCGACTCTGCGTATATAATGAGATTTCTTTGTCGTGATTTAACTATTCACATTTAAAACTTTCATCTGTTTTTGTTAAAATTAATAGCAAATTCAGTTAGAGAGTATGTTATATATGATAGATTGTAAATAAATAATATCGGGACATTTTCGCTGACGTCAATACCCGGTAATTTATACAAGGATTTACATAGACATATGAAATAAAAAGTTAGTCGAACGGAACCGAGAAATTTATAAATATAATATATTTTATGGAAAGAGAAATGAAACATTTTCACTTTGCATTGGTGTCTACTATTAAGTTATTGACAAGTACATATACATCAAAGTGTATAATATATCTATATTATATAATAAATAAATAAATATATCTTATAAAATTTTGTATAACCAAAATACGTTGCTATTTTTTCACCATGTTATAATAGCGTTCTACCAAGTAAATGGCAATTAAATCAATAAAATGTTTATTATTATTATGTTTAATATATAATAACTGGTGATGAGGGAATGTTGATTAATCAAACGAATGTCGATAGTATTAAATTTGCTATTTTTTTTACATAACAAAATTTATTTTCTTTAAAAAAAATATATATATTAGCATTTATCTGGCTATAGTCTATTCTATGGTAAAAAAGCTTTTATTTAAATTAACGAGTATTATTAAATAATCTTCAGAATTTTTTTTGTCTAAGCCTCTTTTTTCTCAAAAACATAATATAATTTGAATTACAATATATTGTATTATCGGGTCAGGTCAGACCAATGATAGGAATGGTTTTCGTACCGACTTGTTGATTACAAATAATATCGTGAAAATAATTTTTGGGTCTGCATCTGGGGAACTAACGAAACTTGTCTTTAGGCATTGTCATTGATTTTAAACAGTTCAGAGCATAACAACCAAGTTATTCTTGAAAGCCTTAAACTTTGCCGTGCTGCGATATGCACTGTGTAAGAGGTAAATCATAGCTATGCAAAACATTTGCCATCATTAAATGATTTCATAGTGCTTGTGTATTTGGAGTATGTCACTTGAAACACCAAATTTTTTGTATAATTTCGCATACGTAAATAAACAAAGCTTTTTTATGACCCCTGTATTCAACCAAATTTCTGATAATGGTAATGAATATTATTAGCTGTACAAAGGCACCTCGACAATGGACTGTGGTCGCCATTGTTGGAGCAACGGCCGTCCGTAATGGGCATAATGTGGACAAACTGAAGCGGCAGATCGTTATTCCTGATTGGTTGTTAATGACTCTATTCAAATCAACTCCAAAGCTTCGAATTCAAAAGCTTCGTTACAAACTTTGTTATTATCTCACCGTATCAATCGATAATTTTACAATTTCATTTAGACTACTATTGTTATGATTTCGATTTTACTACAGTAATATAAATAGTTATACCTCATCGCAGACTTTTACATTCGCACTAATTTGTAGCCAACGATTTATGTACGCACGAACAATTTAAGTCACTTCATGATGAAAAGGCATGATATTTTAAATAACAAGAAAACATTTTTTAGTACTTATTTTCACAATATATTTTCTGAGCGAAACCGGTCCCGATTTATTATTAAAAAGACCCTTTCTTTTTAAGCTGAAAAAATGTATACATATACAATATATATTGTTTTGTAGTTTAGTAAAATTCGATCAGATATACTTGAATTCCTCATGCTTATTTAATTATTGTTTCATAAATGTGCAGCAAAATTTTATGATAAAAACGAGCTTTATGAGCTTTATGAGCTTTGAAGTATTAATATGACAAAGAAAAGAAAATAATTACTTCACAACTGATTGCTGCCTCCGCATACCAGCGAATCGAGATTTGGCCACTCTGATATTGTATTCTGTTATATTATAATTCATTCCAGGTTATGAAATTCTTCCCATACAGTTGTCGGTAATCGTATTTTAGAAATAAATGATACTGTACTGTACTGTACAGCAGTGTCAGCCAACCCATAGATCGTGGTCATTTCCAGACAGTTTCCAAGTGTATCGCGGCCGTATTTCCAATATTGTTCGTAATATTAAAAACCACATTGTATTGCCATTTTGCAATAAAATAAAGAACTTTATAAAATGATAAAATTAGCCTAGTGCGCAAGTTTATCTGTAGTATAGGTAATGGTAAAATGTTCCATCTAGTATGTGTCATGAATGATTTCAAAGTTGAATGATCTTAGTTTATAGTTTGTTATAAGTCGTTTTTCTCATTCCTGTGAATATTGTGTCTAGTAATATTTTACAACAATAAAAAAAATAAGGTGATATTGCTCAATTGCCATTTCAAACCTTTATAAATATATAATACCCCTGACTGGTTCACTCGTTCCCGAACAGTCCGGAACACTAGGAGGCACAATATAAATAAACTTTTTTTTATTTTGCATTTATTATATACACCATTGATAAAATTAGTAAAAAATCGAACACTGCCTTGACTTGTTGACTAAATATTTTAATCGCTTCAACAAATAATTTTGTTACCCCTGTCATACAGAGCAAATTGTTCGTTTTAAGGAGCTTAAAGATTAATATCATGTAAATTACAAAGCATTTATATAAATAAACAAACAAATTTACCTCTTCATTAGTTCAATTGTCTATTCGTTTCGAATGGGTCTGGGCTGTAAATTTTATTTATTAACATTCTGAATTTAATTTATAAGTTAATTTAGTATGTGGGAAACACCACGCTTACGAATAATATAAATCACAATTTACTTACTAATTAAATATTTCGTATCAACCCACAAAACGTCTTTTATGTTCATAAAAATAATATGAGGTAGTGAATTTATTGATTGAAAATAAACTTTAATCGGCTTGTCGTCGTTCGGCATACTGACAAAATACACGTTATAAATAACGTATTACATTTTCATTATTTAAATCCATAATTTATTGGACAATATATTTATAAACCTGTCTATATATCTGTCATCAAAATTCCTCACAAACAGTGAACTTGCATGTATCATTCAGACTACCATTTCTAGATCAAGTGTGTGTAATTTCAACTTTCAACCTTGAAGTAAAATAGTTTTTATTGTAAATGCTAACAAAAACAAAAGAATTCGCCTATATAGCAACAGCCTTCTATCTTGTGTATCAAAATATTTTCTTTTTGCCAGTTGGGAATTATTTGAAACATTTTTTTTCATTAATAATTTCTGATATAATTTTGATTGTTAATTGCGACTGTGTAGTGGTTCATACAGACAAAAGAATGAACATTTTATCGTCGTTTTCCAAAATGTTTGCTGAATATCAGCTCTCTTTTTCGCATTCGCATTTTTTACCCACCATTTGTTGATGACATATTTTTGAAAAATACTTTATAGCGATCCTGTACGCACAAGTAAAGTGAAAATATCTTTTGAAACGTTTATTTATTACAATCGAATTATATAAAATCTTTACGTGAAGAAAATCTGAAGTGTTTATAATCTTAGCAAATATAAATATGTTAGTGAAATTTGATGGCTTTGACGACTATTGTCAATGGTGTTTACTTACCCTGTAATCGATTCGATACAAATCATTGATCAATTCCACGATGATTTACAATGTACATACTAATAATTTATACCCTTATTGCATTAAATACACCATCATACATAACTAATATTGCAATATTCAATTATGTCTCGTATTTTACTCCTTGGCAGTATCGCAAATAACCCTCCGAGGCATATTTTATCTCGGAATTGTTATACCAGGAATTGTCACGAGCTGAAATTTTATATCTGTGTTTTATTATTTGTATTATTTCAATTGTGTTATACTTCAACAAAAATATTGTTTTCAAATTTCTAGATATATTTTCGTTATGCTAAATAAATGCTAAAACAAAAAAGGGTCGAGTTATGCTTTTGTAGCTGATGAAATGTATGTAATAAAGACACCTTCCTGGAAAACTTGTTTTTAATATGGCATTGAAAATGATTAAGTATCATATTTATGATATTTACCTGGCTCCGGCAAATTTCCCCGGGAAGTATTATATATTATTTCTTAGGATTGAATGACGAATGAGAAAAATATTGTTTTTATCAACATAAAATGGGTATCATTTTATATCAATGGTATGATGTTACATTTAAAAAATATTAAATATAAAAGCTACACAAATAATTGTTCATATAAAGGTACGATATATCGATTTTTATTTGAAACTTTGTATATTTCCACGTGTTTTTTAACTTACAACCCTCGATTTGTCTTTCAATATTTTAAGGTTTATATCACACGGATTCAATAAAACTTAAAAAATACATATTTTTTTATAGTTTACCGATACAATTTATATCAAATTTACGAGATTATTATTAAGTTTGTCGATAATGATGGTTCAGAATCTGGATTTGAAGAGAATCAATACCATCGACTTCCCTAAAAATACTTAATATTTTGAATTATTTTTTTAAATATTTTGTACACTATGCTGTCAAGAATCAAAAAAAAATCTAATTTATCAGCGAAATTAATTTTAATATAAAAACTTATACAGTTTGTAAATATAGTGGAAGTCCGATATATCGTTCTCAAATTCATCGTTCTCCGGTCTATAGTTTTCTTCGATTTATCAGTTTTAAATTTTAGTCCCGTTACAAATATTTGGCCGATTAATTGTTCATGTCGAACATTATCCACCTCGCTCATAATCGCATGCAACCCTGTTAAACCATATTCTTAAATTGGTCGATATTGAAAGTCTGCTCACAACGTCATGTTTTGATTGATCATTATGCTTCCACTGATGAATCACCTACTGAGAACCTATGAACTGTTTATTATCTTAGTCATCTTGCCGACTATTTTATTGTAAATTTTTACCTCGTAAAACTTAACATGAATTTTTATGGTTTTGGGACTCGGGTTAAACAACCAAAAAATATTATATTATGCATTGATCGTTATTTACGGTCCTATAAAAGACGAAAAGGTTCCACTTAAAAATATTGAATTGTTAAAATACTGCATTATAATCGATAATTATGATCATTCGGCTTTTTTATATCATTGCGCAGTTGTCAAGAGTTTAATAAATATATTAAAATATGATAAACAAATCTAACAGGGAGCCTTATAATATAAAAAAATTCAAGTTCCGGGAAAAAATTATCCTCATCCAATTGTATGATTACAAAGAATCATCATGCGTAACATAAAAGTTTGATTCTTCAACTACACATTTTACACATAAATTAATAATTTTATTAATTAATTGATGTGCAGTATTTATTCAGCACTGCCTTCCTAAATATGAAGAATGTTCTTTGAATTTTTTGGCAAACTTACATCAACAAGACATCTCAAGATTAACCGTCTAATAGCTTACCAAAATATGCCGCAACTAAATAAATGCATGCAATATTGTAAAACGGCATCATTGTTCTAAGGGTCGAGTCTGTCGAGTAGAATGTAGCGTAAAGTTGTATCCAAATGATTCAAGACTCTGCGGTATGGCCGCGCGCGATCAGCTGTTGCAACGCGTTTATTGATCCCGGCGGGGAAAGTGAAAGGGAACTCCCTCGTCCCCTCTTTTTCTAGACCCTACACACCCTGCGAAACCCCACCAACTCTTCACTATCTAACCCCCTCTTGAATCGCCACCAAGCTACCTAGCCTCCCTACAACATTCTAACCAGGGGTGAACTTTCTTAAATGTGTCCCCTTTGTTGTGTATTCAATATTATTATCTATTATCATTGTTCTCTAAAAACATTGAAAAACGTTTAACTGATTTTAGGTATTATTCTCAATTCAAATGAACCAGCATGTATGCAATAATAAGACAAATTATAATCTTGTTATACAATGCTTTTTATTTGATATATTTGACTCAATGCGATTTTTATGAAATTGAATACTGAATGGCAAAAAAAATCAGAAATCATTTCTTCGTAGATTATTGGTAGTATAGATACTAAAATCGCGATACAAAACTTTTTAAATAATGCAGTATAGACTTTTACCTTAAAATGAAATCCTAGTTTTTCTTATGTGATTTTTCGTGACAGTTTACTTTTATGCTAAACTTGCCATTGTAGAAAATATCTCGAATCAAAAAACAAATGAGTTTTATTTATTTTAAATTTACTAAATTCTTTTCCATCCTATTTAAAAAAATAATAACAGCTAATTTCATTGATATATTTGATAATGGTTGAAAAATAATACTCTTCAGCTTAATTGCATCATTCTCGCATTTCGTTTGTAAAATAAAACTATATATAATACAATAATTATAATATGATAAACCACGTTTGCAACTTTTTAGATTGTATTCGATTTTTTCAATTTGAAATGAAAATAAGGAACCGAGCATAAAGGGACAATCGCGTGTCAATATCTCTGTGGCATCCTTGATAAAACACGGTAGTGGGATGCAATGCCTGATCCTAGGGGCACGCGCGCGCACCTTACTTGGAGCTTTCCCAGTCGGCGCTTTCTTCAGCAGCTTTTGCGTGGTTTTTTTTATTGGACTTGGGATTGTTTGGCACTTAAAACCGGCCAGAGGTGGATGACAAAAAGATGTTTATTATACTTTCAAAACAATATGTAAATGCCTAATGCATCCGTATCTTAGCCCTCATTGTATTCTCACTACTATTTATCTACCCACCTGGATAAAAGTCTGCTTAAAAATCGATAGCACTAAATTTGAAAGCGTTGTACATTTCTGACAGTTATCGTCTAGCCTTGAATATTTTGAATTCACTGGCTTTTCATGTTAACAAAAACTAGACACAACATAAGTTTGTGTTATGTTTTCGCTATGTATATGTTTCGTTATTTTATAGTTCTTTTAGAAAATATAATTTCAATCCAATATAATACTTTTTTTACTTCGTTATAAATATATTCATTTTAATTATTTAGCAGTTTTAGTTTTTTTCTTACATTATTTGAAACACACGTTATGTGTTTTTTAAGTAGTAGTTTTTCTCGTATCATTTTTATTGCTTTGAAGTATTTGAATACTCTGTACATTTTCTACCATTTAAAATAAAACCACTGTTATCCTCAATTCTTACTGGGATTATTGTCACCTTGTAGATTTATTATAATAATGAGAAAAAAAATCTTTCCTACAAGCAAGATAATTCAACTTAATTCATATATTTAGACGTAATATAAATATATATATTGTATATTTAAAAAGAGGAGAAAGTGCATCTCAATTGATTTACAATTCAATTCACCTAATCCTTTAAAGTGTAGGTAGGTATAGACTTCGATAATCACCTTAACAAAATATATATATATATATCTCTTTATACAGCTAAAAATGAGATATTATTACCATTTCATTATCAGATATCAAGACATCTCGGACTAGCAAATGCCTGCTTTCGTCAGGCTTTCAAACAGTTATGGACTGTTTAGTGAATTGATTTTAATCGATATCGTGATAACTTTTCGAAGCATGGATGAAGTTCGTCTTTCTCCGATATGATCGTAAAAAAGAAGCGTAGCAAGACCAGTTAGATAACCACTAGCCATATCCTTAAATTTGTAATCTCAACAAAATACATACAATTTGATGCACTAGCATTTTTCATATATTTTTTATTAGGGTAGCGAAAATGATTAGGTACCACTTGTCTTGGCCTACCAAAAACAAGTTTGTATGCTTAGTTTTCCCTCCAAGTTTTATAACGTCATATTGTCTCATTTATTGAAAACTAAGTAAGAGTTGTAATTTAATGCTATAACATCCTTTTTCTATTTCCATAATTTTACAAAATGATTATGACATATTTCGGTTGCAAATAAAATTTTAACTGATCTGCATCCGATTGCATTAATTAACCGATTCCACAAGTAGTCGATTTACCAATATTCCATTTTTTTTTCAATTGGAGTTGTACGAAAAACCGCCTTTGTCAATCACTGTTATTTGGATGTAGTATTTAGTGCTCGGACTTTTACGGTTGAAGATGCCGAAAAGTGAAGCCTAAGACGTAAGTGACAAAACACGTGAAAAAATGTAAATAGCTTAACCGATTCAAATTTAATCAATTAAAAATATTAAAGAATTAGTACGCCATTGTGTTTCTTAATTTTTTTATGTAAGCTATTGAACACTTTTAAGGTGTTAACTGTCACTTCTTAATGGAAACGCATGATATTTTAAAAAATAAAAACACATTTTCAGGACATTTTTCCACAAAATATTTTTTATCGGGACCGGTTTCGCTGAATAATTACTAAAGAAATGTGTTTTAATTATTTCAAAGAATAAGCTATAGAAGGTTTTAAAAAAATACACAATGCAAAACCCTTTTCTCTCTTTATTACAGATAAAAAAGTAATAAAATGCAAAGTACGTAGCTGCATTGCGACAAATTTCGTTTATTTAAATAAAAGAAATCACGCGCTCCGAACGCATCCAACATATTCGTTTTAAGGAGTGTTTCATTATTACGCATGTAGATGGCCACTGTGGAACGCCCACGGAGCCAATAAGCACACGTTAACGCTTTTGAAAATGAAATTAACCTACATTTTGTCACAATTGTATTTGTTTACTTCAAAAAAAAAAACGCGCGGAGTGAAAAACGTGTTCATTCATATCAGATGGAAAATATGACACGCTTTGTATTATTACAGACAGTATTAATTACAGTAATTTATCATAACTTTAATCGTAATATTATATTTTAATCAATTTAATGATGTGTCGTAGATAATATAATATATACCGCTTGGAAATTAATGATCCAAAGACCCACAAAGAACATCTACATTTTAATTGATTCCAAATATAAATTGAAGATTAAATTTTATATTAGCACATGGCATCGATAGTGACATATGGAAGTTTGTCCAATTGTTAGAGATTGAACGGTTTTACACACTTGCCACGCTCCACGCTCGATCTGGATGAATGTTTAGGGAAACATGAAAATATGTATGTCTATGCAAGGTGTCGTTTTAAAGCATACAATCCACCAAATCGCACGTGAGCGATATTATAATATTAAACATCTTGACCACATGAACTTTAATTCGACTATTTTTTAAAAGCTTTTAAATGATTTTATACGAATCTGGATGTATATAAATAACAAAGTAATATTTTTACTACCATAAACAAAACTAGATTTTCATATTTACTTTGTCAAAAATACGCTTTGCTTTACATACATAGCGTCACATTTAACAAACAAAGAAATGATACCGAAACAGCTGTTCTATTGTATATTACTTTTTCATGTTACTACAAACTTTTTTCTATATGAAATATATTCTATCCACAAAAAAATGGTACAATAGAAAGAAAAATATTCTTAGAATTAGCTTGCAAAGTTATTTCATTTGAATAAAACAACAGGATTTATATAAAAACAAGGCATCTGCACATCACACCACATCATAAAGTATCATATCCCACTCCCTATGTGGAGTATATCGCCTGCAAATAGAGGTATCTCAACGGAAGTTTTTTCCAAGACAGCTGCTTGTTAGTCAGTTTATCAACCTCTTCGTTCGCTGAGAAAAGAAAATATACAGCCGTGACAGAATAATACACTCGCTATGCATGTAAGTCTAACATTCGATAGAAGAAATTTGTCCATACTGGGACTCTATAATGTAAGTAAATGACGTTAACTTCTTCTCCACGGTGGCGATCGGAGGCTTTTAAAATTAAACAGCACTGGAAATTTGACATATCAAACATGTGGATGACAAATATTTTCCTTTTTTTTTTTGTAAATATTGAAAAAGAAATCTTTTTATTTCCATTTATTACCTATAGATGTCTCTGTCACACTGGCTTCTATATTTTTTCTTAACCTTGTTACAGCTAACATCTCAAATTGTTTTAATTTATCGATTATTAATACTCAAAAATATAGAAGAGTATAATTTGTTATAAAGTAGTCTAATTTATCCCGGAGCGTTTTTTAATTATTTTAATTAAAAAAAATATTGATTGAATTGGCATTTACTTGGTAGAACTCCATTATAACACGATGAAAAAATAGCAATGTATTTAAGTTCTTAATTTTTTTATAAGATATAGTTGATAGCTATTTCGGCTCACGCCATCGTCAGAACTATGCTTAAACGAACATTTGCTTATCTATATATAGCCGTGTAGAAAATGTACACAATACATCTTCTCACCTGTTGTAACGACCTAGCTTATTTCCTGCTAGCAATAAAACTACAATTTTTTTAAAATTGTAAATGAAACTTAAAAGGCGGCTGTATCAATAAACTTACATATTGCACGGAAATGGTTTATTGGATGGCAGGCTCAGCAGGAAAAATAGTTAAACGCGAGCTTAAATTTAATTATGAATATTGACACAGATCGCCGATTTTAGCCTTTCTGGGCTGGGGTATAAATATATACATCACAAAAAAAAAAACATAAGTAAAGTTTTGGGCCGGAATACTTGACGATCCAATTTCATTCCATGCCGTGGAGTCGAGAAGCGTAAAATTGACTTCTTTACTCGTTTTAGAATTGCCTGAAAACGTTGGGATGTTTTATGTTTTATCTACGTTTATTTGAATGTTCGTTTTTCATATGGCATCTGTACAAGCCAGGAATAAAGACATAAGGAAATATTCTACATGGTGAAAAAGAAGTAATTGATATCGACACAAATGCATGCAAATATTATAAAAGCTTTGGTGGATAAATTAGTTATTAGTTAATGCTATGATAAGAATGAAATAATTATTATTGTTCAATTCCTTAACCGAAGCTGAGTGGTCCCTCAATCATGGATTGCACTGTTAGATGAAACCCTTAGCTGTTACGATATCGACTTGGTGGAATTTCAATGTAAAATTTGATTTGTTCAAACTATGAACATTTCCACACGTTTATCGCTCACAGCCAGAGTTTGGCATTTAGTTATCCTCATGCATTCATGGATGCAATATAACTGACAAACAGTAAGTATCGGTTATATATAATAGAAAATCAATTCTGATTAAAACAACAATCTACAATGGCATGTTGGTTTAAAACTGCTGTAGAAGAAACCACAAGCATCTAATGTTTATGGTTCATCTGCTTTTTTGAAAATCTATACTTCTATACAGACCTCGTATCGTATTATATAATATATAAATACGCTGGTCTTGTAATTATCTTACATTTTTCTCTTTTCTAAAGTTTTAGAGCATTATGATATGCTACTTACTTGGTAGAACTCCGTTATAACACGGTGTAAAAGTGGCAAGGTAGTTCTACAAAAATACATTGCTCTCTATGACAATCTCGCTTTGGAAGATTTATGTATTTTTCGTTCCGTTAAAATCATGTTTTTTGTTACCAGTTTTACTTCTCATATGGCAATTCTAATTCCATTGGATGGTTATTAAAAGTTTATTATCTCAACTCTGCACAAGGAAGTTCTTAAAAGCTTTATATTGTGGTAGTTTTTAATTAGTGAATATTTAGCTCTGTATGGTACAAAGTTTTAATTGCAGTTCCGCAGTCATTATGCAAAATTATAAAGTGCAGCGTGCATTCTGGGTGAAATTCCTACACGTACTTCATTTCGCGATTACAGAGAAAATGAAAAAAAAACTCACCGCTCTTAGCAACACTATGAAATTATTAATTAAGGTGTCATGTTACTTCACCAATTTATAAGTTAAATATATAATTTTATTTGTTGTAATACACACCAACTTATGAATCACTTTTTATATGTAAGTAAAATAAATGAATGCTTATCTACATTAATTTGCTGAGAAAATACCCTTTTCATTCTATAAAAACTGTAGAAGATATAAAACTCCAAAGTATAACTTTTTAAGATAAAAAACTTCTTCAAGTTAAAACGTTAAACAGTTCTAATTAACGAAACGTTATTTGTTTTTATATTTGCTTGAAATTTATCGTATTTTTAGCTGGCTCACGCTTAACTAAAAAAGGTAATGAATAAATTTACCAATTGAATGTCTATTGATTGAATTGGCATTCAGTTGGTAGAACTCCATTATAACACGGTGAAAAAAATAGCAATGTATTTTAGTTCTGCAAAATATTTTTTTTAAATATAGTTGATAGCCATTACGGCTCACACCATCGTCGGAACGAATTGAATATTCTCTTGGATATTTATGATATGAAAAGTTAAATATACTTAAATAAGTAAAATTTGCATCATAAGAATTCCATAGACTGTCCGATTCACGCTCTTGACAGATAAATTGCGTAATGCACGGGTAAAGCAAAACAAGTTTCAATTTTTCATGAATTCGACAAACTTCGTTTGATAGTCATCCTTACGTATATTCATAATATAATATTTTAATAACACCTTCATATATCTTGACAACAATTCTGGCCTGGAATTCTGGAAAATTAATGATTATTTATACATATTAAAGAAATTTAAATGAAGTTATTATTTTTAATAATGTTAGAAAAAATATTTTTAATTGCGCTTATATTCATCCAAGCTCAATCATTATCAACCTAACATAAAAATACTATCGATCACTATGAGTATGTAGTGTTTTAATTGAAAACCTTTTAAAATAACCTGGACTTATGTATTATATTATTGTATGGTTAATATTATACAATATGTTATGTAGTTGTTAAAATCTTTCGTTTAAAATATTAGATATTTTACCGTTTATCCTCAAGTGAAGTCTCATTCCTTTCGTACATTTATCCGAGAATTTTTTCTCAATCAAAACTTGTAGCTTTTAAAGATCGGCATGAGATTCGAAATGAGGCGAAAATGATGTTAGCCAAAATTTTGATTGCATACATGTTTATTTGGCATTAACTTAATATTTGATTGGCATGTCAAAATTATCTTCTCTAATATTTTATTTTATTTGCGTCTTACATGTTATGTTTTGCTACTTTTGTATTATTCTTTCTCTCGCTTGGCAACCAGAACAGCAACGTCATTTTTATTATATAAATAAAAAATAAGCCATTTTCGTTTTCATTAACCTGTGGCTAATATTTATATTGTTTTCCAGAACGTTCTGCGCGAACTTGAGCAGAAAAAACCGCAGCTTGACGAGCTCGTTCATACAGCCGAGAACCTCAAGGGTGCTGACAACCGACAACAACTGCATGGAAAGGGTAAGTCCCTTAATTATTAACGCACTTAGTGATAACTATGATTTGAATATTTCAACGCAGTCTGTGGATGTTTTCAAATGAATGAAGTGCTGCGTAAAAATATGCCAATTGTAGCGTATATGTATATTCTTATGGCAAGTACCGATGGAAATGGTTATTCTAACGTGATTTATTCAGCCGGCTATATAAATTTTTAAAGTCTTACATTGGGTGATTTTAAAGCAGTTCCATTTTCAAAAAAGTATAAAAGGGTTTTTTGGTTCAATCTTACTGTTTTATAGATTTCTAAGCGACCATCTGATTCTAAAATACTTCCACTCATTTTACTGGTTTGTTTCGTTTCCAAAATCATGTTCGTAGACTTTTCAAAGTTTATTTAATGCGTGAATGATGGAATTTTAATACCAATTTTGAATTGTTGAAACTTAGTACGATTTCGCATGCTTTGTGACGAACGACTTGGGTTTCACCTTTCGGCATCTTCAGGAATTTTATCTCACGGATACAGCAGAACTGTTCTGTGTGATAGAAGGCCTAAAAATGCCGAAAAGCGAAACCCGTGTCATTAGTGAAAAAAAATGCAGAATCGTAAAAAGTTTTAACAATTCAAATTAGAATTTGTTTTTAAGTAACAGATCAATGGATGACAATATATTTTTTTGAGGTCTGGATATTCTAAAAAGTCAACAAATTTAACAAAAAAAAACTAAAAAAGACAGCAGACGATTAATTACAATTAATTTTTTCCCAGATGAACTTGTTTTCTATATAACCATTTGACTTTGAATAACTCCTTTCGCAAATCCTTATCTAGTCGATCAACATTGCAATGTATTAAATCTTTCCATTGATATTATTCGTAATAGCGGTCTCTATAATAAAACATCCCTAACGTGCATACCTTTACGTATACGTAGATAAATTGTACGAAATATTAGTACATTTCTTTCGTTCAATCATATTATAAGAGAACATAAAATACTGAGACCCGGAAATTACTTGTTACATATATATTATATCTTCTGAGAAAAAGCCCTTAGCTATTCGTCTTTGTAAGTTCCATCGTTATCGAAATATTTTCTACCCACGCCAAAATAAAACATCTTCGTTTGCTTTGGAAAATAATTTTCGGCTCTTAGCTATTATCGTTCCGTCATATTTCATCTTACTTCATCTTTTAAAGTTGTTGTTTTTTGCAGAGCATTAACAATTTTGTAATTAATAAATCAGTGGCACCTAGTTTCTTTTCTTGCGAAGACTACTTTTCTAACGGAAAACTTTTTTGAGACTAAAATTCAACTTCAAATAAGCGATCTACATTTTTAACCCGCTGGTGACTAACGTTTCAGCTGTTTTTTTAAACATATCAAAAGAAGCGTGTATTAAATTAATAAAATAACATGCTTAATATTTTTTCCACAATTTAAAGTTTTTAATATCAGGACAGGTTTAGCTCATCGCTGGCATTTTCTAACAAACAACTGAGGAAGGTGGTCTTAATCTTAAAGAAATAAAATTGCTTTGCCACCCAAATGACTCCTTATAAGTGAACACATGTTTTCGTGTTTGATTTTATTTAATGAAGTCTAATTTGTCTATAGTTTTTCGGCTATAAAAAACTTCGAATCCCAATCCTGAATATTTCATAGGTTAATTTTTAATCAGCTGGTTTGTATTCAAAGACATCAGTGCTGTAAGTGAAAATTATTTCATACCCAACGAATTAAAATTAAAAAAAAAACAGAATATCGGTTAATTCTCTCACAAAAGCTTCACTCGAAACATCTCCTTTCCTGGTCCATATATGTCCAACACTGTGAGTGAATTAACGCATAACTAAGATACGTGAATCACATATTGTATTTTAGTTGTATTATCTATGAATTCATATTGTCTACTATATAATCCTGTAAGTCTTTGTTATAACGACTCTTCCGTTGCGAATCTGTGATGGTAACATTGTTATTTTCAATTGTCCACTTCCTACTTAAGCCTGCATCAAAATATCACCAATGTTATAACGTGCGCATCCACTATTACGTGCAATTGCTGGATAGTAAATATAGTACTAATATTTTGATACAATAAAATCGAGAGGTTACTCGTTTGATTGTAAGTCATTATTTAAAAACGTAGATAGATTTTGAGAATAATTCCGCAATACCAACAAAAAATGAAATTGCGAAAGGCAGAAGTAATTAACGTCTATTCTAAACCATATAAAACTGGTTTTCGCAAAGGTTTTACGCACAGTGTGTATCGCAGTATGTTTTTCGTAATTACTTCCCTCAAAGGCCAAATCGGGGTGGCTACGAGTAGGGGTGCGCAGCTTTATTTAATACCCTCTGATAAAAGAAATGAATATCATTCAAATAAATTCTTTTTGGCCATTATGGATAAGTGTTTTTTTTTTAAATATATAATATTACATTAATTATCTGTCTTTCAGGTAGTATTTGAGTAACCTGATTCATTTCACAGATAAAAGTCAATAGATAAAACAAAATACGTTATTATTATTGAAAAATATTAGGCTTTCTACCAAGAAATGACAGTTAATATATAAAACCCTAAAAAATGTATTGTTGTCTTTCAAAAAATTCGCAATGTAATGGTCACTTTCTTAATAAATATACGTTTTATTTATTAACATATACTCTCTTTCCACCTTAAACTGAGAATTAAGACATTGACATTATTATTACAGTATTATGTCTTTATTCGTTTTAATTTTTTTAGACCGATAGTAAACCGTATTAAATCTCTCAGTAAGTAGTTATTAACCGCAAATATATTTGATTTAACTTTAAAATAGAACATATAAGAATATGCTGAAAAATAACATTATTTATCATTTTAAAATGTTATTCACAAATATCTTTATTCTCCATGTTGTATTTCCTGTTATAATGATAACGGTTTCTATAGCATCGTGTATATTTGTGTTTTCGTTCTTACACTGCCATCATAATAATTATTTTAATTTGTCTCATATGTTACGTTAAAGTTAAGCTACCCACAAAAGGGTCTACGACCACAATTCAGGCGCCGCTGCCTGCGTCTAAAAAAGCTCGACATTAGCAGATACTTCAGGCTGTAAATAAAAAGTACACCTATCGAAAGAAAGAGCGTGCAAAAAAGCTATTGGGAGCTTTCGTAATGGCTGCAACCAATCACAGGCCATCAGCGTCAGACACGAAGCCTTTTATCTTTAGCAGCGTAACGGAAATGGATTAAGCGTAAATGAAATCGTTACGCCGAGGCGTGCTTTCGTTATTATTCAAACTGGCGAGTATCTTCATCGGAGCTTTTTTTTGTTTTCATAAAATTTTCATCAGAAGCTTGATTGGAATTTTTGTATGGACACTTCTTTAGTCTGATGAGTTAACCCAATTTATCATTTTAGCTTAATCGAACTGATTGAGAATCCAGGTATTTAAGAAAACCTGTGAAGCATATGTAGCTAAAATTCTTTCAAGAATTAATTATTTTTTTATAACATAAATTTACAAGATCTATACAATTTCCATTACCACAGTTCTATGTCACATCGAATTGTAAGAAATCTCAATATTACCGCTGTTTTATTAAAAACGATTTTAATTTTTTTGGTCATAGCACATTGTTATTTTGAATAACCGTATTTTTTCGTTTATTTAAAATAAATGAATTTAAATTTGATGCATCAATGAAGTCTCGCTTAATTTGCATTACGTAACATTTCGCTAATTTCGTTCATTTGATTTACAATGGTTTGGAAACGCAATATATAATCGCATGCAAAAATTTTTTAATCAATCAATTAGCCTGTTTATTTGTGTTGATTTTAATCCTAGCCAAATTTATTCGATATCCATTTTAGTTAAACAAAAATCATCAAAAGTCATAAAACCATGGAGTTTTTACTGTCTACTACGTATGTCAGTTATCAAAAATCAGCGCAAGTCAATAAATAATGTGTGCATTATTTCTGTTTAATGGTCATTTAAATTTTCGAAAATGTTTATCTACTAACAATTTCCAAGCCATCTTATCGCTGTTGACAATTTTGGTTCATCATTAAGTTTATATCAACAATATTTCTTATATCAGAACTGCTTGTTATTCATACACACATTTTTTTGAGAAAATATGAATGGAATGTCTAGGTTTGTTAAAATGGCTTAACGAAAATCATTCACTTTATTTTTATATTTCAATCGATCAAACTATCTACGATTCCACAAGTTTTGTTACTCACTAACCGTATAGCCTTTCGTATATCGTATAGAGAATCAATTTTTTATCTCGATTCCATCAAACGGACTCGATTGATATTTTATATAACATTTTTTCAAATTGAAAACTTTTTCAGATCTCACAAGTACAATCATATAAAATATCTCATCCCATGCATTGCTTTTGTACCCACACGAATAGTTATCGAGTATCTACGCCATAACTAAATAGTGATTGCTCACCTTCGAAATGATAATAAAAGTTTTCCTCTAAGGAAATTGAAGGCGATCATCGCGTCACGCTACTCGAAAATTGATTAAAAACGAATCATACTTCGTGGGAAATAACAAAAAAAAAGAAAAATGAAATCGTTTTTATTCCTCAGAGTCTTTGATTCAATCAATCGCAGCCATTTCTTTAAAAGAATGATTGAAAAAATGTTCTTTTTGCATTTAGATGCTTTTAAGAATCGCTTTTTTTATCTCTTCTGGAGATACAGTGAATTTTGCTTGTAAAACATTATCCGTTCTAAATGTAAGATCTGAAGTAAGTAAGTCAATATTCTTATAAAAAATCTCAATCCTAGCAATACCATATTTGGCATTCTAATTTAATATAGATTGTTTGGCCTCTCTCAATTAAATTCAAAAACACAATTAATTTAAGTTTAACCTTAAATCTTAGTTTTGAAAAAAATAAAGTTATAATTTCATTTCGAACTGAAAAATTTGTGTGATAATTATTTTTTATCACATTTGCATACTACGGCTACTTCTATTCAAAATTTCAATGGTTAAACTTTCGGTATCGGGTATTCAAATTGTGTAGGTGGTATTGTAGTATTATTTTTATTCGAAGCTTATTCCGCCGATTGGAAAAATATTTCTAAAAACCCTTACTTTGTTTAATATTTTTCTGCGCTCCTATATCAGCCGAACGCAGCCTCAAAGCTCTCGTTTATTTTCGCTGTTCCATCGCATCACAATGCCTTCAATAGGTTTTCCATTTTTTTGTTGTTTTCGTTCGTCACCAGGATAGCGAAGTGAGCCTTGGTCGCCCATAGTGTTGTTTTTAATCAAAGCGCGAAATATGTGCGCTACACCCAGTCAGTGAAAATTCTACTATAAAAAATACTACGAGGAGAATATTTAATAAAAATCTTTTGACACAACTTTGTATTCATCATACGCCATCACATAGTTTCTAACCTTTAGAAACCTGTAATATATATCTTACATAAAAAATACATGTTTTTTTTTATTAAAATACGCATTAAGAACAAATGCCTTACTTTATGACGTTTTATGTAACATTTTTAAATGGTGGTGTAAGTATCATAATTAAATTTATATTGATTGATTTGGCATTCACTTGGTAGAACTCCATTATAACACGGTGTTTTTTCATTACGTTAACATTAGTTCGACAAAATATTTTTTTAAAATATAGTTGATAGTTATTTCGGCTCACGCCATCGTCAGAACTGTTTAAGAATAGTTCTGACGATGGCTAGTATAAAATAGCTATCAACTTTATTTAAGAAAATAATTTTGTAGAACTCAAATACATTGCTATTTTTTTGACCGTCTTAAATTTATACCCTTGTTTTTTATGGTTTAAATATATATATATTCTATTGCGTAAAGGTAAGTGTTTACAACACAATTAACATTTATTAATCAATCGAATCGAAGTATAGCTACTAGTCTAGCGTATCATAAACTTTTCCATGGGCTGGGCTCTGAACAGGTCGGTAGTTTTGCAATCTGCTTTACCGACAGATCAATGCGGAGACAGGCGAAAACTGAAAACGAAATATTTTATAAAGTTGTCTCGCAGAAGTTTGATTTATATCTCTCGATAAATGTACAAAGTTTCTTTTACTCGGCGAAATGTATGTACAATCTCTATTCTGTGTTTTATTATTCACGAGGCAACCGTTAAAATATATATCCGATGTATTTTCCGTACATGCTTTGATGATTAAAAAATAATACTTTGCCTACTGACTCTTGGGAACTGGGTAAAATTATTGGAAAAGTTGTTCTTGTTCTACAACTTTCGATAATCTAAAAAGTGTTCGTTTATTCGATCTTCGCATTTATTTTTTCATGCTGGAGTATTTTTTGTTTCTTCTTGACGATTTCACGTTTTCAACAATGATTACAGTCAATACAGTGTACACCAACATTATCGAAACTCACAATTTTTAACATTTCCAAGGAAATTAAAAATAAAATACATTACATTTACAATCTTTTAATTTGTCAATTATTATGATATTAAAATCAATTATATTTGTCATTTGTTTAGAAACTAATGTTATTTTTCTATTCAATTCAAAGTTGTTCTAATCATCGGTGGAGTAAAGTTTGTTTGATTATATATTTTAAATGTTTTTGCGGAATACTCAAAAGGTTCCTGATTATTATTTACTTACTGTATGTTTTACTATTTATCGCAATATTTTCAATGTATCAATAGTATATAGTTACTTGATCAAACACACGTCTACGTACGTAGAATATTTTTCAACCGTCCGTTGATTATTGAAGCTAATTAAGTTGTAGGTTGGTACACATTATTCGATTTATATTGTTAAGACTCTTATAATATTGACTCAGGTTACTAGGGCGTATAACGAAACTCACCTATGAGCATTTATTGCGTACTAAAACCTGTGTTTAGGGTATGAAAGTGGGGTGCGTTTATTTGACTTACTTTATTGGTTGATTGATTGCTCGGGGCTATCCTAGAGAAAAAAAACACCATCATTTAAATTCATTATGGTCATTCATAAAAATACGTTACGTGGAAAAAAATACCTGGCGAGATATGCCATATCGTTTTCATTTAACATGGATGAAATTCATTATTAGTAACTAGCATTTACTTTAAACTTATCTCTAAAAGAAGAATATAAAAACATGTTTTAAGCATAAATACACCCAGTCTTTTTTTTACGCGAATTCTATTATACGCGATTTTTTTGGACGGCACCGCTACATTTTTTTACGCGCTTTACTCGTTTTTACGTGATTTTTTCCCCAAATTTGTTTTAAAGAAGACATTTATATATGATGCTAGGCATGTACGTTTCATTTTTTTTTTAAATAAAAAAAATTTGTGTGTTTTTAAAACTTAATTTTGTAAAGCATTCCATTTTTTTAATACACATATTATACAATTGCCAAATGTTGACAAGTGTATCGGATATTATGCAAATTTATGTTTTAGGGTATGAAAAGAAATATAATGCAATTACATGAAATCATGTGTTTACGCGATTTTTTTTACGCGCCTTTTTCTGGAACCAATGTATCGCGTAAAAAAAGGACTGGGTGTATGCAACAATTAATGCGCTCATTTTCCGTAATTACATTATAATATTATAATCTTTGCCTTCAAGATAAAAGTTAATATCAAATCATATTGTATTTCACTTTTAAATATATATCACTTCTTGATGAAAAGGCATGATAAAAAATATAAAAGAAACACCTAAACAATTTTATGATCAATACCGATTTCGCTCATTGTGAGAATTATCCACTGATTTATTCATGAACCGCAAAACTTATTTCTTTTCTTTGCCTTACAAGTTCAAATAAACATTAATTACCATTTTTTTGATTGAATTGGCATTCACTTGGTAGAACTCCAGTTCCAGAATTCCTTACCACTTCAACTTCCAGAATTAATTACCATTTTTGAATGTCGGCTTAAAACTTCAATAAGATTTTTTTATCCAATCATGAAGACCGTATGACTGTTTATTTTATTTTAATACTTTTCATTTAGGAGGGATTTAACCCGTAACTTTAAAAGCCTGCAATCCACTTTAATATTTTATTTCGCGTGAACTCTTTTCTAATCGATGTACTTCTTCACATTTCATTAAAATGAGCTTACAAAGTCCGCAGAGTTTCAAAGCTTTTATGGTTGAATACTAATAAAACGCTTCATATAGCACTATGACGTGATGAATCCAGCTTTCCTTGTTATATGCTTTTAACCCTTTGAAACTGGGACATCAGTGTGTGTGTAAATATTCATAGCCAACAGTTAGTACTAAAACAACATATTATTCCGCCTAAGTTTGTTAATCACATATATGAGGTAAATGCCCATGGGGCTAATAATATAATTGAAGACTCACCAATACAAACATACGTTTATGTTTACATTACGTGTAGCTTATAATTGTTTTATCCTGTATACAGTAAATTAAATAGTTATTAATACAACGCTCAAAATTTATAACCATTTTTATTTTATTGATTGAATTGGCATTCACTTGGTAGAACTCCATTATAACACGGAGAAAAAAAAGCGGTATTTATAAAATGTCCTGTGGCTCATGTTTGTCCGTTTATATCAGACAGACAGGTAGAAGTATATCCACTCGAGCTAAGGGACATGTCAGATCATTCAACAGCAAAAAAATAGATTCACAATTCGCTAATCACGTTATAAAAGAATCGCATAAAATAAATTCAAACTCAGCGCCTAAATGTTTGCATCTTTGTAGTAAGGGTCGCAGGATGACGGCTTTGGAACAGCTGGAGATCAATAGACATCAACTATCACAAAGGATTCTTAACGAACAGACTAATATATATCGGTCGCCATTATTGACTCCTCTGACTGATGTCTCTTTGTTTCGTAATGGACCATTTCCGTGCCATATGCAAACTTATTGATATAGCCGCCTTTTTAGTTTCATTTCCAATTACTAATTTTATTGCGAACTGGAAACAAGCTAGGTCGTTAAAACAAGAGAGAAGATGTATTGTGTACGTTTTCTACACAGCTATATATAGATAAGCAAATGTTAGTTTAAGCATAGTTCTGACGATAGTGAGCCGAAATAGCTATCAACTATATTTTAAAAAATAATTTTGTAGAACTAAAATAGATTGCTATTTTTTTCACCGTGTGACTTTTATTTTACTTTCAATTTTTAAAAAATGATAGATTTTCGTCAAAATCAGACTAAATATTTCATCTGTTTATTAAAAGCAAGTATCTACCCACCTACTGAAATTGAATAGTTTCGCATTTTTAAGAAAAAATCTTTGATTCATTTAATATAAGGCGACTCAAATTTCGTTTCGGTTGAGTGGGAGTTATATGAAAGTTACCGAATACCCTTTGTCCTTAGTCAATAATAATACATGTAGATAATTTGACCGCCAATTATTGTCTATCGCTCGAACGATGTGCTCGTTTTCCTATCATTTTCATGTATCATTTATAAATTGTATGTTGTTTATATGTAAATATTTGCTTAAATTTAATTATGATAAATCATTACACTAGTTAAGCAATAGATCCCTTCTAATTTTATGTTCCGATAGGAAAAGGGTATCCCTTGAAACCTAATGTTTGCTTCTGTCGACGTAATATTGAAACTTTGTATGTTTGTCTTATCTCAAACTATAACGCTGTGTTATCTTCGTATTCCTACCTTCTCACCCATTCAGTGTTAAATCCAATCCATGAACGGGTGTTATTCTGGTATTAACGTATTCGTGTCTACATATCCTTTACTTGAACACATGCTAAATGTAATTTAAACACTGACGTTTAATGTTATAACGAAAATTCTATGCTGGTTCATACAAGCTTGATGATGTTATTAAAAGTTATTGATTGAATTGGCATTCACTTGGTAGAGCTCCATTATAACACGGTGAAAAAAATAGCAATATATTTTAGTTCTACAAAATTATTTTTAACAAATATAGTTGATAGCTATTTCGGCTCACGCCATCGTCAGAACTATCTGTTATACTTTAACTAGAACTATAACTATAATAAGAACTATAGTTCTGACGATGGCGTGAGCCGAAATAGCTATCAACTATATTTGTTAAAAATAATTTTGTAGAACCAAAATACATTGCTATTTTTTTCACCGTGCTATTGAAAGTTACTTATTTATTGTAATTATATATTTCAATTTAAAAAAATCTCCTAGATTTAGCGTACACTTTGAGATTGTTTAATTTATTTACACTGGGAGTTTTGCTATTTTATTTATTTTGTAACTAGTTTTACATATTTCTCGATTTTTTGTTATCATATAACAAATCCTTTTATATTTTAAATAATCTTTCTTTTCTAGCAAGGAGTGGCAGTTAAAACCTTGAAAGTAATTTTTTTTTATTTTTATGAATTGTTGTCATGATATGTACATTTAAAAAAAGTCAATTTTACTACGATTTAATATAACACTACACTTTATTACATAATTATTTTATTTGCTTACTTTAAAACATTCAAACATTCCTTCTCAGTGCTGTAAATGATTAAGGATTCTATTAATAAAATAACCAGTTGTATACATTTTTTTAATTGTCTGGGTTTACCAATCAGTTTCTATAAAAGATAAGGTAAAGAGAAGTCCTTTTGTTGATTGTCGTTTTTTTGAGTGAAAATCAAAGTGACTACAACTGGTTTTTACGATAAATATTCTATGTTAAATGATTATCCTTATATTTACATGTTTATAAACACAATATAGTGAACTCTAATGATGAAATCCACATCAAAATTTGATATTATTTGTCATGATTATGATATTCAATAGGAAAAGCCATTTAATGTGACTAGACTATCAAGGTTTCTATTCCATTTGAAGTAAATCAATTTTGCAATATTTATCTTATTTTTACTGAATTTCAATGAATTTTACTTCATTGTTTTCAGAGCTACGGTTGATTTGTAAATTAAATTGAGCAACCTTCGCTTCAGAATAATAATGTCGTAAAAATGGAACGCTTCAAAAAACTAACCAAGCCTTTTTTGAAATGATATATTTTTGAACGTCACTTTGAAAGCCTCAAGTATTTTTATCGTCGTAGCAGCCCTTTGAAACTCTCAAGCTTGTGTTTTTCAAAGCTTTTATCCTTTATTATTGTTTTCCGTAGTGACTCCTGAAAAGCCTTCCGTTAACAATTGCTTCGGTCATGATTTCTAAAAATGTCTCCTATACCAGATTTTTTTGAATTTACAATTCTGTTTTATTTCATTACTTGTTGAGGATGAAATATTGTATACAGAATTATTTTTAACTAATAACCTATCAAGAAACTAAATATTGTTTAAAACAGGTTTATTATTATTCATTTAAGGAGAGATAGTTTTGATTTTTAATCGTTTGTGTCACAACTCATGCTTTATCATCATGTACCAACGTGAAATATATTGAATCATAATGTAGTTATTATCATGAAAAATTGGTCTGTGAGAACTGTTTGTTATTTAGTCGTTTGATATCTTTTCTCAGACTATAAAGATAGAGGGTTCGTATCTCAATTAAAAGTACAACTAGTGGTTTTATTAACCATTTTCGCTACGCTCTGTTTTTAGGAGCGGCCCCAGACATCCGTGAAATATTAGGATTCGAACTCATGAACTCTATAACCGACCTATAATATATAAGGCTGATACAACTTTCATCTGATTAAGCTGGGAGTTGTGTTGGCTCATTACAGAATAGATATGGTTTTGATCGGTCTTCAGTAAGATTATTTTTGTATATATCACACATCGTATTCAAGTCAAATAGGCACAGCGTTTTTTACTTAGCAGATATCTATCTAACATCTACACATTTTTTCCCCATGAAATATATACATTTATCTATTCTCGTAAATAACATTTTTTCCATTAAGCGACGAAAGAATGCGACTAGACAAATAAAAAGAATCTCAGAGTTTCTCCTTTTCTACTTTCAGACGGTCTGCCGTTCTTCGCCCGGTTTTTTGATATTTCATATATTAAATTACCTAATATTCGCCTTACTAGCTAACAAAGCGTTCGCAGGTTTTCTTTTCTTCTCCGCTTGATTATTTTCTGAGTCTCCTTTCTTTCATCCACCAGCGAGCGAACATTAGAATAAAAACGCCGTAAATTTATATTATCTCTTTATGTAACGGTCGTTATATTTCGGCCTTAAACGAATTAGAATATTGTCGAGAAGTTGTAATGAACTTTACCGCTATGTTCACTTAAACATAAACTCTTTTTGTTTTATAAAGTTCGCACTAAGGGACTGAGCGGCAATTTAATATACAAGCTAGTTAATAATTCTATATTCTTGACAATTTTTCGTAATAATTTAATAAAGCACACGCCTGTGAAAGGTTGTATCGTATGATTATAATGACTACAAAACAGCCGGCATTGTCAAAAGCTTTGAAATTAGCATTGTGAATTGAAGGTTATTTTATGCAAAATTATGTAAATATATTACATAATTCTTATAAGTAATAAAATTACAAGCGACGGTTTTCTTTATTAAATGTAAAAAATAAATATCTAAGAAACAGCCTAACTATCTAAAATATCCATTTATTATGTTGATAAAATATATAATCAATTAAGTCCTTTTCACAATTAAATGTGACTTCGTATCACACTGTTTTTGTTCACAATTTCCCTGTTTATTTTTTATTTTTCCTAAAACCCCATCTCATAGTCACTATATCCACTTTGCTATAGCTGTCCTCTTGATATCGTCTATTCGCATTCATTGTACTCTCAGGTATTCTTGTACTTTTTTCTTAAGACTTTTATGTAAGGTCCTTTTAGCCTATATTGCAGCTCGTATAGATACTATAAAAATTTAGACCTTTGAAATAAACTTTCAGAAAATCATTTTTGAAATAATATTAGAAATTTATATTAATCGATTAACATATTTTCACGGAGGAGCCCATTGTGCAGAGGTCGGCTTCGTTGGCTTACGTGACGGATCTCATGGGTTCGGGTACCAGTTTGAGCCGTATTTTTTTTCAATTGGATTATTCATTCAATATGAAAGGATCGATGCATATGGTTTCTAAAAATTCTCTCCTACTCGTAATGAGAGCGGATCTCAAGCAATAGTCCGGACCTAGTCATATCCGTTATGTTCCTGCTCTCTTTGTAGCTTTGTAGTATTTGCAGTAAAATAAGGGTTTTCGTAGAAAAAACTCCTGTTCTAATATCTCTAAGTGGAAGCCATTTGCTTCACATTAGGAGCGAACATGCATAAAAAAGAAATATTCCTTTTATTGAAAAGACACTATTTTTTAAAAATTGTATTTTTTTTGTTAGAATCAATAATGACTATAAATGAAGCGCAATTTAATTAATTTAATGCATATATCTATTTTATTCTGTATTCATGGTCAGCGTTACTTAATCTAAAATCTTTGGAATAAAACAATATTATTTTGGTAATACGTCTGAGACATTTCAACAAAAGCTTCAAAATTATACCCATAGTAACCATATAGCATGTCATTGATTTATATTATCTTCATTTAGAAAATATAACAGCCTAATCGTATTTCTATATATGTTCTATTCTAAAGATTTTTTCGTTAATTGAAAGCACATTTCTGAAAGCTTATTAAACATGGTAACGTGTAATCAGTTATTCCATCAAAATAAACCATATCATGGTTTCGAAGTAGCATTGAAAATTTGTACTCCTAGTGAAAATGTTTTTGTAATTAAAGCACTTGGGACACCTATTTATTATCTGTCCTTTTCAAGACGTTACTTCGCACTCTGATGAAAAACAGCACAGTGGCGTATAATTTTGGCTACTCGTAAAATAACATATATTTATTTCCTTGTGATGGTATAAATAATATCATAAATAAATATAACTGTCGAGATATGATATTGGTAGTGGAATACACAAATTAGTCGATTAAAAAAATATGATACTATTTCGTCAAGTATGAAACTTAGAAATTTCTGATACAGTTATTAAGATTCGAACTGTTATTTTGTTTCCACTTTCGTGGTTAGAGGTCGTAGATTTTTAAGTAAGAAAGTACCTTAATGATTATACGTAGTAAAAGAAAAGTTAGAGTTATCTCTATTTGCGATCATTTGTAAATTTAGGTGATAGTCACTGTGATGTATTACTGAGGAAATTGACAGTGATTTAATATATAATGTGATGGTTATTTTTACAAGTACCAAAACAAACCGCGATTCATTAATTATTGTACATTGATATTCAAAGATTGATACGCCAATGGTGTCCTTTAACCGGTTAACTGCCGGCAGGTACATGTAAGGCGGTATTCAGCACGCCGCGAATTTTACGACAAAAATAAAACCTAAACATATCGTTATTGAAAGTGCAATAAAGTTTATTTATAAAACTCACCAAATAAATAAAGAGCGCGCCAGTCGTGCAGTCATTTATCCATAATCATACATACATTTAAACATTTTAAATAATTGATTTTCTTTAGTAAAAGTCCACTTAAAACGACGCGACTTGAGACGTAATTTTTGTACGAGCGGCGCTCCGTTCACAGAAAATTATGTGTCTTAAGACGCTTTTGGCAGTTAACCGGTTAATACGTTATCTCATTAAGGTTCGGCGATAATAATACCTTGGCGGCAAAGTTGTGTGTACAAATATAGCAAAGCTTTCTTGAATAGCAAGATGATAGGCATGTTTTCTTTGTTGTTTCTGATGCTATCCTTATATAATTATTTTGAAACACTTCTTAAAGCTTGTTTTATTTGTCAAATATTGCTTATCTGGTCTTACTTTTAATGTAGTCTGATTGACGAAAACAATTAAGCTGCATTAATAATAAAACGTAATATCACTTTTAAGGTGTTATCGTGTCACTTCTTGTTGAAAAGCCATGATACATTAAATAATAAAAACATTTTTTTAGTACATTTTCAGTAATATATTTTATAATCAGACAGGATTTGCTCACTCTACTCACAACAATAAAAAAAATCGTTTTCATTATTTATAATAAAATATATTTTTTTCACTTTTAAGGTGTTAACTGTCACTTCTTGATGGAAAGGCATGATATTTAAAATAATAAAAAAAAATCAAAAAATATGTTGCGGAAATAAGTACTAAAAAATGTGTTTTTGTTGTTTAAAATATATTATATTACTTTTTATTTTGAATGAATATGAATAATTGTTGATGCCAAAGGTTTCCGTCGAATAATGTATACTAAACTTTTATCAACATGCGTGCACATTAATAAAATTCGTTTCAAATTGGTATTTAAATATTTGCTTTGTGTGATTTAAATATGAAGTCTTGATTGATTTGACTTAGGTGACTTTTAATAGTCTCTAAAATATACGAATTTGCTACATGAATACTCCGTTTTCTCAAGATTGAATTTGTTTGGCAGCAGGTGTCTTGATTAAAACTATGTACATTTTTTTAGTCAGGGGTAGTTTTTGTAAAAGAAGAGATTGGCTTGTTAACCCGTAAATTTTCATGCACATTACTTTTTTTCCGGAAGGCGAGTAAGAGTCGCCCAGGAGCACGTTTGCTTCACAATGTTTCTCGCATCCCCGGGGAAATTTCCAGCGATTTTCGCGTTTTTTACGTCACTACATGACTATCCGACTTGTCGTCGTGTGCCTCCTTACGGCAAAAGGTAATTCCTGTCGGAAATCGTTTTCAAGCGTTGAGATTTTGAATTTTATTCTTCTAGACAAAAGCGTTTTCACGTAAAAAATTCGAATGTTTCGTATTTGTTTTCATATTGAAAAGAATGCGCATTGTATTGAGTGATCGATTTCTGTGTTCTAACGTCGAGAGCTTTGCCATTATCATTAGACCTGGAAAAGTCAATATCGACTGTTAAACACTTGTAGAATTTTTCATTAAGTAATAAAGATAAAGTATTTTTTTCAAAGACTAAATAAATTTTTATCTACACAATAAATGATTTGCTTTATATATCACTTAATTTTCAATATCCATAACCTATCTTTTGTGAAGGTAATTAGTCGTAATTATAATAAATTTTCAATTTTTGTCCAGCAGACATATCCTAGTTGTTTGCATATACAACGTTACGAATTCTCAAATTGATAATTTTATCCGAATAACGGATATCTGTGATGTTTTCATCCATTGCAAATACTCTTTTTATCTAATCTAGAAAATATTTTGTATGTAAAGTGATTTGGTATCTCATAATTATATTTTTATCACCAACATTATATGCCCTTCCTCTATTCAATTCCTATCTAGCTTAGCGATTGATTTACAACCAACTTTCGTCCTCACGATGATTTTTTTTTAAATGTATTGGCATTATTATTGAATTTAATATTATAATTGTCAAATACACAATTTTGCTACCATAATTTCATAAAAACATATTGAATTCAATAGGCATTCTGAGAGCTATTTAATCATTACCTTATTATATGAATAGTGTTATTTACAACCAATAAGAAGTGCTCGTTTCTCACTGCTGATCTCTCGACATGACTAACTACAAGCTAGAGTGACCCTTACTTAACAAAACCGCACTACTTGAGACCTATTCTACTCATTTGGGGCGGTGGTTTATCATACGAACGGATTAATGCATCATCCCTTCTCCTACGAAAACCCGTCCCCAGGGTTGACATTCTGAGTGATTTTTATATATCCTTTTTACAAATGGATACCTAAGTGATTATTTTGCAGTTTTTAATTCTTATTATTTTTTTTACACATTATTAATTATTTATTAAACAAAAAATATTTACAATTAAAAAACATTTTATCTATTATATTTTACATCCATTTCTTTGATAAAAGTGTAGTATAGTTCTCGAATCATCGTTTACCGAATTTTATGCTATTGTTTTGTTGGTTTCTTAAAACACTCACAAGAAGAATGTATAATAATGACAAATTTATCGTACTATGACCTATCGGCTTAATATCTCGGTCTCGTCACAAAAGTCATCACGTTATTTGTTTCTGTCAAATATTTATCATCCCCTTTGTGATCCCATTTAATTAATATCGTAAAAATGACCAATATAAGTCATTTTGTTAACAATTGTTACGATTTTAGTTCATAATGCTTCCACCGAGTACTTACTGAGAATCCACATTCGAGTTGTTCACCCGACTCACTGAATCGGTTAATATTATTTTTTGCATATTCAATTCATCGTGAATTATTACTCCTAGCATCTTAAATACCTTCACAAAATATTTTATTGAAAGATTGAACATTCTCTTTTCAATATCTTTGCGCGTTTAATACTTATTTTAGGTCCCTTAGATAGCGATAATCTGAGTAAGAATACAATCAAATTGATTTTTTGGAAAAAAAACGGCAAAATTTTTAGCAACCCTGTTTATAAGTACCGTGGTGAGTCACAATTCAACTTTATCATCTACGAGGTGGGATTAAACCAATTATCAGAAACTCGAGAGATTACGGAAAACCTCCGAACTGACCGCTTCATTACATCTGACACTTTTGGCGTCCTTTGGCAAACCATGGACTTGATATTGACTTTTACATATCATATTTTACATGAATGGTGTAATTTTAATATTATACTAGCGAGTCATGTTTCATTTTGCCCCGAATTTGACGGGTAATTAATTTGTCGATGTGTTCCAATTTTGGTAATTAAATGTGGTTAACATGATTTAATATGCGTCAAGTATATTTGTTCTCTCTTACAGTAAACTTATATCATAGTAAATGGAAAATTAATTGTATCTTAGTAGATTTATTGTATCTACGATAATATTTTTGACGTAATTTCACAATTTATAAATACACGCCATTAAAATTTTCTAACATTGCTTAATAAAATGTGCAGTGCAATTTATGTAGTGTGAAATTGTAATTAAAACAAAAAAAATAATAAATATAACTCGTATAAATTCTATTAGTAAATTTTGTCAACTGTCTAAGATATGCAATTAAACACTGGCTTTTATTATTTTGTGCAACAAAAATTTAAGACATCACTTTTAAGGTATTAACTGTCACTTATTAATGGAAAGGCATGATATTTTAAATAATAAAAACACATTTTTTAGTACTTATCTCCACAATATATTTTTTGATCAGAACCGATTTCACTCATCGAATCGTCAAACGAAAGATTTTCTTACGACTCATTATTAAAATCGCTTTTGTTACTCCTCGTTTTGGGATTGAATGGGAGGGAAGTAATTTCAACCTTTACAAAAATCCATGGTTTCCTACAGAAATAAATATATTTATGATGCTTTCAAAACAGGAGTTCGAATCTGTGTGTACTGTAACTAGCTTATAAACATTGTTGACCAGTTCACCAGTATTCTATTTTTTAACAAGAGAGATAAACGAATAAATGAGAAGTTAGTACAAAGGAATCTTATTCAATATAAAAAAAAAAATATAAATACAAATTATATTTTAACAACTATTATTCTCAAAACACAGCGCTAATATTTGAAAATTTTTCTTTTTCATTTACTGATGAGTATTGCATTTCAAATTTTGTATAACAATTCAATTCGTTTCATAGACTAAAGTAAAGCTGAGCTAGTTTAACATACTCTTCTGCCAAGCTTCTACGCATTCCACTCGAGACGATCTATTCTTTCTATTCATCTTTCATGTTGTACGTCGCTCTTTAGAAAACATTTCTTCCCAACGTTACCTGTAACATTTTACATTTCATGTTTTGAATCCAGAATGAAATGTCCCTTCATAATCTAGTGTTTCTTTGTTTTTAATATTTATACAGTAAGATTGGCAAGGAAAATCTATTCATGAATAAATATTCTACATTTTATACATGTAGTAAAACAATGTAGAAAAATATCATGAAGACTTTAACGTATGAAAAATTTGATCTCTGACCTTACACAAAGATCTGACATCTCTGTAGACTTTTATCGTGCTACCTTGTCAACTCTTGGTGGATAACCATGACATTAATTTAAATTGAGTACAATTTTTTCAAGTTAAACTTTTACAGTAAATTTTGTAGCAAATGTTTGAGTTTCATTTTTAATAATCACCATAATCGGAATATTAATAATTTTATCGTAACAATCTCCTTGATTTTGAAGCAGCTGTTCAAATCCTATGTGATGTTTGTAAAATCTATATTGCAAGTACATTTTTTGTATTAAAAGCGCATTGCTTTGTTGATTATATGCATTGAAATCTTTTGAAATTTAATATTATTAAAACTATTTTCACCATAATAATGCAAAGATATACGATATTATAAAATACATATGAAATTCGATACAGCAAAAGTGACCACTGACTTGTTAGTTTCTTCGTCGCCAATTAAATTCGTTTGATATACGAGGTATTGTTTTATCATGAGCGATATAAAATAAAAGACAAAAACCCTCAACTGGTCAGAATATGAGGGTGAATATTTTGACGTCCCAGAAGCTATAAAAGTTTGCCCTTTATTTGATGTTTTTAGTGCCTTAAACATTCAACGATGCCAACTGAGGGAACTAGCCACATATTATTCAGGCTTTTCGCATCATAAATTCACTACCTATGTATTATACCGTACACTAATATACAGAATACGGATTCTTAAGTTATGTGCTTCAGTAATGAGATACTAACTAATATTCGTTTCTGAACTCATAGCTTATAATAGTTCAAGTTGCTGAGGAAATGAATAAAACTACTTGAAAAATATATTTCATCCGAAAGCTTCGTAAGTTAGACTTTAGATGAACAACAGATTATTTAAGTCTTTCTAGACAGTTTTCACTCATATATATATTTTATATATGTATTATATCTTATAATAAAAATAATTTTCGTAGAAATAATAAAAATAAAATATTACTTCACGTAAATTAAACATTCATAAAATTTTTAAAATAGTTTCGTGCTGTAATATGAATAGAAATGATTTTAATTTAATATTCTGTAGAGGTAATTTCAGCCGTGTTATGAATTATATATATATAAACGTAGATTTCGGTTGTATCCGTTTTTAGTTTGTCGCTCAAACATAATAGGTCAACATAGTTTTCTTTACAAAAATAATTTCACCCAAACAATCCATCGTGACCTAAAGCCTTCTCATTTAATATAAACCTTTAAAATGAGCATTTGAACATAACATGGAATATTTTAAGGGATTTTTCGTGTAGAAATTTTTATTGAATTCGTTTCTGCAAGAACTCACGGCTAAAAATTGTAATTAAACGAGTCTTACGTGTATCAAATAATCGCAAAGAATATTCCCGTAAAGCTTAAAGTGGTACACAGTACGACACCGATCAAAAGTTCTCCACAGCTCAACAATGAAATTCGTAAGCACACTTCTTCGCTCGAGTCCCGCAGAATAAGCTTCCGTTGAAGAAAATATATATTCATTAAATTTGCATTGCGGAGCCTCTCTTTCTTGC
Source organism: Himalopsyche japonica (assembly GCA_028555115.1). Classification (NCBI taxonomy): domain Eukaryota; kingdom Metazoa; phylum Arthropoda; class Insecta; order Trichoptera; family Rhyacophilidae; genus Himalopsyche; species Himalopsyche japonica. Next base: position 1,717,936 of record JAHFWJ010000597.1, on the reverse strand, counting down.
TCTCTCGTTATTTAATCTATTCATAAATTTTGCATGCATAGAAAACGCGTATTTATCTTAAAGCCAACTCAAAGCGGAAAACTTTAATAAGTTTCAAGCAACACGGAAAACCGAATGAAACTGAAATGGTACATACATAGAATCTCAAAGCTATTATAAATTCAAATTCAATCAAAGCCTATATTAAATATCATATGACGTTTGACGGTATTCAAAATATTTAAGATATATACGTTAAAGGGAATTTGTTTTTATTGATTGAATTGGCATTTACTTGGTAGAATTCCATTATAACACGGTGAAAAAATAGCAACGTATTTTAGTTCTACAAAAATTTTATACAACATAATTGAAAGCTATTTCGGCTCACGCTATCGTCGGAACTATTTTACAAAAAAAAACTGGTATTGTATTCGAAATCTAGTTAAATACACAAGTAACAAAGCAAATAAATATCTTTAAAAGTCCTGTATCGCGCGTTTGAGTAAAGTTAACTTTCGACACTTTTCTGATGTTTGATGGATTATTGTTTTTCTGGTCCTTATTTATGTTGAAATGTTTGTTGTAAAAATTACATTAATATTATATTTTTTTAAATTATATTATTGATCCATCAAATTTAGCGTATGCTTGTGTGTAAACGGTATAAAATAGCTTAAACTTTCACGAGAGTAGGCCATAAAAATAAAATAACGCAATTTATTTCATTTATCAATTTATACCGAAAAACGACATCAAAATATTTCATGTTTTTTTTTGTTTGCTTCGTTAAATTACGCTCTGTAACTGTCATACAATTGTAAGTATGTGATTTCAAAAAAATGCTATTTTTTTTTGCTATCGAAAAGCAGGGATACAATAATACTTTGTCGGCGAGTAGGCCGTCTGATCGCAAGCTAACCATTTTACCACAGATATCGCTTAATGTAGGAATAATATATGAATATTGTACATTTAGTTTTTTTTTTCAGGATTTATAAAATATTGTTCACGACATTATGTTTATATATCGATTGAAAAGATATACATTAAAATAATTGGGAACAGAATAAAGAGCTCAACGACTAACTTAAAAAGAATAAAATTTGATCCGATCCACTTCTAAATTTTTTTCCTATTGTTCAATTAAATTTAAACCGTTTATTTCTTTGTGAATGTTGAATTTCAATCCTTTGTTATTCTTTACTATCTGAATCGAAATTCTACTATTTAGAGGTTGATTCGCCAAGACGGGTATGTATCCCTTACATATCATTCCGCAGTCTTAAGCCTTCGAGATACCAAAAAAGAAAACCGTAATATCCGGTTGACGTGCCTACTTTTTTGTAAAAGTAGGCAATCACAGCTTTTCCCAGCATCCGCAACACAATCTCGAAGGTTCTGACAGAATTTTTCCGTTAAAACTAGCATAAAGTTTATTTCAATCTATGTCAGGAAACTTTTACTACTTTCACTAAAATCTTTCGTTTTCAAGTGGTATAATTTACTTCATATTGTTCTGAGATGTGTTTTCATATTTATTTTTTTCAACATAATTTTTTATTCTTACGATGCTGTTTTTTAATGTATATGGTCATTGACTTCCAAAAACTATCATTACATCTAAGCCATGTGAATACTTGGGACATTCATTTTTGTTCACAAAAATTCATAAATGTATAAAGCTTATTCGATTCCTTCCCATCAGTGTCGCTTGTCTGAATTATTTTTTTTCTTCCTTGATCTATAATTTTTCCAATTCCCGTATGGTGAAAATTCTATAATCTTTAGTAATACATAAATACTTATTTATAATATTTGATAACCCTTGTATGCATTGGTTTTTCCAATTTTCTTTTTATACATATCGTCTAATAAATTGTGTAAAATTATTTATTATCACGTAGAATCAACTTATCTTCTTCGAATAAGTAGATGCGTGATCAATTGAAATATACAATATGTTAATAATTATATCATTACAACATATTTGTTGGTCTTATAACTGAAGGCTTTATTTCAAATCGCCTTCAATTCAAATGACCCGTGCATAGTCTATTTGTACGAATTCATGGTGAAATTACTTGAAAAAGTTTTATCGTTTCTCTAGTCAATATAAATTAAAGAGTGAAGCATTTAATTACTACATTTGACATTTCAAGATGAAGTTTAGTTCCAACTGTGTACGAAAAGCGTGATAGTTAGTATCTCATTAAATTTACAAACAATTAATTGCTTCCTTGCTGAGAAAGTCCACCCCGTTAGGCGAGTAAGTTATCGGTCATGAAAATCTTACATAAATAATACGGGGATGCTGTGAAAAGATGGCAAACCACCATTAGAAACGGTAGCTTTTAGCATTCTCCCTTAAGGGGCGCACATTAAGTTTTATTGTGTGTATACGTGTATCTTACAAACCCCATATTTTATTACCAAAACTCGCCGTTTTTCTTCAATATGTCTTGCGTTTTCTCCCGTCGCTATGTTGTGTGCTGTGTCGATGCGAAAGAGTGTAACGGTCTTCCCTCTAGGGGCTGAGAGATCGGTTGCTTTTCTACACAGCCCGTGGTGAAGAACCTTTCTTAGTATCTATTCATAATATGAAACAATTTCTTCAGATTTTTTTATATGATGAATAGGTAAATTGAATTTTGGTTACAAATGTTTCATTCGCAGAATATTCCTTCACAAATAAACTTTTGAAAATGTACATTAGAGACTGATATGACTCGAAGTTAATAATAACATTTATAGAACAGCGAAAGGAAATTTCAAGTGAAAACATGGTTTATCAATTCAGGCAGCGAAAATGTACTACACCTGTCAACGACAGTGTTGGTACATTTTCTTTATGTTGTCTATGGTTTCAATAAAACTTCTGAAACTAACGTAATATAACCGAAAACTATCTAATAAACTATGTTATGAGCATAAGAGTATATTTCAAATAATGTGATTGCTTTAATGAGAATATATCATGATTTCATTTTACTGAAACATCAGTAAAAATAATTCTTTAATATAAATTCACTCGCCTTTCACATATTAAGTTCATTCCATTTCGCAAATGATTTGAGAAACTTCCTCACATACAAAAAACGCAGTTTATTTTATCGATTTGATAAAACTTTAGTGGTAGGAAAAATAAGCTTAAATTTTAAACGAATATTTTCTTTTCCATACTATGATGTTTTATCCATGAACTTGACGCCATTTGCATTTTTATCTTTCGAATAGACATGCGTAATAATTTTGTCTCATATTTTCGTATATTCTACCTTTCTATAGCGGTCTTTCTGTCCTGTCATGTTAGGAAAATAATTCTCGGATTTTTTTATTCCGAATTTGGTATTAAATATGTGAATTTATAAAATAATTTAAAATTATTTTTTGCTGCCACTTAAAGAAAATTATTATTCTCAAAATTGACATCATATAGTCATTACAATATTTGAAAATGTTATTTGCAATGTGCGCAATAAACGTTTTTCATTTAAAAATGCAGATATTTAATTCACATTTATTTTCTTAACATGCGCCGTTTGCGGATAAAAAAATCTTGATTCCCTGATGATGACGAGACTCTCTCGTTCGTATCTATGAATATATGCAAATCGTTGAGCTGTAATAATTCGATTGAGTAAATTCTTTTACTGATTTTTAAAGAAGAAGGAAAGTCGGTAATCAAAATACTCACGAAAGATGCTGTAAGTCTGTAATATCGAGGTTCATACTTCGTACAGCTATTAGAATAAAATGAAAGATTCTTAAATTAAAATTGAACCGAATGTTTGATTTTCTGCAGACCGTTTTTTTGCGATCATTTATCTTGTATGTGGAGTATTTTGTTAAAACAAAATATTTTTTTTAGCATTTTTTTCATCATGAAAGAAATATCCCTGGTACCTGGGATTTCCGGTAATGCCCAATATTTGCGACCCGTATCAGGTATTGAAATGGTCGGCGTATTCAGAAGTTCTAGCTTTTGTAATGTTTTCTGCCTTGACCGCACGAGGAAGCGCTCGCGTTTCCGGATCTTAGTCTTTTCATTAGATTCCTCTCGTTTCCGCTATAATTTAGCGCGTCTGTCTGTTCATGCATTTCCCATTATGGGTGTGCAATTTGAAGGTATGCTTTGAACTTGACTAATTTATAGCGCATCTTCAATTAATCAAATTAATTTTGAATGAAGCATGCTTTTCTAATTTTGATATGCCGTCACAAAAAAATTATATTGAAAAACTTAGCAATAAATTACAAAATGCAATCGAAAAAAAATGAACTATGACATAAATAAACGATATCGTATACATTCATTGTCAGACAATATTAGACTAAATTATTACAACAGTTGCAGAAATAATATCAGTTTTCAGGATTCATTAAAACATTTATTACGACGTTTTGAAAATCAGATTTTGAGTGCCATTAGTATCGAGTATTTTAGACTTAATATAATATAAATTAATGTATGTATAATATTTATGAGCTTAAACAGCTTAATAAATATTTTCTTTTACTAATCATTTCGTTGCACTTTTTGAGAATGTGTCTCAATGAAATGAATCACGCAACACAAAAAGTAAAATAATATGCGAAACGACAATAAAATTTTACTTTTAATGTGTTGACTTTCACTTCTTAGTGGAAAGACATGATACTTTAAGTAATAAAAACACATTTTTGTGCTATCAAAATAAGATTAGCAAAACTGGTCCATATTATAAAATATATTGTGAAAATAATAATTTAAAAAATAGTATATTCAACATTTTCTTTTACACAATATTTGCCAAATCTTTCAAGAATTATGATATAGTATTTTCAAATAAGAATCAAATGTTTTTTTTTTCACATAACAATGTGTATTATTAACTGTTGTCACAAGAACAAAAATCTTGTCTAGTGCGAACAATATCGAAATTCCATTCCACCAGTTTATACAGTGTACGTTTACACGTAGAAACTTCTTGAAAGCTCGCTCTCTAAGTATGTGATTAATCACCGAATCGCATTCTCGTTTACGAATCTCCGTTACTAACGGCATGTAGCGTCGCAAATTTTCAAGTGATAGCTTTTGCATTCAACCAATAACTAAGTGTTTTACTTCAGCAACTGAATTATCAGCTTTGCAATGAACTGTGAACTCTTGTTGCATACATCTTTTACTAGACAGCTTTAATCGAATTACTATTTTATACAAATGAAGTATCAAATATAATTATTATGAAGATCTCTTAGATTATCTAATTGCTTTTTTCATTCACATAGTTATTGCCTGAATTTCATCAAATCGAAGTAAAATTAACCTCTCCTCAACTATTCACTGTATTTGTCTAGGCTGTTTTTTTAATAAATGTAAAATTTTACGAAATAAGAACCTTACTGGTATTTTCTGTACCACAGTCTGTTTCTATTCTTAGGCTGCATTTGAATAAATAAAAACTACCGGAAGTGAATATTTTCTGTAAAGAGGTAAAAGCGGTTAGCATAAAACATGGAATTTCGGTAGCACAGCGTGTTGAAGAACACTGAACTTAATTTATTTATTTCTAAAAAGTTCATTTTACATTACTGCGTTTCTAAATATGACTGGTTGAAATAATAGTGATGAAATTCGCCATCTAAGGAATATTACTTTTTATTCAAACTTTTACTCCGGTTTCGTGAATCAAGTAGAATTTTTAACACGGTGAAAAAACAACGATGTTTTTAAATAATACAAAAACTATTAGGTATTCATCATAGTTCATACCTATTACGGCTTATGCCTTCATCAGATTTTTTTGAATCAACCCAGATTAACGTTCATTTCGAAAAATGCATATAATCAATTTGCCACATTTTAGAATATATTCTATTTATTATCACAACATGAAACTAGGGTGTTAGAACAGAACAGAATATGTATTGTGTACATTTTCTTCACAGCTACATGTAGGTAATAAAATGTACCTTTAAGCAAAGTTCTGATGAGGGCGCACGCTGAAATAGCTATCAAATAATTATAAATTTTCTAGAATTAAAAAGGAATGCTATTTTTTCATTGTGTTTTAATGTAGTTCCTCCAAGTAAATGCCAATTCAATCAATAAATTTCTTAAATCTGATAATGTTGCATTCGACATAATATGTTTTAATTTACATTATCTCTTATTTACGTTTTTATCTTATATTGATTTTTGTTTTTGTGACTTAATTGTTATTTTAAAAAGTCAAAGATTTATATATATTTATTACTTACTGTAAGCAATTTTCAATAATCATAAATCGTTATTTAATAATCATTAATTTAATAATAAACCTGGATAAGCAAATGTTATATCTATTAAAAATAAATATTAGATCGATGGAATTTATATGTAATTATAATATATAAAGCGATTCTGCTTTTATTCATTTAAGTTTTTGAGTGAATTAACTTCTATATAACTTTCGTCATAATTCTCAAAGAAATCATACAATGCCGGAATAAAATGATATTTTCTTGGAAATATATAAAGTAATTGAATTTCCTTTGAAGGTTTGCTGTTTGATTTTGAAGTTAAAGTTGCTTCGAGAGGTTAACGAATACTTTTTCATCAAGCTAATTTGATTTTATACGATAAGGAAACGTGCCTTCTTCACTACCTACTTAAATATTCGTTCATTACCCACTCACTCTTGAGTGTAATTGCGTCAGTACTTAAACATAATTATTCAAATTGATCAAATAAGAATTTAAACATGTAGAACCACTTTTAATTACTACATGTGGTTTATATTATAACTATTGAGCAGAGAATATAAGTGTCTCAAGGTGTATGATTTGAATAGATTTGTTTAATTTAGTTACAATTCATTTATTTTTTACACGTTTACTTTGAAAATGTTAATTGCAGTCTTTTTGTGCTTAATCCAACGATAGAAATAAAACTTGACAGAGGTATTTATGATTTTAAAAAAGTTTTTACAAATATGAGCATATATTGTTTTGATTTTTGACTAGTAATTAAGTTATATTTATATCTTCATCTACATCAAATTGTGATCCTTTCTGTCTCTTTAATTTTAATTGATTTGTAAAACTCTCCCATATCTCATATTGAAATCTCTACTTTTGAATGTACTTCACATAATAAAGGCACATATGTTATGCTAAACGATATGCAAACAATGTTGGTTTTTCGTTTATCAATTCTTTATTGTCTCCGTAATAAGACATTTCGGCATTATCAACAATTTAATATTTTCGTATGTGAAAATATATATTGTCGCTTTCATTACCATATTAGAAAGTATTTTTAGTATATACAATGTAATAGAGATCGAAAATCGACAGTAAAGATTCATTGCGAAATTAGTTAAATTATTCCAAACAATCTCAGATCGGCAATGAATCATTCAAACAGCGAAACGTCACGATGATTCGTTCAGTTAAAATAACACAATTTCTGATTCCCGAAGCTCCGACATGTTCTCGAATTTATAATATTGCTATATTGTATGCAAATTGCCATTAGTCGATTCGCGATTGCGAGGAAAGCGATGAACTAATTTCGCGTGGATTCGCCTCCGCAGTGTGTACACCCGTCCACCAATTTCGGGAATACGCCGATAATTATTATATTTAGTATTCATGTGTATTAATCAAATTATTCAGTTAAACAAAGCGTTATGTTATCGGTTATATTACTGAGTAATTGTGTAACGACAATTTATTAGACGCTTTCTATTGTATAATAATGTTTGAATATATCAACTGGAACATTAAAAGATGCTGCCACTTTCAAATATATGTATAGTTGATAAAATTACACATTTTATTTCAATTGAAAACTGTTTTAATTAGGAATACATGATATCAACTGAAGGTGTTTGATGGAATTTCAATATCAAATTTGAATTGTTACAACTTTGTACGATTCCACATGTTTTGTCACTAACGACCCGGGTTTCGCCTTTCGGCACCTTCATGCATTCTATCACACGGATGCAGCAGAACTGACGTAAAATAAACAGTAAGCATCGCATATATACCAAAGTTATTAATTATAGGAAAACACGTACCTCAAGGCAAGTGGTAAATTACAGAGCCTGAAGATTCCTAAAGGCGAACCCCGGGTCGTTAGTGACAAAACATTTTCGTACAAAGGTGTAACAATTCAGATTAGGAATACATATATTGAGATTTTTTTGAATATTACTTTTTCATTCAGGGAAAATAAAAAAATAAGCCTGAATTCGACATTTATACTTAACTCATTAGTGGCACAGGTGTACAGATGGACACACAAATTTTGTTCTCCGTGTGTCAAGGTTTTTTTTTTTTGTTTCAAATATAATTTCTTTTCATTTATTATGTATCAGCATGTTAAATGAAAGTAATAACTAAATTTTAAATTAAAATATTTCTTTTACTTTCGTAGAAAACAGCTGTGTCCACATGGACACGCTTGACACTTTAGGTTTATTTTTAAATTTTACATGACTTATTCAATATTGTTAAAATGTAATAAAACGTTGATATATTTAAGATTCTTTATTTCTATAAAATATTAACAGTATGATAATGTTCAAAACATATAATACACAAGCCAACATCACATTTTCAACTTTTATCGAAAAACAATTCAAATAGCTGACTTTCAGATTTATCTTTGAATTGGCTATAATCCGGCTCTGGGAATAGAGGTAGGAATGATTCCATTTCACCCTTGACCCAAGTCCTTTTTCTTTTCCTACTAAATAGTCAAAATTATAAGTCACATTGTCGATGTGGTCATATATATTAGCACATTCCAAATCTATATTGGTTTCCTCTATATTATCTTCTGTTATATGTCTAACTCTTGCATGTGCAGTTGCTTGTAATTGCCTTTCATTTAAATTATCTACAATCCTCATCTTCTGAATCTTCATCTGTTAAAACTGCAGGGTCTGGTGGTGTTATAAATAGATTATATTCGGTAACGTGTTCATCATCGCTTGTATCATATAGTGCATCTAATGCATTTTTAATTAGTATTTCTCTTGCAGCATCATTGGACATATCCCTAAAATTGAATAATTTTTACATATGTATTGACAAAAATTAAAATAAAAGTATTTTGAAAAAATTATATAAAATATTTTTTAAGTGGTTTGTGGCACACGTGTCCAAATGGACACATTGGATTTAAATGCTCAATAAATATACCATCAACAAAATTATCGCCATTCTTGGATATGTTAACGTAAACGATGTTTGTTTATAATTCATTTAATGAAAGAAAAATTATTCTTCGAATCAATATTATCAGAAAAATACTTACGTAAAATTTGAGTTCATGTTTTCTCGTCCGTAAAATGATGACACACTTTGACAACCGATATGATTTTCATTTAATTAGCCAGAACTCTAAAGTGACGTCTAAGTGAAGCAATGAACCTTTGTCAACTGATATATGTGAAACAATATTTATGGCTATATCCAATGACAATTTTCTGATCAATCGTAGACAACAATAAATGCGTGTCCAATTGGACACCTGTGCCACTAACGTGAGCAATTGGGTTCGGCACTAATTCAGTTAAAATAACAAAATAAATGAAATTTATTTTCTGCTACATCCATATTGACTTTGTGTGGATATTCAAAAACTAAAAGTGGATTTGAAACGAGTTGTATCGAAAAAATATCCGTGTATGACAGTGTGAATATTTTTCTAAAGTGATAAATGATTCGCGGTTACTGCAATATTTTCATAGCGAAAAAATAGTGACTATCTTTAACTATAAAGATACGCTTATTTTGACAAAACAGTTTGGTTTGACTGTTACTGTTGTTACTGTACATCGTCAATCAACCATATTAAAATAAAAATTTAAATGTCATTGCATTTTTGTTAAAATTCGTTTTGCTGTTTTAGTTTTTTCTATTTATATGATAAAAATATTTAGTTTATTTCTATGAAACTTGACAAAATCAATGTATTTTGAGATCTGTATAGTTTCATGATAGTGTCTCATACAGATATGATCGCAAACGATATCGGCGTGCATTCAGTTATGTGCAGCTTGCAGCAAGCTGTGGCGGCTGCAGGTTGTAGGTTGGCGTAGCAGGCGGCACACACTACTTATTCTCCATGTCGGCTACAACCGACGCGGCGGGCGTCTGATTGTAAGGCGAGGCGCGCATGCGTTACCCAAGCCGGTTGTGTTTTGCCGGTAAGCGACTGCACGATTCACGGGATTTGGACACTGCGGTGATAGCATTTCCGGTTAATTTAAAAACTACTACAATACCCTATCGGAGATATATAGAGCTTTTTTCAAAATGACTCTTTCGAATGATTGCATATAATTTTATCGTAGTATTTAATTCTGATGCAATTAAAACACACATTTTATCGTAACATAAGTAAAAGACAACGTAGAGCGTACATAATGACTTCCATGATTTCCTAAATAATTTTTCTGTTACATAGTTATTAAATCCTACAGTTTTTTTAGAAGAAGATAAACTTCGTTACTCGATTAATCATTTGACTCATTTGTTAACATAAATTCTTGTTGATCGGAATCTAAAACGTCTGCAACTTATACAGCCGATGTATTACTTAGCACATGATTTAATTTTAATATTGTTTTGTTCCTTATTATTCAGTGTTTTGCGGTATTCGTTATTTTTCATATTTTCTTTTTTCTATACCCGATATTTTTTTACATTCTGAAATATCGTATTTATAAGGGATAATAGATTAAACGGCACTTTCCGCATTTCTACGTACTGTATATGCAGATTTGATTTTTTTATTATGATGAAAATTGCTTTTTTTCAATACCCTTATTTTAAGAAATTCGGTAAAGATTATTTCTGATTGTTATCTATCGATAAAAAATGAATTGCTGACGTTAGTGTTTAACATTATTTAAATATTGTAAAAGTGATAGAAGATCATTAAGTGTGATTGAACTCAAATTTTTTGTGAATCAAAACACCTTTCTGGAGCTTTTTTAAGCGACGCAGACACCAGAAACGGCGTCGCGACGTGGACGCAAGCGGCATCGCGCGGGCAAAAGGGAGAGAGACGTCCGCCCGCTTTTCACGCACACCTATCCGCCGACGAGGTTCATTCGACAGTCACGGCCGGCATCGGTTCATCGAGGACGTGCCACGCACCCTCGCTGAAAGCACAACCATAATAATAATCATTATTAAAATCACCGGGACCCCTTTAAAACAACGTCGATAAACCTCCAGTCACCGTTCGGTGGGCCGTATCGAGCCTCAACACTCGTAACCAAAATCATAACATTGTGTAAAGAATAACACACAAAAAATAATCAGCTAAATATAAGTGTATCGACATAATAATAATACTGTACGTCAAACAAATGTGCCCTTTAATAATCATATCAATCTTATATAAGCTATAGCATAAAAATTTCATAGTAAGTTTTCCCCAAATACATCGAATTACTTGTTGATTCCCACCATTGGCCGGGTTTCTTATACAATTGTTAACCCTCCCCAATACTCATCATCTTCCCAGTTTTTTCTTTTGAAAAAAAATGCCAATTAAACATTAATATTATAGAATTTATATTATCATAAAACAACGATTACTTGTGTGTTATACAACGAGAGTGTACTTAAAATTTATACCAAACAAAAAAACATCTTAGGTTCTGTAAAAGAAGGATATTACAGTTCAATGGTAGTATACAACACCCTGTCCATATTTTTTTATATTCATGTTTGCAACATCTTGTGTAAGAATTTTATATGTGTTATGTTTGCACTTACATGTATAATAAAAGAATAACTGTATTTTTGCGCCGTATACTGTTTTATAACGTGTTAACGAAACGAATTTATGTCATACTTTAAGTGTCCAAACCAGCTACAACTCAAATGACAGCTACTTCAATTCCGTATTTTGTTACATTTTTTTGTTTGTTTCGTTTTTAATAAAGCTCACTTGACTTTGATGAATGTATATCAGCGGAACGTTTGATTTATTTTTCAATCGGATGTGGCTTGATCATTTCAGTCAAACCGAAATGTATGTTTACAAAACTAAAATTATATTATTTTTTAATCGTGTTTTATTTTCTTTTCAAAATGATTATTCTAAGCTCTTTATTATATTTATTCTTACTTCCCACATAAATATTTATTTTAATTGATCAGTGACTTAATTTAAATACTCTCTCATTCCTAAAGATGTCATATTTTAAGTAATAGATTATGCTCGTTTTTCTGTATCAAAAGAGGATACGAATTGAATGCAAGTTAAATACGTTTATAAAACGCAAATACTTTTTTATGTTTATTTAGAAATCACACACACACACACAGTTATCGCACTGAGAAATAAATGAATACAGAGTATATGACAGTCAGTTAAACAATTTCACCAGATTGTTAAATTCAATTTCATTTCAATCGTCGCAAAATAATAAAATTAAAATAACGACTTCCCAAACCGATGAATGTTCGGTTTCGAACAGATGTTCCACGTAAATCATAATTGTCTTCTTTCTTTATAAATATCGAACGATATTGCGAAAGTGTTCTTATTGATTTTTAGTTTTGTTTTATACTCGTTAAAAGTATTAAAATAATATACTGCAGCATAAGAATATTGTGAGATATGATAAATATTTAATTTAACGTATTTTTTTTTATATGATTGTAAACTTTTATGACTATTACGCTTGTCTAGTCTTTTTTGAATTGAGAATCAGTAGACTACTGTCGACCTGTTAACAATCTTTTTTAATATACATATTAGTCCGTCCTTTTTTTGTACATATAATAAACAATCGCAGCATTTAATAATTCAAATCTAAGCATATTTTAAAATCTGTTCCTACACATTTTTTTATAGAAAAGCTGTCGTTTCCCATCAGTCAAAAAATCTTCATCGATTGCTATGTTAATTTTCATCAATAAACTAGTAAAAAAAACTTATGATACTAAAGTCAGGTATCTTTTCTACGCAATAAATAAAAGATTGATATTTTTTAATAACCCTTTTGTAAAAATCTTCTTTGTTTTTTTTTTATTATTTAATATTAGTAATATAAGAATTACATACTAAGAGTAAATGCATCCATGTGGTATCAAAATAATAATTCAAATCATGACAAAAAATCCAGTCGTTTTTATAATTACCTTTATTTTCTGTAGTATTAAAGACGTAATAATAAAAAGCTCGCACAAAAAAGATTTGAAGAAGTATGTTAGTTTTACGTGATGAATAATATCTCGGAAGAAGCTGATTTATGGCTGTTTAAAGTAAATGTCTAAATATACAATCCTTATTTTCTGTGCCCCAACCTTCTGCTCCACCTTCGTGATATCACAGCCAGACGTGACTCCTTGCTCTGTTAAATTGTCTTAGAGACTTTCACGGTTTATTTGTGGGTAGTAACAATGTTTCTGATTATCTTCGTGTTCGCTCGTAAATATGGCTGTATCTATTTTGTTTTTCTTTTAAAAATACAGTATTTCATTCAATTGAATACGAATCTCTTGATATTTGATTTACTATTATACGTATTGATGTTTATCGTATTATAAGAAATAAATTTACGGACGCTTAATCTGTGTTGACGCTGTGTTGTGTCTTAACTGCTGTGGATAAAAAACTATGTTAAACGCTTTTAGAAATTGTTCCTATTTGGTTATGAATTCGTTGTTTCAAATTGAAGAATTTATACTTTCATAAATTAATAATTATCTTGATTGAATACGTGTTAATGATAGTAACTGTGACAAATGTTTCCTTTCTGAAAATATTTTTTCTTAGTTTGAAGATGATTTTCATAAATCTCAAACACTTAAACATTTTAAATTCAAATCGACATCTTTACAATTCCACTTGTGACACATGGTGCGGTAAATAAAAATTGGATTTCAATTGTTAAGTTGGTCATAGTTTTTATTTGTATAATATTACAACATGCTTTGTATTTTTTATAATATTGAATCATTTATGAGTATGATGAAAGTTCGTATAATATCGACTATCAAAGACTTAATTCGATTCCGATCAAAGTATTTGCTTTTCTTTGTATCCCGTCATTACTTGTCGAATCAGACCAATATTATTCTTGGCTTGTAACGAATTTTTCTACAGAAGCAATTAAATGATTACAATCTATTCTTATCTTGTAGTCGGTCAGAGGAAATCTGCAATTATATGCTGTATAAATGAGAATACATTTTTTTATATAAAAATTCTTTATTTATTCAAGGTTCCCTTTTAAATACAATTTAATCATTTTTAGTATTCCGCTTGAAAATAATACAAACGCATATCTTCAAAAGACTGATATTTCACATTTCGATGAACATTAATTATAAAGCAATACTAAATTGATGGTCTAATTGTACCGCGCATCACAGGTCCTGAAAGCAACACCAAAAACAGGCTTTGATTTTCATCCAACCGTGTCAAAAGTATTCAACTCTATTAAAATAATCATACCACAGCGTAGCGACGAAGCTTTTAAAACTCGCTTCGGAAAACTTTGGGCTTTTTGTTTGGGTTTTATCATTACAAACAGTGACTGAGTGCTATCTAACACGCTTTTAAACCTATTAAACAATGCTCAATAAAGAAAACAACTCGCTTAGGTTTCTGATATGAAATTTTGTGGGTAAAGTGACAGTAATAATGTAATTTGTGAAAATAATAATGAGCATTTTAGTGCGTTAATAATGGTCTGAAGACAATGAATCGTTAATAGAGTATAAAAAACATAATTCCTCTATAAAACAGTGTTTCGTTGAAACCTTTGATGCATTGAAAAGGGTTGTTAAGCCTTGGCGGTTCTCGTACCTGTGTAACTCAAGTGAAAAAGTACTTAAAATAGGTGATGTAATGTTTATTTAAGGTACAGACATTGTGAGTTTAAGAGTAACGAAGTTCGTCAAATTCGCGTGTGGCTTATATAATGCCCTATTCCAGACAGACTGGTTAATTAAAGAGGCTCCTGTGTGTATAAACCGAGCGCTTGGATGTGTGGAGGGAGTAGAATTAAGCATAAGCTCTTGAGAAAACCTTTCTACTTAAAACGAGCTTTCGTCGAAGTGTAGGTGCTTTTGATCGCACTCTTGTAGTGACACTTTGTAGATGAAGCTCTGTCGCCCTCAAACAGAGGAAGCGGATATCACGGCCATGTTTCGATGAAACAGTAGATAAAAGCTTAAGCGAGTGGCCAATATATCATTGTAATCTGAGCTTTGATCTGGCCATTACATCAACTATGATCGTTATTGCAAACTGCTACTGCAGTCGGAAACAACGTTAAAACTTAATATACAGGCATAGGCGCTGTATGTAGTTAAGTATATTATAAGTCAAGGTATTAAGATAATAAATTTATTTGTGTTGTTTCTAGTGTAATCAAAAGCCAAGGTTGTTACGTATAATTAGTTGACTTAATTAAATGTTTTTTGAATTGATGTAGTTCAGTGACTGAATAATAGTATAAATATTAAATATAAATTAGTAGTAAATTTAGTGATAAATAACATTTGTTTTTGAAAGTAAGCATATATTGCTACTTTCATTATCATGTCTCAAATGCCATCTCAGGGCTATGTCCCTAGTAAAATCCAAGAATTCAACCGAAGAGCTTCGCAAGAGCTTATGGCTCCACCGCTTCAAAGCTCTCCTCGCCGCGAGCCACAAGTTCAAAACAACGCCAACGAAAGCTCCCCGCAGAAGATCCAGTCATCAAACGATCAGAACCAAACAAGCGTCGCCCACAAAGGCCAGAATTCCCAAGAGAACCAGAACGTACCGGTGAATAACGGATCGCCGCGTATGCATGAGTATAATAGGAACTCTCCAGCAGCCGCCATGGCTGCGCATGCGCTGCAGCAGCATTACGGCTCCCCCAGACCTACCCACTTCGAAATGGGTCCACGTGGGGTCGAGTACTCCCCCCACAGAAACAATCATGGTCAAGAGTATGCGTCTCACAGAAACTCCCGAGAATTCGGGCCGCAGCAGAGATCAGCGTCTATTCACGGTCATGAGCTGACAACTTCTCCAATGAAAATGCAAGAAATGTATCACAGAAATCAAGCCTACGCTCAGGTGATCCCTCAATCAGCCTTGGGAAGAATCCCTTCTTCTCATCACGAAGTGTTCATGAGACACGATTACTATCCTCATATGGGTGGCCATACCGGATTTTCTCCACCGCGGCCTTCAAGATTCTCTTCTCAAGAGTATTTGAACTCACCGCGTAGTCAAGAAGCGTATCCTGGCAGAATGATGCAGGAGTATGGAAGTGGACGGTCCCACGAGTACCGTCAAAGGAGACGGTCTTCTCAAGATCTTCACTCAATCGGACACGAACCGCCCCCGCCAGGTAAAAATTACTAACAGTTCTTTTTTTAAATGCATTTTGAATTTTTCTTTCAATAATAATGTTATTTACATTACAATTTTATGAACTTACCGAAATCTTTACCGCTATAGGAAAATGAATTGTAATATTCTTTTAATTATGAATAAGCTAATTGACTCATTTCCGTGAGATGTTACCTGTGATTGAGTACCTCCTGTCACGGTGGCATTCATTTGACTAATATTGTTATTTCTTTTGAATAACGATGTCAAATTACTTTCAACGACAAAGATTTATCATTTTCATGACGGCAGTCGCAAGATTAGGCAAACGTTAAACTTTTATAACGACCATACCAGCCATTCAATATGACGATCAAGATACCGGGGTTGGCTTTATAGAATTATCTCTTATCTCATTTGAGTAATGCTTAATCCCTCTTGGCTCATCGTAGGTATATAAAGAGGGAGTGCATCGTTATCGTAGCAAAAATAATGATATTAGCTTTGGATGTTTTCTAAATACATACACAAACGTTTTGACAAATATACAAGTCATTTGTTTTCTTGAATTTCAAATAATCGTCAGTATTCTATTATGACAGATATCAGCAAATCTAACGATACGTGATACTGAAATAGCTCTATTTTTTATTATATTTAAAATGTCACTAACTTTTTCTTTTATGATAACGTTAAACCAAGTTAATTACGATTCCATTTTTAGGGAATTGTTATCTAAAACAGAATGTTATTCGTCGATTATAAGCGTAGTTCTTAATATAATTCCTCTTATTATTCACTTAATATAGTGATTATGTTTATCGTTATATTATAAATAACAATTATGCTGTCACAGGGTAAGGAAAACAATTGTTTTCCACTGCTGACTATTACACATTACACCAATGATTAAATCCGCATTACCAATATCGCTGACTGACTATGTTCATAAACAGCATGAGAAGTAATTAATCGAATTGAATAATTGAATGATTCCTTGTTTCTCCAATAGGCGATCACTGTGAGATTGATCTGGGTGAAATTGCGTTAACTTTTGTTACGGTGTTCAATACAAATTAGATTAGGCCATCTAATCACGAAGAGAGCCAAGAACCATTCCAAAGAAACAACATACAATCAATCCGAGAATTTTCTCGCATGAGACTCGTTTGAATCTGGTGAAATGTTTCTTATACTTTTGGTTTGTCTGAGATTTTTGGCTCTAGAAAATAAAGATTATGACAGATGACTAAATTACTCATAGCAACATGAAAGTTTAAAATCAGTATCTCGTCATTTGAAGTATATATTTATCCACTGATATTGTACTTCAGAGTGTGTGGTACGGAATGCAAATTCATCATTTTCTTTTCTGTTTCATATGACGATCGTATATTTATAAGTAATTATATCGACTTATCGATAAACTTCGCAAAATATCCATCCATGCAGTAATTTAAAACATCATAATTCTTTGTAGTAATTGAGTTTTTTTTTTATATTTGAGGAGACATTAAAGTCAATTTGATTCCGTGACACCGGTTTTTCGTTTATACTAGCTTTGGAGTTACACGATTCTTCAGATATATAAGGAACATTTTTGATCACTGTATCCAATTAACAAGTAAAATTGACGAAGAAGAGTTTTGACGAACTTGTTACCTAGACGTAGATTAATAGATTTAATATTCATGAATTCAAGGAATGTGATTCATACCGCAAATCTGACGTCGTCGTAATATTATATATATTCATAAGTACTATATATTATATGTGTTTATCAATGATTAACATGCAAGAACATGTCGTTTAACTAAGTTTGTTATAAAATGTTCATAAATGAGTTATCGTTATCTCTATGCCATCATTATTTTATAGCGAATTGTTTCCGACTTATGTTTTATTGCAAATTCACTACATACGTTTCTTAAAATGACAGAAAACCTATATAAATAATCCTAACAAACTCCGTGCAAACCCCAAGCTCTACTAGTTATTTCACATTATATTGCGTACTTCGTGTGAGCTTTAATACCATAAATACAGAATATATCACAGTCACGAGAACTGTACAATTACATTTGTTTTGCCGGACGTGATTTGGATTAACTCCGACAGATGTCGCGTTGCATCGTTCACATGCTGCATTCCGGTTCGCTTCGGACACGTTTGCGGGATTTGTTTACACCGTTAAGTTTTCACGAACAAAACCATGAAATGTTTTTGCTCACCTAAACTAATACTCAAAATATTTTTATAATGTTAGATTTACTCTTAAAGCCGTTAAATATCTGCACTTTTCACTATGTTTTATCACACAATTGTAAACATAGAAAAGCAGAAATAATTGTTGATTCAACACTAACGATATTACATTATTCACGCAGATATATTAAAAAAAAACAAATAAATATAAAACACGATGAAAAAATCGTTTTATTTAAACATATTTAATATTTATATTATGAATTGAATACGCAAAATTGATGTTGAATAATATTAAGTGGTGAATGTTCAAAAAAATTTTATGTAGGTACGCTTACTACTCGTACGCTTTAGCCATAAGTTTTCCGTATTGAGTGTAAGAGGTGTAAAGAAACATTCAAAAATTCACTTTTTTGTGGCTCTTAAATATCTAGTTAAAATGTTCCATACGTTAAAGAAACCATAAAATAATGCAAAAAAATTAACCGAAATTCGAGTTTTTGACCTAACATTAATATTTTCATTATTTTTTTATTTATTTAACAGATGTTTATGCCAAAATATACTTAGGTACACATTGTTCATGAAAACTGATCGTTTGACAGCTGATATCCACAGTACGGAATTCTCATACTTAAGGCACTTGCCAAATGAAAGAATTAAAAATTAATCACTCCGCAACAATCATCGAATCGTAAATGAGTCGAAGTGTAAAAAGAGTATAAACACCGAAATCAAATAATAAGAAAATTTTATGTTAAAACTTTGATTTTAATAGATTAAGATTAGCACTTAAAATATCTCGAGGTATAAAGATTTTACAAAATTTTCTCCATTCACTTTCAGAGTTTATCCTTCTGTTAAAATATTTACCTTCTATATATATAATTTTTAGCCGATTCTACCCCGCTGTGTCTAGTTTCTTCGAAGCGTAATTATTTTATTTCAAGAGTTAATGAAGTTGTTGTTATTCATGGTAAAGTTTCTTTGAGATTCAACTCGAGTGAAAGAGGATCTCTCTCTCGGGAGGAAATAATTTCAGCCAGTGAAATTTTAAAAGTTCGTATAATTAATTAGCAAACTAAATTAACACAAAGAGCTGGACGAGTTTTGAAACGCGTTTTAAGCGATACAAATTAATTAAAAAGTTCTTTTGTCTTTAAGAACATTTTAAAAATTGCAGTCTTTACCACGGTAATCTCAATAAAATTACCTCGTTTATCAAAACATTATTTTGACGTATTTCGGCCGCAGATTTTTTACAAAAAAGGATCGCACGTCTTTCGGCATAGTGCTTGTTCTATACTACCATTAACGTTTTATTACAGTCTACAAGCAATCTTCCGATAAATACTGCATTGGTTTCCTACGCCAGTATTCAGAGACGTGATTAACGTAGTCGACGCTTGTTAAGTCTTTGAAAAATTCGACATCATAAAGAAAAATAGTTTTTCTTCGATTCCATTGTTCCTTAGACAGTAATGACAGGAAAACTGAACAGAACTGTAAAATAAAATATTTATTAATAGTCCATTAGCCCAAAAACTTTCATTCACTCAATTTTTCAATATTCAGCTGATAAACCAAGATTATTCCGGAACCTATTGTAAAATTGTGGAATAACTAAAAACAAATCGTTCGTGTGACTTGTTTGACTCAAAAATATATTTATTAATCAAATATAAGAAACTAAGTAAAGTACAGTTTAAAGCGCTATTGAAATAGTTTGGAATGAAGGTGAGGAACATTTAAAAAAAGAAATGTCGCTTGTGTATTTACAGTATACTGTAAAGTTCACGAGATTTCAATTGGATTTACTAAATAACTATTGTACAAATAAATAAAGGTAATTTATCACTTATTTGGTCATGACTTTCAATCCTTTACTTCATTTCATTCTTAACATAATTTAAATGACATAAAACGATGAATATGCTAGCAGTTTTCAATTCCAGTTGAATGCGTGTTCAAATTGCCAGACGTTCATCTAATAATTTGCCACCCTTCGCAAAGCTTCGGACTTGTTATTGTACTAAAGAATATTCAATCTGCATAATTCGTAATGGCGTATTTACCCTCTGAAAACGGCTCACTTGTTTGACACGTTTTAGCTTCAAACCAGCGATAAAATTTACGCAACAAAATGTTCTTTTTGATGTCGAAAATTAATTACATACCCCTCTCAGTGTTTGTCGTCTTAAAACACACAGCTGCGTAACAAATATTGCCAAGTGAAAGTGGATTGCGTTCTTCTCGAATGTCCAATAACAATATCTTGTAATTGTTAATTTTTTTTATTTAAAATAACTTCAAGAAGACAAATTACGTGTTCTTGTATACCCTATTTTCCATTAACACAAATTTGAGAATATTTAATGTTTATTTCGCTTGTATTTACACTGATTTCACACAAAATTTCAACAGCAATAAATGAAAACACCTAACAGAAAATAAATGAAATTTAAAGATGACTGACGAACGAGATATTAACTAGCTCATGTTTTATGAATGAATTATTATTTCTCATTGAGGGAAATATCGCAGAAAAAAAATAAGAAATCATAAAATATGCAAGCATTATATGGTTTTAAGTTGAGTTGTAGGGGGCTTTATACCTTCAGCAGGATGGGCGTCAAACAGTTCGTGCGTGAAATGAATATTTTGTCTTAAACATCTTCTTTCCGTCTCGTTTACCCTTTACTGCCGCCGGTTATGCTTTCTCGGCTTCTTTTTTCTTCATAGTCTACTGAATATTTTTATCAGTATTGCCAGGAAATCGAAACATCTCTCCAATATATTTATCACATCAAATTTTAGTATGGCTTTTTTTTCGGGAAAAATGGTTCCATAAAACATTTTTAATATTGTAGCTGTATTGTCGAGAAAATCGTAACCATATTCAATTACCGCCATTAAGGAGTTTTTATCGTTGTGTATTGTTTTTGAATATGAATTAATATTCGTAATAACATAGTTTTAATATCATTTCAAATCATTATATTTATTTGTATTACGTACATACATACTATATATTGTAGAAAAAAATACTAAAAATGTGTTTTTATTATTTAAAATATCATGCCTTTCAATCAAGAAGTGACAGTTAACACGTTAAAATTGAAATACGTAACAGTATTAATAATGTAAAAAAATCGTATTTAAAATAAAACGTAAATCGTAAAACTCATTTTTTGTTTAAAAATATATCCAATGTCATTCAGAGAATGATTGAAGTACCTAGGTGTTGCAGTAGCCTTTAAACAGTTCAACAGGGAAAGGGTTAATATTAAATATAAATATTTGTCCCATTATAACGCTGTTCTATTGCATCCATGTGATAGAATGCCTGAAGACGTTGAAAGGCGAAATCAGGGTCTTTAGTGACAAAACGTGTGGAATCGTTAAATGTTCCAACAATTAAAATTTCTAAAATATGAATCGGAGATTTAAAATGATAGCTCACAATATACGTAAAACACAGTATATACTCGACAAAATTCACGTATTATTTTGTTCTGATATTATATTTGAACTCCTAATAGACACAGTAAAAAGCTTTCTTTAGACGCTTTGTGCGCACGCAGTCCTTAATTTTTGCGTATTTTGTTACTTATTATTTTCGATTACTTAATTGAATTCTTTGAACTCCACAAGTATTTGATAAAATAATTACAGACTCATTTCTAATATGCTTTAAACTGGAAATAATAACGATGATAGAATAAGACAATTGGCTATGTAAATTAATGTTGTATTCTTTGAGAAAATTGTATTCAAGCTTTAATATCATCATACTTAATTTGTTCATAATAATAACTGTTACAAGTTAACAAATTAAAGCTATTTGTTCCACTAAATAAAGCCAGGATACCATGAAAACAAACATTTGTTCCTTGTTATTAGACACAATATCTGAAAGTTACTCTACTATTATATCAAATTATATACGACAAAGCAAAACCTTGTGTATGCAGTATCATGTAAGACAGTGTAATAAAACTCTTGCTAATTTTACTTCGGTGAACAATGATTATTATTGTTTGTTTCATGAATTGGAAAATTTAAGCTACCACTTTATTATATTATGTTACCCTTATACTTTTTTCACATTATTATTTTAACGTAATATTTATTTAACGCATACTAAATTTAATTTATTAGTTTATAATAACAAACTTTTAACTACTTTTTTTAATTTGTTTATACTCTGATTAATATTTGCCTTTTGTAATTATTCATATATTTATCATTCAACCCTATAAAAAAATACTTTCAGTGTACTTTGATACGCTCGGTTGGTTTAAACCTTCTCTTGCATTTCCTGCGCTCCTGATTAGCATACACTTTTCAATGTTGTCGGTGGACGATAGAAATTTCGTAGCACATGCCCGGGGTCTTCGCCGTCCCAATCATTAGCATACTATCGAGAAAGGCCAGCCTGATTTATGCGCCTTGTATATGTTGCCTGCACGGTCTCCCACCTATCGTATTTTATCAGACACGCGTATGCTACCCTAATAGTTTTCACGGGAAATGTATGGAATTTATGATTATATCACAAATTATAAAATAAATCTTTTTACGCAAGTTTTTTTCTGTAAAACTTTTCTTTTTAATATTACAAATTTAATCTATTCGTCTCTATGATTGCCTGATACATTCTTTCGATAAGAAACATAATTTAGATTTTTGATACTTATTTGGTTATTCAGAATGGTTTAAATAAATCTAATGATATTTCGTGATTTAAATTTGTATATGTACTTACTTTAGCTGACATCTTCGACTAATCAAAAGCATTTTTCCACTCTAATTTGATTGAAAAAAAAACAATCGATTTACACAAAATTCACATACAACATGAATAATGTTCATAAATGAATCAGAGAAGTCCATATCATTTTCTTAACCATTATGAGTGTACTTTAATTATCTTTTCTCCACAATCGTAAAAAACATTTATTTATGTCAGACCATTTGAGAGACTTTTTCTATAATACCTCCCCCATGAAATTATTTCGAACCTTTTCCGAATTATTCTTTATCTATCAAATGTATTTCAGCAAAGATATAGAGAAACCCTAAGTTGGTTCGTTATTTGCTTGAGTATACTACAAACATCCCGGTTAATAAGGTAATATGTTTTTGGGATCTTTCACAAAATCTAGAGCCTTTTCTTTCAGAGGCTGGCCGTCTTTTGAAATAATAACGTACAAAAGAATATATCTTTTCATCTGTGAAGCCTTTTTGCTATTCGCTTTTCATGAAGACCCTGTTCCAATATATATATATATACATATATATGTGTGTGTACAGCATTATAAACCCAGTTAAATATTATATGATAATATTTCATAAAAAAAATATTGAATGCCAGGAATTGGGTGATATGTTTTGCTGTGCAAAATTGTGACCTAACTTTAAAAACTTGGGTTGAAAATTACTGTAAGTAAATTTGATTACTACTTTTTATAATGCAATAAAATTACCACAATAACTAAGTGTATCGTTATAATTCCTTTCAGGAGATAAATTTATCAAAGTTCATAAATATTATTCGAAGTCACGACCATTTGCTGAAGAGAAAATCTTATTCTCTATTCTTGTATTTAGTATAATTGACCTGTATGTGTTATATATTCAAACATAATTACACCGACCTCGGTTTCTATAGAGAAACAACAATATATTTTCAAACAAATCACAATAAAGCTTCTGAATTTTGCTCATTGCGCAAATGACACCCAAGGGTAAGATTTGGAAAAATACCGTTGGTTTTTATTTTGTTTCCAGTAGACATCACCTTTATCAAAGAAGCACAATATTTAATACTGATCTCTTTCTCTATAATATGAATCTTCCTATTTTGCGTATATATCTTTCGACCGAATTTTACTAATAAAAGAGCTATAGTTTTTATATAATACTTTTAATCTGTGGATAGTATTTTTATGAAAACGGTGAAAAAATAGTAATGTATTTAAGTTCTACAAAATTATTTTTAACAAATATAGTTGATTGCTATTTCGGCTCACGCCATCGTCAGAACTATGCTTAAACTAACATTCGCTTATCTATATATAGCTATGCAGAAAAGGCACACAACACATCATCTCTCCTGTTCCAACGGCCTAGCTTGTTACTTTAACACAATGACACTAAATTTTCAAAATTCTAAATGAAACAATAAGCAAATCAGACCACCCCTTTGTACAACGGCATCTTTGTAGTAAGGGTCGGAGAATGACGGCTTTGGAACAGCTGGAAATCAATAGATACCAATTATCACAAAGGATTCTTAACGAACAAACTAATATAATAGTATCGCCACTTGTCCAGCCGTTGTACAAAGGGGTGGTCTGATTTGCTTCCAGAAGGACCACTTCCGTCCCACATATAATCTTATTGTCATAGACACCTACAAATCGAGTATACGAGTTTTATACGAGTTACAAATTAACGTCAATGGCTACGACTGAATAAGCTTCATCAAACTCATTTTGTTTGACTTCATATAAATGAAGTACGAATTATATTAAAAATATGTAATGCTTTTAACGACATGACATGTGATATTTTCAAAGTGTATTCAAGTGTTCACAAATGTCAATGATTCTTAACTCATTTTGCTTTTTCCACTTCTTGAGCTATGAATACCAAACAGATCGTTTGATTGACGACATTTACAACACTTTTCGACGCCTTATTTTATTGATGTCTATTTATTTTGAAATATTATAGTTTATCACGAATAATCCAAATGACTTTTACGTCAGAGCTTCCCCACCGATTCCCTGCCGACGTTAAAATTTAATGATAAAAAATACGTGTGAATAAAAAAACTTACATTTTTTATGTCATATTTTTTCGTAATTTGCTTTGAAAATTTTGACTTTATTTTTAAAAGTTTGTTGCAAATATTACCACAAGCGTTATTAAAGAATACTTCATCTGCTTTATACTGAACCAAATTTTTGTTCCTATTTCAAAAATTATTAATATAGAAATTCTGTCAAAAATGCCTATATTATCATAATAGAATCTTCTTCTCTTCTGTATTCCATAGGTTTTGTGGCACCTGGGTTTCTATTCACCATATTTCCCTGTCTGAATTGATATCTGACATCGCCTAAAGGGGTAGAGCACTGCGTTATATCGAAAGTGCCAAGAATATCATGAAAAGGTAACAATTTTGCTGCTTTCTTTAAAATAAGGAAGCAATGGCTTAAATTAGAAACATAATGCGAGTGAAATATGCGCCACACAGACTTGTAGTGAAAAATGGCTTAAATTTATATTAATACATTCTTTTTAACTTCGATTGATAACTTTTTTTTAAATTTCGATAAATAACAGATTTCAATAATTACACTCATCTGATCCATTATTTAGACATATCCTATGTATTTGTTTTTAATATTATACGTGAAGATACGTTTAATATTATAAATGAAGTGTTTATAAAATATTGGAATTAGACAATAGTATAAGGCTTATTTAAAATTTAATATTCTAAATATTTTTTTAATTTATTTTAAAAATATATTATAACATTTCCTTGACGCAAAACAAACAACAAAAATATAAAATTTTATTGTCTGAAAAACTTAATCAATGATTTTTCTATCGTCTACGGTTTTGTCCTCGTGGGGTTTCATCTGTTCGCTTTTATTATATGCGGGTTTGTCCGTTCACCAATTATTTACTAGACTCTTTATTTACGGCGGTTATTTATCAGGGTGTCCATATTTACTGTTATTTCACAGCCGACAAAGGCCATAATGCTCATTTTGCGAAGAGATTAATTGATATTGAACTCAATCTAATTTATACAATAAATTGGATTTTGAAGATCGACTGTGTCCAAAGCCCTTCAACAGCACGTTGCGTATGATTGTAATAGGCTATATAATAATAATTCTGAGAGCACTT
The DNA here is from genome assembly GCA_028555115.1 of Himalopsyche japonica. Taxonomy (NCBI): domain Eukaryota; kingdom Metazoa; phylum Arthropoda; class Insecta; order Trichoptera; family Rhyacophilidae; genus Himalopsyche; species Himalopsyche japonica. The sequence continues at coordinate 1,691,481 of JAHFWJ010000597.1, read as the reverse complement.
TGTTCAAATATTCCGTTACTCAGCACGAAAAGGATAACTCCTTGTTTTGATATCCCCTGCTTCTGACAGATTGCTTTATTTATTCTCCACCCTTCGTTTACCTGCGTAACGTAATTCGGGAAGGCTACTTCCGGATTAATTTTCATACAACTTAAGCTCGATATTTCGAAATAACAATCGAAATACTTTTCCAAAACCTAAGCGATTGATTATTAGTATAATTGTTCACGGCGGAATGATTAGTACAGAAATAGAGTTTGAGTTATTTGCGAAAATTCGCATCTTCTACACAAATAAAATATTCATACCTGGGTTTTCACGGATTTTTGTCCATATATTGTGCATAAATAGCTTTGATGTGTTAACTTTGCCACCAAATACTTAAACGGCTTAAATGAAGCGTTCATTGTGCTGTGACTTACTGTGGAAGTCAGATGGCAGACGGAATCATCCACAATTTCAGGAGTTTCTTTGGTAAATGTAAATCGCATATCACGACCTTCTTATTGATAGCATTTTGCGGACGAGCAAGACACTTTAAAATAATAAAATGACATTCGTAATCATTTTCACGCGTCAAAAGTATTACCTTACTTCAATAACTTGTATTGGACCGACTGCTTTGTCCTTATTCCACCGCAAGTTTTAATGCATTTTAAGGTGTTTGCGTATATCTAGATGTATATATATCTCATTTTTCCAGGTCTCGAATCGTTAAGTGACTGACTTTAGCCTTGCTGTAAAATATCTTACTTTTAAATAAAACATGCATATGTAATTGACATGTCTCTATGACGTAATCTTTCACAAACATTTTTTTAATGTTTTTATTTAATATTATCCAAAGTTAAGATTTTTTTCTATGTAGACATTTACAGACTTATCAATTGTAACATAAAATGCTAATCCTTTATATTAATTCATTTCTAAAGAATGATCGAGCTTTCAGACAGTCTATAGTGCTGCGGTTGATTAAAAGACCATATGGCTAAAATTTGGAACTGATATATCATAATAATTTTCTATTCAAATCCAGCTTTTCAAACTGTACAAAATTGTAAAATGCCGTTGATTTCTACATCAATGTTTTGCTCTAACGAAAAATAATGCGAAAGTTTACACAAAAAAACTTAAACTCTGAATTGGGTAGCCTAAATATTCCCCGACGTCCCATAGATTTACACAAAATGTTAACGTTCCAGCTTTGGGTGTGATATTTTTCATTCAACTTTATTGCAAAACATCCCTTAAATTGGCATTATTTGATATCCGTGCTAGACGAGTACAACAGCCCCAAAGGATCGCCAATATTATTCACATTCAATGATAATTATTTCTCGTGAATCCAGCTTCGTTAATGTTTGTTATAGGGGTAGATTTACGATGATTTATATTAATTATGTTAATTAACTTTTCTATCATACAATTTTGGAGTTATACAAACGGTGACATATATCTGACAAAAAAATATATACGACATATTTTCGTTTTTAGTAACATTCCAGTACTACATAAAACTGGGCGATGGAAAAGTTCAAGCAGATTTCTGCGTTGTTATCTTATTTAAACTTTTCCCTCGCGGTTGAATTTACGTTGCAAGTAATGTTGTTTCAGTTAACAGAACTGCCAAACTTTCCCTCTGCAGGCAATTTCATTTTTCCTCTTATTCTTTACAACCCTGCATTAACTGTTATGTATGCATAGTTGGCAGGCGCAATAATTGCGTTTGCGTACCTCCCTTAAATAAATATTCACCCTATATATTTTTTCTTCTATATCTAACAATGTATACGTTGTTTCACGAGCCCCATTCTTGGTTTTTAGTATTTTATAAAATTTCATCTTAAACATTTGAATCAAAATTAATAACACATATTTTCAAAATGTAGCTCTATACGTATGTATGAGTCCATTTTATCATACAAATTATTTATTCCATCAACAATTCAGCTAACCTATTTATTTTAAAAAGATTATAGCGGTGGTGTCATTATAAATCTTTTTTGTGTTTTTTATGATTTTCTTAGTTCATGAACCATTTGTTTTGTATATCTGGTAATTATGAACATCATGTTATATGAATATCCTTAATATAATATGTATTGTATTGGTTGATAATGCTGACGATGAGCGAAACCAAACCTGATCTGGTGTTTTATGCAAAGAATACTAAACATTGTGCTTTATTTTTTTAAATTAAACTATGAAAAATAGCTAAAACCTAGCACTTTTAACGAGTGAAGGATTTTCTTTGAAAGCCTGCAATGACTAGAACAAATTTGATTTTTATGATTCATTTTAAATAGCATTAGATGCTCTTTTTGTATACTTTAACGTGTTATTCATATACTATGACACGTGAAATTTTAATGGATAAGTGTATATGCTGTTGATAATGACAAGAACTGCCAAATCTAACTGTTCATTAATTTACATATTATATTATGTAATATAGCAATCATATAGCATCTGATTTATTTTTAAATTGTGATTTGTGACGAGCAGTATTCGAATTCAAATAAAAATTGTTTGAGAAAAACATCGCATCGAACACGTTTCCAATATGGCGCACGTACAATCATTCGTTTCTTTGTCAACGGCTTGTCCCATCTTACTTCGCATAGTACCGAGACGTTTACACGGAAAGTTCAGTTGTCTGGTCACTTTGTAGTATTTGGACTGAGTAAACTTATCTTGCAAAATGCATTTGAATACCATGAAAGCTGTTGTAAGTCTCTCTGTTTATTTTTGATATTTCGTACCACTATCGTTATGATCTGTATATCATTCAAAAGAAACAATTTTTTACAGTTTCAATATATCCTTATACTCTGGATTTCAATAATAAATTGTAGTCATGCAATTGTATTGTCTGTCGCGCGTCAACTGCAAAGTTTCCGAGTTTCGCAACGTATTGAAAAAAATTCAACGTTTTATCATCGTGTATCATCATTTTAAAACATTATTTTTTATACTGAGATTAGCTTCTGAAAGGATAATGTCTTGTAAAGTTGTGTCATTTAAAACCATTTCGAACTCAAGGTTTTTAGTTCTTAATATATTTTATTATATTGTATCGTTTCTATACATATCAGTCATAATTTTTTATTATACGTGCCACTGATTAATAATTATATATTCCAAAATTGGTAGAAAAAATATCTTTGAATGATCTGTTTTATATAATATCGTTTTCATTTCATTTATGAATTACTTATATTAAATGAATTTTTATAAAAAGTATTAAATATTTATCATCGTTTTAATACTTTTACGGATAACGCGTTACCAAATAAAACTGAATATTATTATTATCTTATTCAATAGCTTCCTTTGACGCAGCGCCTATTAAATTTCCTTGACATTAAATATCCGATGTAAACGTATCGAAACGTGGCCTAAAAAAGGTATGCAAGACACGCTTGGAAGATACTTCCCGTACATATATTATTCAATGAATGAACGATGTTTTTCTTAGAAAAATACCTAATTAAGCTATACTTAAAAATATTATTGCTATATAAATCCAATAAGAAAGCTTGTCTATAACTTTCAACTAGTTCTAAATTGTATGAATTTTTGTTTTTACTAATAATCATGGTATGTTTTTCACAAGAATTTGAATTGTTGTTTTGAATTTGTCCAAAATCTGATTAGGTTGCTGTAAATTATTTTGCTTTTTGCTGAAATAGCTATTGTACAACTTAATAAAATTCGTGGAGATCATCATAGTTTTGATGTTTCAACTCCTGGTATAAAAGCTCATTAAATTTACGCTTTATATCTAGAAAACTGAACAATAGCCGATTAACTTTAAATCGAAACAACGTAATTTTCCATAAGCCAAAGCCTTACACGTGTCGATGTCATATTCTAAAAGAAATTCGCCTCCCACGAACGAGTAGTCATTTGTTTTTACGTCAGGTGGATTTTGTTCCATTTAGATCACACCATTTTCCTAGGCGGCTATTTCAACCGGAGACGGCGCTTTTTTCGCCATTTATCCCAGCATGGAAATTTTTATTACTTCATCATATTTACATACTGGATAGTCTTTCGCCTAAACTGTAAATTAGATATGGTCATTGGAACATTTTCTTTCACGTTACCGTTCTTTTTATACCCATTTCTTATATGTTCCTTTCTGTATGAGGAGGATATCTTGCCCTATAAACATTTTCAGGGGATTCGTACCTTGAAATAAGCCCTATTTTTATTTTAACTATCTTTGAATACATCAATAATAATCTGAAGCAAACAATTATTTTTTAAACTTAAGTAAATTGCTGTAGATACCCAACTGCTGGCCGGAATAGTCTTATAATTTATATTTCCTTTGTGAGCTTTTGAACCGGACGAACAATTACATTAATTGATTTTCCAATCGATTTTCATCCATATTGAATCGCATATTCTTACCAGCTTTACTTACCGATCTTGACAAACGGCTTTTATAAATTAAAAATAGATTTTTACACTATATAACACAAGTCTTCCTTGAATTTTGTGATGTTTAATTATTTAATTTTCTCCGAAACCCAGTTTATATAGAAATCATATTTTTTTATACACATAAAACATTGTAATAAAACTCTTAAATATACAATTTGTAATGTCGGTTGAAGGTGCTTTGTTGAATTTTGATATCAAATTTTAATTATTGAATCTTTGACAAATAGTAAGTTCTGTTGCACCCGTGTGATAGAATGCCTGAAAATGTCGTAAGGGGAAACCCAGGTCCTGAGGGAGAAAACATTTGGAATCGTACGAAATTTCAACAATTCAACCTTTATTAATATATTATATATTTTAATCACTGATATTATTAATGACCGACGTATTCAACACATTATCTAAAATCGAGAGATGAGTAGGTCTTAGTTTTTTCACATTCCTTTACGTGCAATTACGTTTAAAAATAAGTCACACTATTCATTACTTGTGTTATCTAATTTGTTATAAGTATAAATGCTACGTGAATAGCTTTGATTCTCTAGTGTCTTGAAAACGCTTTGCGTCAGATACTTGTGAGAAAGCTTTCTATTGAAGGAAATCAAATGAAAATTGAACATGATTGAAAATGTTTGCAGCCTCGAGATGCTCTGCACGACTCGTGGCTTTTCATGAATTCAAATAGAATATTTGAAAATGTTTGCTCCGCCATGCTTTCCGCATTGGGGTTTCAAGTGAGCGAATATATTTTTGACAGATGTTCAGAGGATTTCTTCGATTTGTCTAGCCTCGTTAATACGATTATAAAAACAGATGCTGTCATTTTACTGAATACAGTTTTTATTGATTTTTCCAGGTTTGATCCTTAACCCACATCAGTTTTAACTATCCAAAAGGTACTTTTTATACCAATAAAAATTTATTGATTGAATTGGCATTCAATTTGTAGAACTCCATTATAACACGGTGAAAAAATATCAATGTATTTTAGTTCTACAAAATTATTTTTAACAAATACAGTTGATAGCAATTTCGGCTCACGCCATTTTCTGTATGTAGTTCTGACGATGGCGTGAGCCGAAATAGCTATCAACTATATTTGTTAAAAATAATTTTGTAGAACTAAAATACATTGCTATTTTTTCACCAATAAAAATGGTTGCTTATTTTATTAGTTTCTGCTTTAATCCTTTCACCCGAGTTTTCGTTAAAATTAGAATAGAAAACGAAAAAAGTAGAGTTTGGAGAAATCATGTAAATTCATTTATTCAGTGCCCAATTTTATGTAGGCACAAAAAAAAACAAAGGAAAGTGTAAAGACAGCATCTCCATGTTGAGAAAACGTGTTCATTAAAAACCGTGATATTATTCAATGGAATGAATTACACATTGCCAAAGCTTTAAATGCTGCCATTTACGTTAATTTTCCTTTAACAATAAAAACGTGTTCCTTACGTTGAACATTCTTCCTAAAATAACAAAACTTTTAACGTGTTCATCTCTTCCTTACATCAAATATATTTACTCATAAGGTGGATTCTTACGTTAGCGTGTAGCCGAGATAGTTTTCAATAAATTGATTGAAGTCTTGTCTTGAAACAAAATACCGTCTTTTTTTGCTTTATCATAATATTGTTTTACTAATTAAGTACAAATTATATCGTTAAATAAAGATTCAACTGATTTGAAATATATTTTTCATTGTGAACTATATATATTAACTATGCTCAAATTTTTAAATATTATTGAAATCGGTCCGTCATCTTTTTAATAAACTGAATGTTTATGTAACAATTTTACATTTAATAATTCTGGTACTTTGCCCGTATATCTAAATGATTCACCTGTTACAATTCAAACAGTATAACGATGCGTATTAAACTAACATCAAATCAAAAACGACGCAGTGATTAACCGTATACATTTTTTAAACAATGCGTATCTGCCTTCATTCACTCCGTACGATAATACAACGTCATATCAAGAGTTCCCCAAGGGTTGAAATTTTCCATTAATTTCAGTCGCGGCTGGGAAATCACTGTCGTGTTTATTGATTCGGCAGCATTGTGGGATTCCCCTTATTCCCAGTCACTCCTGAATCTAGCTGTATAACTTTTATTAACTTGCGTACAGGTAATTGAGGTGTACACAAATACCATTAACAACGGGCCTTTTGCTCTGCTTGATGCCATTGTTTCGACAATTTGGAGACCGTTTATTATCTTTAAATAAAATTTCGTTCATAAACAAGCATTCAACGTTAAAAATAACATTAAAAAAATACTTCATATGTTTTGTCAAATATATTTTTTTATATGATTAACTATTGTAAACTTCTGCCCAAAATATCTTCGCTTTATCTGATTGATCTTGTTTATTTAACCTATCACGGCATTAAGCAAATGAAACTCATTATGACTCTACTTAATGTTTAAGCTTTATTGTAACTATGCAATATTAAACGAGACTTGCTGCATTAGAACTTCCGTATGACGATCATGCTAAAAAAAAGTTTTAAAAAAAACTTTGTCAGATTTCAAAATAAACGAATATTGTTGTGACACGGTGAAAAAAATAGCAATGTATTTTAGTTCTACAAAATTATTTTTCAAAAATATAGTTGATAGCTATTTCGGCTCACGCCATCGTCAGAACTATCGATATATATCCATAGTTCTGACGATGGCGTGAGCCGAAATAGCTATCAACTATATTTTTTAAAAATAATTTTGTAGAACTAAAATACATTACTTTTTTTTTCACCGTGTTATATAATGGAGTTCTACCAATTGAATGCCAATTCAATCAATATATTTTTGTAAAATTTGTGAAAATTCTAAAACAGTGAACGCTTATTACCGAACATTCATCAAAATACATCGTCTTGTAACTCTGTTTACTTAAACTTCTTATAAAATAAATAGTGTACGAGGTCGTTCGGCGAAAAGTGCTGAAGACGTAACTGTTAGATAACTTATTTAATGTTGTTTATGTTGTAGACGTGGTCCTTACACCATTATTCCTTTTCCTCTGAATAAAGCATCTCAGTGCCTTAAGTCCTGAGTCGTAAATCTCCCGCTAACCTGAGCTAATCTGACAACTCCATTCCATACGTGCTCGGCGAATATGAATATGCAGACACAATATAATATACATGAAATATTAAACGGAAGTAAATCGAAAGGTTGAGCTGGGTCACAGGTAGGCTTTAATTAAGGGTCTGCGCCGTGAATATGTGTCCTCGGGTTTCTGTCATTCAGCTACGATAACCCGCAAGGCTCTAAAATCTGAATAATCAGCTTTACAACCTTTTTAGGGGACGAGTCCCGTGAGTGGATTTGGGTTTACTCGATCTCTCGATGTACGAATAGTATTTTTCAATGTTTTCGATTTGAAATAACGAGAATTTTTAGCGGTTTAGTTTATAAAATGTGAAAAATTTAAAATAAATATTTGTATTTTATCTTTATTCACTGAGGTTTTTTCTTTATATTCGATTTTCACATCCTATTCCATTATCAATATTTATTTCAAGTCTATCAAAATGACTAAGATTTAGACAAGTACGTTTCAAAAAGTGTTAAATAATACAAAAATATTTATTTCCTGTGATTTTTGATATTTTATACGAATAAACTTGCCAACGACCATACCACGTTGAAAGCACCGGCTCTCGTGCGATCACCGAAGTTAAGCAACATTGAGCGCGGATAGTGCTTGGATGGGTGACCGCTCGGGAACACCGAGTGCCGTGTTCTCTTGGCTATGGGAAGGAAAACCCAGACAGAAAACCGAACACCAACCCGCCTGGGCAGCGTGGTGTTGCTATGTCCAAACCCCCCCCTGAAAAATAATAAAAAAAAAAAAAACGGGGAGGCCTTCATCCAGCAGTGGATCGACCCCCGGCTGATGATGATGATGATGATGATGATACGAATAAAATTGCTCTTTATTTTATTTATGACGTAGACTGAAGTTTCTCGATAGAATTTCGATATCAAATTTGAATTGTTAAAACTTTGTTCAATTTCACATTTTTAAACATGCTGAAAATAAAATTATATTTAAATCGCTTCAATTTAAGTAATATTTTGTCTTTAAAGTTTAACATTGTGATTTTTGTGTTCATTCTGTTATTTGAAATCTGTAGAATAGATATCAACCTATAATTAAAATACTGGAGAACATGCAACGGTAATAATAATTGAGAGTATTACGTTGCACGAACTTCGTGCGAATCGGTTGGCAATTGTGTTAAAACAAAATATGAACATTTATCGGATTGTTATAACTCTTCGTAAATTTTAACGCTGGCTCAAAACCTGTCCGTCAAACAAGCATTAAATCTGACGTGGCTTTTTCCACAGCACAAAATCCTTGTAAGTTTGACAGATTGATCCACTATTGATGACCTTGCATTCTTCGGAACATATCTTAATTTGAAGAAACATTAAACCATGCATTCTTTTGATATGTGTACCAATTTCACACGACGTAAATATTGTCTTTTTTCTTTAATTTATGGCATATATTCGTCCGTTATTTTAACTGCTGTCTAAAAATATGTTTCCTATGTACCTTATAATCGGATGTAACAGTTTTTGTGCTTTTTACGCCAAAGATTAATTAACATTCAATTACTTTTTGCAGCATTTTGTTGAAGAGCTTTACATGTTTGCTACAACTTTTCATACATTTTTTGCCCAATCTATTAGCCTGTCGTACGCAGCTGTGGGTTCGTGGCTTTTTCAAAGTTGAGCAATGCCTAAGTCAATTAGGATTTCTTTACGTATAGATAAATACAACTCGAACATTTTTCCTGTTTGTTTACTAATTTAAATAAGGCCACATATTGTATAAATTAAAGTGTTTACTTCTTTGAAATTACAATTTTTGATGGCAATTGTTGTATAAAAAATAAAAATAAATATTTTCAGGGGTAGGTTTGTGGGGGCCCTGAAGCCTTCTTTAAATCTGACTAAGACCGATGAAACGTTGACGTTATTATACAAAAATATTTTTCTGAAATTAAATCGGTACCTTAATACAATTTCTCTTGATTATTTAAATGTATCTTGAAACGAAAGCTGTTGTGTCATTTAATGATTTCTAGTATTGTATATTTATTTCATGTGTCATTGATTTACGTGTTCTTTGTAATTTGGTTAAATGATTTTTTCGATGTCTAAATTTACACTTTAATTATAATTTTTTTGAATATTTGATTGATATATTTTTGATTTTACTTCGACCTAAAGATGCTTTGTATTTATATGTTTTCATTGAATTCGGAGATGACTTTGTAGAAGTTTATCTTTGATATGAAATTAAAATAGATATGTCCGTTATTCTTTTATAGTGTTATAATATTTGACACGTATTTCGCTTCTTTTAGAAGCATCTTCAAACTAATCCAGCTACTGTCAACAGCTACTCAATCACATCGTTTCACATCATACAAGCTATTAACTATAATATTACGTTTTTGATTCTCAACCAACCACAGTTAAATAACACATCAATATGACTTTTCGTTTTTTTACTATCTAAATATTAATTGATTGAATCTAATGTATCAAAATTATAATCAATCAATTGTTCAAAAAAAATTATGGAAAAAAATAGATTTCTTTGTTTTTTGAATACTGCTGATTTTCTAAACATCTCCTTTTTTCAAATTAGATAATAACAAAACTATTCCATTCCTTCATCAAAAAAATAAGGGCGAAACTCGAGAGCTGTGCAAAAGTTATTCTGTTTATAATTATTAGGGAATTTATTTTGCGTATTTTTAAGAGCAAATCTGCCGTAAAATATAGTATAGTGCTGTTACAAAGCAATTAGCGGCACGGTCGTAAATATTATTTTCATCAACAGATTTCAATTCAAATGAACTTTGGCGTAAATATTTTAGTATCCGGCGTACTGTTTGGGGATCATTTCAATTATGCTCGATGCCATTTGTTTTAATCACTCCTGTTTGTGGAAATTATTTCGGTGTTTTAAAATTTACTCTTGATACGTAGTTTTTATGCCGGCGACTGCCACAATCAGGTTGCTTGTATTTTAATTTGAAATCAGCTTTGAATAATATGTTCCAATGACTTATTATATAATACGAGAAAATTGTTTTTCGTCCATCAATTGTTTTATTTGCTTCCGAAATTTTTAGTTTCTTTGAATATATATTATGCTTAAATTTTTGCTACTGTTTGATTTAATTTTAGTGATTTTTCTCAACATAATATATCTGCATTTAAATAGTTTAATTTATCATGTTTGCATAATTTACTTCATTATAATAAAACTCATAACCAACTCGAAATATTTCGTCCATAAGTTTTTCTTGCAGTTACCGAATCGAGCGGAAGATATTATGACGTTAATAGTTTACTAAGTTACCTTTTATAAATTAGTAAATACCACACATACGGATAATTTTCTTTATTTATATATTTGTTTTCGATTAAATGAATGATCTTCGTCTTATATCCTCGTCTGTAATCCGAATCTACAGGCATAGTTTTAAACATATCATAGGCATAGTTTTTTAGTTAACAAATAATTTGTCGTCATAAAAAAGATTAATATTTAAATATAAAAGCAATCAATTCTTGATATCGCGATTTCCTATACGTAGATTTATTCATAGTTATATAAAATATTTGTTGAAACTTTGATAATAAAATTCCATCAAACACCTTCAGTCGATATCATAAATATATGCTACGTGGGTGTTTCGTTGCAATCAAAATATTTTACCTTCAAAAATATATATCAAAGAAGAAACGGATTTTTCTCTCATCCGGATGATATTTTGGTTTGTTGTTGATACTTTATTCAAATTAAATCGTGATAAAAAAAATTAAGAAATAGTGTACTATTCATCTACTTATATATCGATCTACTCCGCCGAACAATAAAAAAAGTTTATTTAATAAAAAATTGAAAGCTTTTCTCTAATAACAAGTAAGTTTATTTCATTTACTCGTGAAAAAGCGCTCGGTTGCAAATACAAAATACATTTTTGTTTAATTTCATCCCTATTGAACTTTTTTGACATTTACGTTTCTTTTAAGAATTTTTGTTTCAATAAATTTAACTTTCGCTCGGGGACGACTTGGCAATACTTTGACAATTGATTTGAAAAAAATCGTTTTTATTCAACGCAATCAAATCACAACTTCTGCGAACTAGTTTTTTTGCCAGTACAAAGACATATATTTCTTACGGACCTTTATGAAGTCGCAAGTATATTTTTTGAAATACCAAATATGCATGTGTTCTTTTTACAGTTTTTTTCGTGAACATTGTATCCTGTTTTTCACTCTAAATGTGTTGATTATCACTTCTCGGTGAAAAGGATAAATAATCAAAACATATTTTTGTACTCTTTCTACAACATATTTTGTGATAAAATTCACTATCGTTTTTTGCGAGTATTATCAGGACTTTCAACTAAGAGCTTCGTAACATTAAATCTGTAGTGTTGTTAACTTCATTTAGATATAAATTATATTGCATGTTTGCCTGTAAAGTGTTTTCTCAGTTCTCAAACATTTAGTTTTGGATACTCGATAATTATTAGCTCAAAATTTTGTTTACATGACCTTATAATTTATGACATCAACTGAAGGTGCTCGATGAAATTTCAATATCAAATTTGGATTGTTACAACTTTGTACGATTCCACATGTTTTGTCACTAACGACCCGGGTTTCGCCTTTCGGCATCTTCAGGCATTCTATCACACGAATGCAACAGAACTGACAAATATACATAACCTTGTTTGAAATTTGTATTCATGTATCAGTTGGTAATGCTCGCGATGAACGAAATCAGTCATGATCATAGTTCAAAATAATGTGTTGTTACCATATCAAAATACTGTAAATAAAATTGTAATTTTTATTTAATTCATTCATTGAATGAAATCAGTATCTCGTTAAATACTCCCGTCGTATTATTTGACATCACCCTATATCAACTCTTGATACCGCGTGTATCGCACGCACAGTACCGGAATTAGTCAAGCAAAAGCCTTTGTTGTCGCTGTGTCTTAGTTTAGTATTCATGGATATATACTGGAACACGTTTTTTCAACTTAACAATGCCGCCACGTTCTGTTCGTTTCGCCCCTGATGACAAATATTCTGAACCTGCTTGCTACCTAAGTAGCTAACTCCCAACTGATGGCAGTTTGGATTTAAACACACATTTTATCATAATGTAGTTTTCGAAGTTACCTGAGTGTTGAACGTGCGCTTTGAATTTATTCTAGACAGAATATATATTCTGATACTTTATGTAATCTCGAAAGTATTAAATGTTTTATTAACCCATTCATGTATAATATATTTTCATATTCTAATATCTTTATATCTACTTTAGTCAGTTCATAGGAACGTATTTTATACCGAGTGTTGCCTTTAACATATTATTTTTAATAATAATTTTTAAAACATTTTTTTAGTACTTATTTCCACAATATATTTTATGATCAGGACCGGTTCGCTCATAGCTTCAACAGTTGATGAGTTGAATTGTCTATAGAAACTCGTGATGAAAATGATCTTTTACATAATATGTTGACCATTAAGGTGTTAACTGTCGCATTTCGATGGAATGGCATGATATTTTAAATAATAAAAACAAATTTCTTAGTACTAAGAAATATTACTTCACAATATATTTTATGATCAGGACCGGTTTCGCTCATCGCTTCATCAGTTGATAATGCTTGCTCGCGGTACGAGTTGAATTATTATCTATAGAGACTCGTGATGAAATTTATCTTTTATACAATAAGTTGACTATTAAAGTGTTAACTGTCACATCTTGATGGAAAAACATGATATTTACAATAATATTGTAAAAACATTTTTTTTTACTTATTTTCACAACATGTTTCGCTCATTACGAGCATTATCAGCTGATGATAATGATTATTTATATTTATGTTTCCCAATGTATTTAATTTGATTTTCGAAATCTCTTTTACACTTAATTTTGACGTATCTTTAAAATATATAACACATTAGAACTGTTGCCGAAATCAAAATCAACCCTTTATTACAACTGCGTTTGTGCAGTTACAACTCAATTCTTCAGAGTAAACGGTAAATAAGCTTTAAAACGATCAATTCTGAAGTACAATAGCTTTGTGTGATTAGTGTATGGGCTTATTACCAGATATTATGCCTCCTTTGAACGTGGCGGCTCAGAAATATTGGGGCGTAACAAACAGACTTGCAAACATGTTCGTTGCACGGGTAGCAATTATCTGACGCAAGCTGGAGGTAATCATTGCCATAGAGAGGTACTCAAAGTACTGGCTTGTACTCGGCAGGGTGTGGTATTATAATTACGCAAACGTTTTTGTTCAAGTTTATTTCGGAAGGAAAATATAACGAATTTTCTAAAATATACGCGTGGAAAGTTTTAAATGTGTAAGCTTTTAATAGTTTCCCATTCTAACAATGATGGTTTTATTCACTTTTTATCTGCAAAATTACATTTCAAATCTTAAACTTTATTTACTGAGCGTGCTCGATAGAATTTCAACGTGGAATTTGAATTGTTAAAGCTTTGTACGATTCATTTGTTAAACATGTGGAATCTCACAGTTTTAACAGTTCAAATCAAAACTGACGATAGTGTGAATCTGAAATATCTTTCAATTGTGGAGATTTCATTTAATTTGAAAAAATATCTATTTGTAATTTAACACGGTGAAATAATTTATTTTTTCATTATGTGATAATAGAGTTCTACCAAGTTAATGCTAATTCAATCAATATTTGTAATTTCATACATTAATATTTTCTGTCCCCATGAACCATTTAAAACTCATAGACGATTAAATAATACATAAATAAATAGAATCAAACTTCACATACATATTCCTTAATTTTAAAGAATGGAAAAATGAATTTTGCTATTTTCTTTTTACTCGTTGATGTACATATTCAACAAGCAGAAATCATGTTCTAACTCGCTATATTGAATTCTGCTAGACTTCCGATAAAATCAATTGTGTGGCCATACCTCCAATTTAAAACGTTGTTTTTTTTACCGACCGTGTAAATATTTACCATCAATTTGCTTCTCACCGGCAGTTCGAAAATAAATTGCTCGGCTTTTCAAACGATAGATGATCGCTTGAAAAGTTTCGTAATGATTTATGTATAATATTTATATTTGTTAGAATACGATTTATTTTTCTTCACCTAGTCAATTTTGAAAACAGCACGTAGTATCTAGTCTAGTTTAGTGATTCTTTAAGTTTATTCATTTTATCTGAGAAAAAAGCGGCATAAGACTACAAAATTGTCGTTGACTTTTGTGGTATTTTGGATGTAAATAAGTCTCTTCCTACGCACTCTTTTTTCCTTTCCGTTTCATCAAGAAGTAACATTAGACATTAAGTCAGCAATAAATTAAATCGATTCCTTATCAATAAAATGTCGTTAAAAAGATTAATGGTGTATAATTTTTCTAACAGCACACAGCATTTATTTACTCGAAAGTACATTTACCATCTTTCTGACCATATTATTCTATCCGTTTTACTTCTTTAAAATATGATGTTTAATTATGATTTGAAATCTTCTGGTATATATATAATATATATGTGTTATCTTAAAAATAAAATAGAATTACTAAAAGGAAAATATTATGCAGGTTTAGTTATCGTGTTTACTTAATGAATTATGTTATTGATATTCCATGTAGTTTCTGTTTAGGTTGGCTAAATGAATGCACATATATTACTTGTAAATGAAATAATATGAAATGAATCAAACAGAAAAGATTTCTTTTTGTAAGTTCAATTGAAACAACGTTTTTTATTCAAAGACCCATTACGATAAAGCTTCTTGTTTTACTTATAAGTAGGTATAAAGCAGCACCTCTTCGAAAGTTAAATGTACTGTAATTGTTTCATGTTCAGCGATAATATTACACGCTCGATGAACCGGCTAGGTTTCGCATCGATGATGCCTAAAGGACACGTATTTATCTCTTCATTACACTTTCGTCCGTAGCCTCACACGTGGCAACACGTGGTCGAAATATTCTCGCTCGTTTCCTGCACACATAGCTCAATAAGTAATATACTATACATTACAAATCATTAAAAACCGTTCTCAATCTTAGCTACGATTAATAATTAGTTTTAAATATGTGTTAATCTTAAAACTGATAAATATCCAAAAACTTTTAAGTCACATTTGTTTTCTAACGCTTTCTTTTGTTATGTTTAGATTTTTTTTGTAAATTCAAGGAATTATATTTTGATTCATTTTTATACGTGACTGAATGTGTAAAAAAAATAGTCAACAGCAATTTATGTGCGTTTGCCATATCCTGCTTTCTTCTATTTGTATATGTGGTTCTTAGAAACAGCTGTATATACAGCTGTCTGCTATTTTTGATGTATCTGATTTTTTTGTTAAGGTACCTAGTAACGTAAAATTTTTCGTAGTTATTAAACTGTTTGAATAATTATTGGACTTGTTAAAAACGACGTAAATAAAATTCTCTTGAAAGGGTTCTTTACAAATTAAATAAACCCACGTATTGTAATTTTTTAATGTCATTTCAAATAAAATGTTATTTCATTGCTTTCTATACTTCTAAAACTATTAAGAGTGCCACGAGAGTTATATACAGAAACCGTTAGAAATTCAATTCCGGTTTGTTTATTTTTCTTGTATTTAATGTAATATGCAGTTGACTGGCTAATAAAATAAGGTTTTCGTTCATAATTATGAAAAATATATATGCAGGAAAAATTGCAAAGTAGACATTTTTATTTATTTCATTAAATATATGTCTCTAAATAGTAAAATATTCTTTTTATATCACTTGATTGTACTAGCAAAGATTAAAAAAAGTTTTTAGTTAAATTTAGTACCATAAAAGCTGTCATAAATAAAAATGTCGCATTTTTGCATATTTAAAACAGATTTCCATAAATAAACCGCTGACTTCTCGGTAAACAATAAAGCTACGATTCCTTACAAAACTTTGAAAGCTCCTGAAATAAAGTTTTCTGCAATAATACAGTTCCTCGTTTTTGTCTAACGACAATTCTGCTTTTCTGGAATGACAAAATTACCTCGCATTACCCGACAGGGTAGGGGAAGCGGAATTTCAGCGGTGTGCTAACAGCCGTTTTTATCGCCAATAAAAACCTTTACCACAAACTTTATCCAATTGAATCGGTGTAATATAATCGAGTCTTAAAATTTTCTGATTTGCATTCATATTCGAGTGTCTTTATTTGTTTGATATAATGTAATAAATGTTTGTTTATAATATCCAATAAGGTACAGAATATTTTAAGCTTTATCTGAATTTTCAGTATGGTAATCGAAATATACATCGTTTATGCATTTCATTAATTTTGTACACATATTTAAATAAAATACAATAACAATCGACAATATAAAATTTTCAATCTCACGGAAATATTATAATGAATATGATTCTCAAACTGACGACAATAGTGTCACACTTTGTTTAACAGCGGTTTAAACAACTTAGTTATTAATTTTTAATTTCATATTATATAATTTGAACATTCGCATTTATGGCTGATTGATTTTTCGCAATATCATTTGATTATTGTTCATTTATTAAATTCTATGACACCGCAGAACCTAAACGAAAATTCCCAACCATGCGATCTACTTCTTTTGCCTAATTTAAATTAAAAATATGTACTTGTATAGTAAAAGCTAGTACGTCGTGTTGAAGAATTGTATTAACTTTTCGGCGAGCGTTAAATTTGAATGAGCTAAATTGGGACAATATTGTGTATCACATAAATGTGAGGAGTCTATGAACAAGAATACTAACAGCTGGAAATCTTTTTTTTATCCGTACATCGCTTTCAAACCGTAATTCCAGCGAACTGAACGTCAAACAAACTACAGTACATTTAACATCGTATTGTATAAATCGTGCGTGTCGTGTTTGGATATTGTAATAACCCTATAAAATATAACAGCAACAAAAAACATGATATGCTAAGAATATGTAAAACCCTCCTCACAATTTTCCTTAAATATGGCGTTTTCTTTGTTTCGTACAGGCTTTTCCCATTACCTCAGGTGTGGTGTCGCCGTAAACGTGATATGACGTCAAGTAACCGCCGCCGGAGCCTCGAATGAGCTTTCTGCATTATGTGCGTGAGACATTTGCTTTTTCCGAAAGCTTTTCGACAGTCTTGACGCTTTTAAAACAAAGTGAAAGACGTCTAATTTATTGATATTTTTTTCAATTAATATAACGGCTTCACACCGCATTTATTCGCTTTGCTTCCATGGATTATTCGTATCACATTATTAGGCACAATTCTACATCATAAAAGTAAATGAAAAAAAAGATTGTTGTATAATCCATAGATATTGTCAGCTAGGTAAAGAGTACTTCGATGTGAAAAAAAAAACATCTTGGGATATGATTATTAAAGAATCACAAAAGCTCATTTTCAATGATGATAATTGTAGTACCGGTATATCAGTCATGTCTATCATTCTTAATGTAATCGTATCTGAACGCCCGTTTTTAAATTTGGGAGTTATAGGAACAAATATAAGATTTATATAGACTTTTATAAAATAATTTTGATAAAATTAAACAAGTTTTCATAATAATTTCAGAACATCATGTTTGGTTTAAATTATATTACAGCGTTATGTAAATTTATAATTTTGTTTAAAATTGTTCTCTTATGTGTTTAAAAATGTAAAACTATTTTCAATTTTTAAACACATTTTTAAGTGAACACACAATAGCAAGAAAACTTCATCAAATTTCATTTTAATTAAAAACAATTAAAAGACATCATTGTATTACAATTCATTTCGAATACGGTTCGTTAATATACAATTATTTCATTCCATTGTTTTAAACGAAACACAATATGCCCAGACGATTTGGCGGTGCCTTTATTATACATTTATCTATATGTAATTCAAAAGGCATAGGGGTCAGAAACTATTTGCATTTTAATTATTAATATATACAGGAAATTCTTTTATGACATCATTCCCTTTTCATAATTTTGCTAATATAATTATCGAAATTACTTCACAGAATTCGTAAAAAATCGTATAAATAATAATCATTCACACAATGAAACCATCGCGTTGGCTTTATTTGTTCGTAAATAAAATAAAATCGTAAACGTTTTTTACCCTAAACATTGGATGAACACATTACAGCGTTACTGCGGAGGCGAATAAAGTATTTCAGTGTACATATATTTAAGGCTTTGTACATATCACGCGAAAGCTCCGAGCGACAGACAGCCTCCTTCATCACGCTTTTTCTTTGAAGTATAACCAGACTCAATTTAGCAACAAGTACGACGAGAAAAGCACACAGAAATGGAATAACTAATACACCGAATTAATCCACCTGGCTTTGAAGCGCACCAAAAGACTTTTTTTCATTACGGTTTTGATAAAAATATACACATAATCAAGAATTTTCGAGATATATGATGGCCGTAAAATGCCCTGACTTGAACGTTATTGTAATATCTCCTACATTAGTATTCAGGCAGGATTGTTTTACAATGTATGTTCATAGAAATTATTTTTACAAATAAAATATGTTTTTCTATGTTTTAATATCTTACCTAAGTACCGTTTGAGATTCAATTTATTGATTAAATTTTGACATGCATATTTCTTTTTATTATCTAAATCAATTGTTTTTTCAAATAATTCTTACTTACTAATTGCACTAAATTGCATTACAAATCGATAACTGAGAAAATCATGTACCTCTTTCAAATGCTCGATAGTTTTCAAGAGAGGAGGCAACTTACGGTGCGAGCTTTCAGCTTCGTATTTGTGTAAATAATAGCAATTAACTCAGTATTTTTTTGAAAACAATATCAGATAAGAAAATAAATGCAATTATTAATCTCGAACAATTAGCTTTAAAGCTTCAATATCACCAAGTTTTTCTTTTCAAGAAATCTTCACAATTTTAAAACACAGATATATCATTTTGAAGTTCTGTTACAAAATTCATGATATTAGTTATGTAGTAAAATAATAATGGTACATTTACCAAAACATATGATGACATCCAAAGTCGGTCGTTAAAAAATTTATGTTGATTTACCTCAACCAGAATATTTTATCATATTTAGAAAGTCCCTGGTCATAAATCGAATAGTCATTCCCTGCCACCGAACATTTCGGGTCGGACTTTTATCTACTTACTCTGTAATTGAGTCTAACTTACCCTTAATCATCCATAATTACCGCAAAACTTTCCACAGAACTTGATCTCAATTATAGTGGAAGCTTTATAAGCTATCTACTTAGTGCTTTTCACCGTAACCTCTAGTCGTCACAGCATTATAGATAGAGATGTCAACATTATCGTCTTGTACTGAGTATCTAAGTTGTCACGTTAAAAAAAATATATGATTATTATCGTTGACTCTATTAAACAGTTATGAATTTCAAAATTTTCGATTTTATTTCTTCTTTTTAAATTTGAATATTTTCATATAATCACATAGTGCCCGAACACAATATTACAAAAGTCTCAACAATTTTATTTAATTTCATTGTTCATGAACACACAAAATGTTAATCTTATCAAGGAAGGGACTAACTACATACATAATTAAAAACATTTTACTCAACAATTTATTTTTGCAGCAATATTATGTGATTTATTTGACGTTTCTTTTGTTGAAATATACAATGTGAAAAAAAATCTCCTGAAAATCATGTAATATTGGCTTATGTGATAAGTTACAACAGCTCACTTATATCAACTTTAAATGAAATCGTAAGAAAAGAATGATATTTAGAATCTGACTGCAAATAATTTAAACGCGCTCTCAACACACCAAACCACGTTTTAGAAATATTAGGATATGATTAGAAATGGGTTCGTTCGAATATATGAAGCCTTCGATGATATCTTGATCCATTATCATATAAAAATATGTATTGAAAACTCATTTCCGAAATTCGTATTCATACCAAAACAAACGATTGCTTATCCTCGTAGTTATCTATTGCGTTTACTTCTTAGTACTATTTTTAACTTTTTGATACTATCTTGTAATATCTTGTTAACATTGCGTACCTTTAATATTTATCCCTTAGTAGTTTTAAGGGGTAAAGAAACACAACAAATTTACCATTTTATTTACAAAATTAATATTTTTACTAATATTATAAATGTACCGTTTACTCAAAACCTATATAATATTTGAAGAAATATGAATTATTCACGCTTCATTCTATAATTAAGAATATCTTTTAAACTTTTTTTGATGAGAATTCATTTTCAAAATCAATGTATTATAATCTGCATACCTTTGAAAATTGCTTGTATAGAATATCGAATATTCACTTGCGTATCAAGCCTTACATCTCTAGTTCCGACGGCCTACGGTCGCTTCAAATAGGTTCGCAGTAGACGCCCTGTAGCTTTATTGGCCCACGCCCTCTAATGAATTAGAGCGGTGTCTTCTCGGAGCGGACTCTTAGGAGCAGTATGGAAATGAAATGTTCGCTTAGCGAATTGTTTTATTTATCGTTTTCAAACATTGAAGGCGTAATGGTACCGCTGTTTCACTTATGCATCTAAAGGCTAGTATCTTCACGATTACAGGCCTCCATAACGATTCGATTATTTCGATATGCTATTTAATACTATGCAGTATTTTTTCAAACTTGCATCTCTATAAATATTTTGTATTTGTATTTTAAGATCCACTACATTGTTATTATTGTTGTATCATTATAAGAAGAAAATAATAACACGCTGAAAAAATAGTAATGTATTTTAGTTCTACAAAATTTTAAAGATGTAGTTGATAGCTATTGCGGCTTTTTGTCAGTCTCAGTCACTATCGTGACTAATATAACCGAAATATCTATCAACTATATCTTTAATAATTGTGGAACTAAAATACATTACAATTTTTTCAGTGAGTTATAATGGAGTTCTAACAAGTAAATGCCAATTCAATCAATAAAGAAAATTATACAAATGAAATTTATTTTTATAAATATATATCCCGAATAAGAATAAGTTCAACCAATTTATGGTATCGACTGAAGGTGCTTGATGGAATTACAATATCAAATTCGATTTGTTACAACTTTGTACGATTCCTCATGTTATGTCTCTAACGACCCAATTCATTTAGTTATATTGCATCAGTGTGATAGAATGCCTGAAGATGCCGAAAGGCGAAACCCGGGCCGTAAGTGATAGAACATGTGGAATCGTACAAAATTGTAACGATTCAATCTAAATCTTTGACTAAAAATTGTATAGATTTTTTCATGAACGCGGAACGCTTTTCTAAATCTTATAAAAGCTAAGCTCATCTATGTGTACAGGATAGAAAAATACAAATTTTCTCAGAAAAAATATTCAAACATCAATGGAATAATATGTCATCTGAAATTGTCAAGTGTCCTATCTGCGAATCTTTGTTCCCCTGAATAGACGCCCAACGTTTCCTCCGTAGGATATCAGAAAACATAATCATGACATTGACAGATAAGCGAGAAAAGTATAATAATTGCTATTTTGGATATAAGCTTTACAAATTTTGATTGAATACTTCATATACACTAAACATTGTTATTTAAATATAAATAAATGTATACTATCAAAACGAGACTTTATTGAAAATCATTTAGGATGGAATAGCATTTGACAGGTAGTATGTAGTTATCCATCATTTTTGATTGAGATTGATGTAATATGAGACCGTTTCGCATTACTCTTTCCTCAAAATATATTTTGTTTTCAATTACAAATTTACCCAATACAATTTCGTCGCTTAGAAAATTGCACCGTTTTATTTACTTTACTAAACGTTGTAGATTTTTGCAAAATAAAATATCTTTATATAATGTCTGTAATTCTTCCTTGTTTTAACTACAATAGTATCGTTTTAAAATATTTTTCTTCAATGAAGACCGATTAATGGTATTCTTTTAATGAATTTGATGACTTTTATATATAATATATATATAAGCTTAGTTTGTGTAGAAAAGTAGCAATGAATAAGTATGTTTAATTTAATGAATAAATTTTTATTTACTTGGTAAATCTGCATTGTAAATAACTGTTAAATTATTTATTTTCTCAAAGTAATTTACTTATCGATAACGATTTCGGCTTTATGACATGACGACAGAACAAGTTTGAATCTTTAAATATAATCTATTATCTGAATATCTTTAAATTTCTAATTATTAGACAGTATCAAATCTGAAGCTATTATTACAAATGTCAGCACACAGGGCTTCAATTAAAAGGTTTTGTATGTGATTCTTTTAAAAGTTGGTTTGTAAATTATAGCAATCAACTAAAATGATTGATGAAATGACTTTATATGCAGTTTGATTGAAGATAAAATACACAATAATGTCTTTACAATGTACAGCGAATCACAAATAATACATCATAGTAAAATCATAAGAAATCCACGTGAGTAGTTCTTATCGTGTTATTTACGTAATATCAAATCAAAACATATTTAGAACATTATCAGTAAAATATTAAATAATAATATAGGTGTTAGAATCGTTGAGATTTTATATTATCAATCTCTTCTAAAATATAAATAACACAACCCTCAATAAGTTCGTAGGATAATTAATAAAACAACAACTTTTAGATTTAATTTGACTTGACTCACGAATATTGTCTGTTCCTTTCAACGCTTCTCGAACATTTCAAATTGTTTTTTCAAATAACGATTTGTCAATATATAATATATAGAGAAGCAAAATTAAGTTTAAAAATAGTTCTGACGATGCTGTGAGACCGGAATAGCATTCAACACACTGATAACATTAAAATACCATCAAGCACGTTCAGTCGATATCATAAATTATATGATAAAATTCACATGAAAGTTGCAAATAAATATGTCCAAGGTAACCACAACTTTTGTGAATAGTAATAATTAATCTCGGTATACTTACATTGTAATATTGTTGACCATGGTCACCATGTATATTATATTTCTATACGGCATCTACACCGCCAGTTTAGCCATCGTCGAAGGCTATATTTTCTCACCCCTTTCCCTTACCTCTCGCTGTCCCTACCGTTCAACTGTAATCTAATTGTCGCCCGCTCCACGTGCTTCTACGTAGCTACTCCCGGAAGTTAGAAAGCTCTCTGCGACTGTGATTGCTACTGTACTCCCCGTGAAATTTGGCGTATTGTGACGATTATTTTAAAAGCTGCTGTGCTTAAAAGGTATTTCAAAAATACTTTACGTACTCAGTGCTTCTTCATCAATCTATCTTATTATATTTTGAGCGTGACCTGTCTGATGCTTTGTTGTGAAATGATGAAATGCACTTTCCTATGTACCCCTAAAACCACTTTATAATAATCGATATGCGAGGCAGACAGATAATGATATTTGAACAATATTGCAACGTATTTATTACTTTTATCCGAACATTATACATGGTGTTTGCCCGGAAGGGTTACATTTTTATTTCGTTGAACGCTAGAAAAACAATATCAGCTAATTGTCCGCCCCTGTTAACATTACAAATGCGGGCTCATTTAATAACATCCCTGTATTTGAAAATCGATATTTCATCAATTTTTCCACGATTTTTGTTTTGTTTAAATAGCTTAATTGATTCTCTTTTGTATCAATAAGACTTCTAGAGAAGAAGTCCAGTGACCGTGGAAGCGAATTGACATACCTTGTATTGAAATAATTTCTTGTGGTAACAGATCTTTTAGAAACTCCGGTATAACTTTTGATATTTGTAAAATTGTCTTTGAAGTTGCACTGCCTTGTTGGAACCACGTGTAGGTCAAGTTCAAAAAAAATAATTCTGATATCAACAAGATATTGCTCACGTTAAAATAACAATCTTCGTTGAAAATTACCATACGTTCATCTTCAAAATAATAACAGCAAACATTTCCTGCAGACCATATATTGAACCATACTGTTATTTTAACGGATGCATAAGCCAATATAAATAATTCGAAGCCTTTCTATTGAACAGAAGAAAGTTTTTTTTTTTATTAAGGTATAGATTTATTAATTCTTTACTTCATGACTGCCAAATTCGATCTAGTATGGAAGCTTTTAAATATTCAAATATATAGTTTTTTAGTCTATCGTATAAAAAAATAATATTCAAATATTTCTGTTGTGGGTTTTGTTTCATTTCAATTTTAATTAACTACTCCTGAGTAATCTCACATGTTTAAATTATTCAGTACCGCCATGATAAATTAATATTCGCTGCTACACATTCGCTAAATATTCTGCATACTGGATGCAATTGCAAACTGCTGTCAGTATTAGCATAATAATTGTAGAAACCCAACTACAATTGCATACAAAGTTCGTGATTATCAAAATATTCGTCAGTTCTTCGCTGGAAGGTTGTAGAAGCCTCGGTTAACGCAGTTGCGAGGGTACAAATGTCTCACTTTGCCTCCGTTAGTAAGCCTTTATGAGTTTGCCAAATCGATATTTTTAGCATTTTAAGGTGATTTTTTTTGCCATTGCCATTTGTCTGCAAAGATAACCTTTTCATACGGAAATATGGTGTTTTTCCTTTTATTTGAGAGTTATACCGTTGATTTTTTTCATTTACACGATCTTAAGTTTGAATACATAATCTACGTTTTTTGCACCCTTTATATTAAATCAGCATTCGTTAGAATGATTATATGTGATGTTTCAAGTTATTAACACATTCATTGCGAAATATTATGTAAAAAATTCCTGAAACCTTCAAAAATTTCATTTGAAAATATCTGTTGCCTACTTGCCGACACTGAAGTAATATGATGTGGTACAAGTAAACTTGAACATTTCAACTACGCTCGATAATATTTGCTACCACAAAAACAAAGAAAATCTAATTACGCACCAGGCGTGTAATCAGCGCCTCTCCAAGATATGTATTTATGCGCTAGGTGCGTCTTTAGCAGAGGGCATGTTAATATTCGCATATTATCATATATTGTATTAATACCATGATGATTCAATAAAGTATTTCGCTTACATGTTTATTATTTGACTCGTCTTTCCATGTAAACCTACTCTGTTATGAATTATTTGAGCTACTGGCTCTCAATCATTTACCGGTTCGAAACGCAACTCTCATCGATAATCACATCTTTCCCATATTGAAATTATCGTCAAGTATCTGGTGAAATGCTGCTTTTCTGAATAGAGATATTCGATTTATTGTAATAGGATATTATTTTATTTTATTAAAATGTATCATTCTTAAAAGTTTCCGCGATCCCGAATATATTTAA
Organism: Himalopsyche japonica; assembly: GCA_028555115.1. Lineage (NCBI taxonomy): Eukaryota > Metazoa > Arthropoda > Insecta > Trichoptera > Rhyacophilidae > Himalopsyche > Himalopsyche japonica. The sequence continues at coordinate 1,665,699 of JAHFWJ010000597.1, read as the reverse complement.
AAAAATATATTGTCTAAAAAAACAACGGAAAAACTTTAACGTAGTTCCATCCAGAAATTATTCAAAGCTTTTTTATTCGTGTCACGAGATCGTTTGCAAATTTTTGTGCACTTGAGCTTATTCTCATAATGAATGCACCGGTCGGAATCCCCGAGCCTAACTAACTTTTAGTTGGTAATTGTAGTTTTACAACGCGTCGCATTTGTTTCCCGAAACGGTCGAACTTCCAGAGGTGCTCGTACACAGTGTGAACTTTGCCGCGGTTTTAACGAAAATCTTTATGCAGTCTAGACTTCCGCTTTACGAACCAAAAACACTTGCTTATTCAAAATGCGTGGGCGTTTTTCCGTAAAGTGGTCGCGGGTTTGTAACGTATTACGTAGGCAAATACGTATACGAGTTTCTTGCGAACGTGAAATTGATAATCAAACAGGACGATACATAGCTGAAATGATTTTTTCATTACAAATTAGAGTTTTCCAAAAAATTCGCACAGTGGAACACGCCACGTTTATTAAATTGTATTAAAATACTTTGACATTCTTTTATGATAAATAATATTAATATTCATCAAATGTAAGCGTTGTTAGAAACACCTTTACATGTTTTTGTTTTGTTGGCAGCATAATATTAATAAGAACTATATCTATTTTATGATTTTGGTATTTTCAGATTTAATTACAGCGTAATGTAGAAGGAATAGCAATTATTATATTTATAGGGCAGTTTTGTCTTTTGGACAGTATAGAAATTTGACCTGTCACACGTAGCTTATTATTAATAATTATTAGCTAATATCAAAACGTTGACTCTTGTTCATGGGCATCCGATATTTGCTCAATATTTTCTAAATATAGAAAAATACGCAAAAGAAAACATGACACGATTTTCACATATTGATTAAATCTCCCGTTTCATTATCGAGACTGCGTGCCACAAAGATGTGCGGATTTTCATATTTTTAACAAACTTCACTGTAAAATTAAATATTGGATTTTTAAATTATATTATATTCAAACCTCATGGTTTTGAGTGACCGTTTAATTACTGTGGGTTCATTTCAAGTGAGGTGTAATGAGGTGAAAACCTGTAGACATTACCACTTCATTTGATATTTTGTTTTATCTTTCAAAATATTTATCTACGCTAACTATACTATGAAATGAAATGATAATAATCTGAATACTGAACGAATTAAGTCGTATGGTATATATTTATAAAGAATTGATTTCTTAATCTTTTGTTTCCCTTACTTACATTCCCGAACCTTGTCATCTTTCACTTTTTCAGCGAACAAATAGTATACGGTTCTAGTCACGACATCATTAAATTTAGGTTCGGTCAATTTCATCGCTCTCGAATTTAAGGCGTGGGATAAATCGCGTATATTCTCCCGAGTTGATTTTTTGTCATTTAAGTCTTACCACAGTGCGCATTGGCAATACTTTATAAAAAAGGAAAAGTATTCATATATTTGACAAATATAGAAAACGAAGTGTGTCAACCTAAATGTACTCCATAAAAAGGCGAAACACGAGGCTTATGTAGTGCAACAAGAATAATGCTTCTATAAATAGTAATATGTCTGACATTTGCAATCTATAACTTTTTTTTAAACATGTCACTTATCCTATATATCTTCAGACCTATTATAAATTTCAAATAACACTATCCAGTATTACATGTTTTTTTTAATACCTTTTTTCAGCTCCATCAATTACTGGTTTCCCTGAAAATGTCACCAATCCACAGTTATTGCATTTGCGATCATGTATTAAAGGTAGAAGAATTTCCAAAATCGACTGACAGGTTTATGGGTTGTTTTGAAATGCTTCTGGCAAAATTTGGAGCGCACACCATCTAGGCATTTAATAACCAATAACGTTGAAATATTTTCACTTTTTATTAGGGTTTCTGGTAGCACAATCAATTATTTATTGAGCCAATATGATATAACGAGGATTTTAATGAATGACAGTTGGTATTCTTATATTTATCGAAAATGTCACTTTAATTGTATTCTTTACCATCTTTTATTTTCTCAAATATACTTCGATTTAATAAAACTAAAAAAAATACAATTATAATATATTTTCATTAATCACTTAACACTTGTTGATTAAAGATTAATTGTGCTAGACACAGCTTCATATTATTAATCTTGCTTATTTGCAGATTTTTATGTGATTATTTATTACACATGTTTATTTAAACGCATGAAAATTGTTTATAAGGCGTGTAAAATATGTACGGAAATATTTTCTAATTGTGTCCAAATATCAACTGCATGAATTCATATCGATAACTGCATATTATAAATAATTGTCATAATATATAAAATTCTTATTTAACTGGTTTACACAATACCTTTGCGAAATAAAGTGCATGCAAATTAAAGAAAATTAACTATTTGATATATTGATATATTCAATTGAAGTCGAGATTTTAACCAATAATATTTTTAACCATTTCTGCAAAGATAGATGAATTTTTGCTTTCACAATTTTAATTTGATAACGACACTAATATAACATTTTTTTGTATATATGCATATATCAAATTGATATTTATCTTTCTCTTAGAAGGATTTTTCAATAATATATTGTGTTTGCTTCAAAGCATGCATGGTTCATTATATTTCGTTCCAATATCATCCAAAATATTCCATTAATTTTTGTAAAAATCCTTTAACTAGATAAATTTGTATATATATTTTTACCATCCCCTTTCCTTATTTGGAGCATATTGACTCACGATAGAACCATCCATACATAAATCACTCTACATTAAAAAAACTAGTCAATCGGCTGCTTAATCACTATTTTTCGAAAAAAAAAGAAAGACAGGCAGAATTAGTTCTCTGCTAATCGCTCTCACTACGAAATATTGTTAAGCCATATTACTCAGATAGCTTAAGATAAATGAATCCATAACATCGAACGCGATTTCGAATTTTTTTGTTTGTATTCATTATATTTATAATAAAAGCGAGTGAGCTTTTTTTTAATGTTTACTTGTATAAGTAAATATTTAGTTCAAACTTTTTTTATTTCATCGACAATTTATTTTGTTTGATAAATGATAAATATTTTTCTGAGCCATTTATATTACATTCACCATACAAGGTGTATGTACAATATTTCATATTTGTATTTAATTAAAACTATTATTATACGGTGATAGAGCTTATTCCCTTAAACTTAACTGTACAATACAATATAATTTTCTATTATTCTATTATTCGCTCGCGGAATAATAGCTTTGGTCATAATATCAAAAACCTTTCTTCGACCGTTAAAATTCATACTTTCACCATTGTTTTATATTTCATAAATCGAAAGATGGTTGTTAAATTGTAATTGTTAGTTATATCGACGATAAAAGCCAGTTACCCATTATTGCTGTTTGATTGTTTAAATAAAAAGATAAATCGGTTATCGTAATCATCACAACTAATCAAATTTTAAATGAATAGTTTGGTTTATACCTAATGATAAATCGAATCTTTATTTCATTAATTATATTGAAAAATAAATAAATTATAAAACCACTTTATTGAAAACATGCTGTGAATTATCAGATACCTTCCAGGACTATATAGTGTGGAAAGATTATTTTTAATGTGCCTGAACGGAAATATCAAAAATTCAATTATTTTTTTTACGACGTAAATCGTGTCGATATCTTCATACCGTATTGATGAAAAATAAAATGCTTTTTGGAATATTTTAAGTCTTGCAATGATGACTTCGCTTTAAGTTTTAAATATTCCAGTATAAAATTTTATATGTATAGTTTAATCGCGATTCAAAATCAATGAAATTGGCTCTACATACATACTCGTTTATTATGTCTTCAGCATGTTTATATATCACAAAAAAAGTTCAAACAGATATCTTATAAATTTGATAATAGACTTGTGTTTGTGATATTTGTTTTTCAGATCGAATTATATGGTTATTATCTTACGTGATTGTTATAAAATAAAGTTATTACGAAATACTGAATAAACTGATGTTTTCTTTTGTTTCCTCTATAGTGACAAAGTTGCGAGAGCATTGGGAAGAAACGAACAGCAAAGTCATGCAGAGAAAGACGCAGCTAGACGCGATGTTAGGAGACTCTCAACGATACGACGCTAAACGCCAAGAAGCCGATGCCTGGTTGCAGAGGATGGAATCGAGGCTCGAAAGGATGGCCCCGCCAGGACACACTGCGGATGTTCTGGAATCACAGCTCAGAGAACAAAAAGTAGGAAATTTAAACTGATATCATTTTCGCTATTTTTAAATATTTTACCATTGGCTTAAATTAAATCAAGGCAATGAAAGCAGTTGATTTATACTGTAACAAAAAAACAATGATTGTCTGTAGATGTTTGTAGACGTCGTAATATTAATATTGTCTACGGCATGAATGACTAACAAAAAAATATTTGAGATTTATCTTTTTGATAAAAAAATAAAATATGGCACCTTTTGTACAATACCTTTTATATGTTGTTTGTTTAAGAATACATATTATTTTAGTACAGAAATGTGCAGCGGTACACACGAAAAATCTCGTAAAGCGGCAGTCATTTTCGTGTTTTTTTCAAACTCTTCGAAGCTCTACCGTCTTTGAGTACTAACACCTGAACAGAAATACGTAACACCTGTTTTTACCATTCAAGGACGCACATAAAAATGGTCCCAATCTAAGGGACGAATGTCTTTTTAAGTGTGTTGTATAATTGTTCTGATATTGGCGTAAGACGAAATTGGTTTCAACTATAATATATATCTTATAAATTTTGTAGTACTAAAATGCATAGCTATTTTTTCACTGTGCTATGTTATATTATATGTCCATTATGGCCAGGTCGCTTTAAATTTAAAGCTTTCAAATATAGAATAGGATAGATAAAATTTAATTTAATAGCCAACTTTCACGATTGTTATAACACTATTATTTATTTCACAAGTAAAAATAAGTTCAAGAAAAATTATTTAAACACTAACAAGTATCACACGGTGAAAAAAATAGCAATGTACACCCAGTCCTTTTTTTACGCGAGACATTGTTTCAGAAAAAGGCGCGTACAAAAATGATTTCACGCAATTGCATTATATTTCTTTACACACCCTAAAACATAAATTCGCATAATATCCGATACACTTGTTAACATTTGGCAATTGTAAGTGTATTTAAAATAATTGAATGTTTTACAAAATTAAGTTTTAAAATACACATATTTTTTTATTTAAAAAATAACGAAACGTACATGCCTAGCATCATATATAAATGTCTTCTTTAAAACAAATTTGGGGAAAAAAATGCGTAAAAACGAGTGAAGCGAGTAAAAAAATGTAGCGGTGCCGTCCAAAAAAATCGCGTATAATCGAATTCGCGTAAAAAAAAATCGAGTAAAAAAAAGGCTGGGTGTATTTTGGTTCTACAAAATTATTTTTTTTTTATAATTGATAGCTATTTCGGCTCACGCCATCGTCAGAACTATAGTTTTGTTTATATTTGTTATATATTTGTAGAACTAAAATATATTGCTTTTTTTTCACCGTGTTATATTGGAGTTCTACCAAGTGGATGCCAATTCAATCAATAAAGTAACAAGTATACTTATCTGTATTACGTGTGAGTTTCGTGTAATCTTGTGTCAGTGTGTGTATATATAGCTTGTACAAAATCAAACCAAATAATCGAACATAACATAAATAAATGATTGTGTTAGGATTTTGTAACTAATGAAACAAGTTTGTGAGTATCAATTAAATTGTAAGTAACTTCGAATATTATTGTAATTATTTTACATTAAAGTAATAGTCATTTTTACTATTTCATTGTTATGCCTATTGAATGTATGCTTTATTTGCAGTTTCGCTTGTTGTATATTTATAATTTCTATAGGAATGTCTCGTGAGCAAATAAACCAGATACATGTCGTATAATAAGTGTGTATGACAAAATTATCAAATATAATATTTTGATTAATTAATCTATTTAATAAAAGTTCAAACACTCTGCTAAAATTTATCCTCGCCAGTTTACCGTTTTCTCGTTTTTGCCAACGCCTCGATACACTTCGAGGTTTCTTCCTTTCCAATTGACGTTTTCGAATGAGGCTTCGCAATCTTTCTTTCGTCGACACCATTGTACGCCGGACTATGAAACCGACGTCAAAACCGTGTCGCCTCTCGTGACATAAAGCATTTTGGCAGCTTTTCGACGTTACTCACACAACCAAGCTATTAGCTACTGCCGTGTTTTTTACCAAAAGCTACACGCAAACTTCACAACGATTATTAAGTACTTTGTTATTAAAAAAATTTTTACTCAATAATATTACGCATAATTTTTTGTAGCGGAGTGGAATATCAGCGGAATCATCATTTTTAAAAATTCTGTCCAAATATACTTTATTTGATGGATGATGTGTGTTTTTCAACTCTCAATTTAACTTCTTCGTGCGTTATTTCATCGCTTTTAATTAGTCCAAAGCTTAAATCTGCTGATGAAACTTTTTAAGCTAACGAATTTCATTTCATCTCACCGATCTTACATCTTTTTCTTCGTGTGAAATAAAACCGAACGATTTATAGTTGGCAATTAATTCCTCGCAGAAACAAACGGCCTTCAGACCAATATTTATCAAGCGTTTAGGTGACTCAATTGCTTTTATCGGAAAGCTTGTAAACACTTCGAAGTGGTGTTATTGAGAAAGCACAATTTAGTTCTTCGAACGCCTTTCAGCTTGTCACGAAGAAAACAAAAATCGATCGATAATTAATTATCGCCTCGATTTCAGTTTCTAAAGAAATAATTTTCGCACCTTTCACGGTCTTGAGATTTTATTCATAATTTCGGTTTGCATTCATAGAGAGATTTTAATTGAAAAACGAAATCTTTAAAGAATTTTCACCTACAAAGCTCTTTGACATTAATGAGTTTTCAGCAGATTTTATACTGCTTTTTTGATCGTCTCACAATGACTTGCCGTTTCAATACCAAAATGCCGTTTTTAATATACCACTCAAATTAGCTAGTTTCAACATATCATTTGCAAGTGAAAGACGTGGAATTAAAAATAATTGATGTTATGAATTTCTGGCGAAATTTAATTTGACTGATAACGAATGATTCAACTATTGGTGAACGGATGCAATTTTTCAGGTCGATATAACATCTAAATCTTGGTATTACTTTAAAGCAATTTGACAACATTCTGTATTAACACCATTAATTAACACATATTTTTTCAGTTTTTTCGTATCAATTGTGACCCTAATATACACATGTGTGTATTTATGACGTAAAGCATATTTTCAATAAATTTTCTTGCCTCAAGCATATAATGTACATCATATCCATTTTACGGTGTTATTTTTCAATTATTTTCGAAAATCATTATAATAAAAAATATGCAAATAAATATATATATACAAATCAGGCCCGGTTTCGTTGCTCGTGATGATCTACCATTACATATAAAATCTAAACTACAATTTAAATTGAGTGTTTTTTTATCATTTCACTTAGTGTTTCAATATATTTTTGACATAAGAACAATTTATCATATCGACTAAATGCGCTTAATGAATTTTCGATATAAAATTTGTGTTGTTGAAACTTGTTGCGTTCTTGTACGAATTCACATGTATTGTCTCTAACGATCCGGGTTTCGCCTAACAGCATATTCATGCATTACGGCAGGCGTTCGTCAGTTCTGTTGTATTCGTGTGATAGAATATCTGAAGATTAAAATAATCCTACGTCTTGGTTATTACCAACCAGTAGTCGTCAATGTTAAGTTTTATTTGGAATTTATTTCCTTCTGAATCATTGTAACATAATGTATTGCTGTGATTCCATTTCATATAATTTATACTGGTCATTCTACGACTTCTTGTTTGACATAACGTAAACGTTTTCACGGTATTAGATAAGGATGAGGAATTACTTTCAGCTCAGAATGCATCTCATCTGTCTTTCCTAAACCATGTCTTCGAATTCAGCACTGTCGTGCAAATCGCTATGTATTATGTGAAGGTATGTCTAGTATAACAACACGTCTAAGACGGTATAAAAAGAAAACAGGGTTGGCTCAAAGTCTTTTGGTATTTGACAAACTAGTAAACTTCTCCGAGAGTAGGCGGACATTGCATGACATGCTCTACAAAGTTTAGGGCTAATTAAATCGGTTGACTAGTTGCAAATAAACATTTATATCATTTCATTTAATTTTGATTTTGTAATAAATTACGTTATTTCTCATTGTATATCAAATACCTTCAAAGAACTGTCATATACGAAATAAACAAAAACAAAATAACCCCGTTGTTGATATTTAAATTTGTATATACGATATTAGCACCCAAATACATGCGAAATAAAAAAAATAGATAAAACGGCTTTTATCGTATTTATTTATTTTTTAATCATTCTGTTTAATCAGCTGAAAGAACGTGTGTGATATTTTTGTCGAACGGAAAGAACATCAATCGTTTATTATGCGAAGTATTTTTTATATATCACCGAATACTAATGTAATTAATATATTGCTTTATTGATTGAAATGGCATTCACTTGGTAGAACTCCGTTATAACACGGTGAAAACAATGGCAATGTATTTTAGTTCTATAAAATTATTATTTTTTAAGATTCCAGAACTAGCAATGTATTGCTTTTTGCTAGACTCAATTATTTATAAACATGTCATCCAAAATATACAGTGTTTTTTGTAGTTATAATTGTTAATGGCGCTATTTAAACAAACACATTTTTTTCAAATAATAAAAACACATTTTTTATTACTTATTTCCACAATGTAGTTTTTTTTATCAGGACCGGTTTCGCTCACTGCGAGCATTATCAACTAATTGAATATAATTTACAAACAAATCGATTTATACAAAATATTTGAGTTAAAGGTAGCAGTAGCAGACAGTTAACACATTAAAAGGAATATAAATTTAGTTGAAAAAATAATTATTTACGGGCATATTTTTCAGTATCATACAATATAAGTTTACATGCGTCGATGAATTATTCCATTTTGTCGAAGAAATAGCGCTTTATTAAAAAAAATGATTTCGTTGTTTTGTTATACGATTTACTGTTGTTAAAGAAGTCTTTATCAACGGTTTACCACTTCGAACGTTTGTGATTTGGAAAAATATTTGAAATCTGCCACTCGTTTGTTCTAATTTGAAAAAGTTCTTGTGCTTTCTTGACTCGCAATAAATGTTAATCATTCCATACATTTAATCTTTATTCTAGTTGTTATTTGATTATTTTCAGTCGTTCCACGCAGAGATTCACCAATACAAGCATCAAATCGAACTTTTCAATCAATCGACCCAGCGTCTGATTGCTGTCTATCAACAGGACGATACTACCAGGATCAAGAGACTTACTGAACAAATCAACCAACGATATTCAAACTTGAACACTAAGTAAGCTTTTCAATATTTTTTTCAATATTTATAGAGATTTTTCTTGACTCTCTAGTAGTCAGTACTCGTCCTTTCTATTCTTTTGATAAAGGTAAATGTTGGACTAGAATAGAACTTTTGAATTGCTACTCGCTTTCGCTAAATCCCGTTTTAACTATCATATGGGTAGGAATAAATTAAAGATATCACAAGTGAACATTAGTGAGATCCACACACGAAGTTAAATTCATCATTGATTCTGAATATTTTACCAGTAGCTAAGTGATGAACTAATGAATACTTTTCTTTACCAAGCATCATCAACCGCGGCAAAGTTCTGCATTCCGCCGTGAACTCGCTGCACAACTTCGACCGTTCTCTGGATAAGTTCCTGGCTTGGCTCAGCGAAGCGGAGTCCTGCTTGGAAACCGCCGACAACGAAGCTGAACGGGCAGCCAACAGCGGAGCACCCCAACCGCCGCATCTCAAGGTAAGATTAATATTATCTAAAAGTATCACATCATGGAATAACAAGCATTCGTATATTTAACGCATTTTTGAGCTATGTTTTACGTTTATAAGCTGTTTGCTGTACACTATTTTTATGTATTTTGATCTTCTGACGATTTTTCAAAGATACAATCAGATCCAAACAGACCGGTAACTAACTGAAGTATAGTAGCAATCGCCGATATATTGGATTAAGGCAGTTGCATGAGTAAGCTGTACATTGATGGAATTGATATATACTGATAATGACTTCATTTTCAAACATCATTGGTGTAAAAACATTGATTCTTACATTGTTTTATGTGTACATATTCAATTCATACTAATTCGCAGTAAACATCTACTTGAGCGTTATATTTATCATTAGAACTGAATTGTATGAAATAATATTCTTTCATTCATTTGGTATTTTCGTTTTGAATGAATGTCATGTGAATGGCATGTCATGAAGCCGAAATACTCAATACAGACACAAATTTAACAAAACAAATTTTTGTTTTGAATTGTTTTGTATTAGTATTGTATTTGGCTACAGATTTGTTTCTAAATATTTTCATTTAAACAAAATTTTATTTTTTATTTGAATTAGCTAATAAAAATTATGAGACAGCTAAACATTACTGATTCATATGTAAAATTATATTTCTATGGGAATAATTAATAGCAATTAATATGAAATCTGAAAATGGTAATCGATATACCTGACACAATTCGTCGTCGCACCTTTTCGGTTACACTCATCAGTGCTACAGACTGGCAAAAAAATATTTTCACAAAATAATTTTTTTACTGATTGAATTGGCAGGTGAAAAATAGCAATGTATTGAACTATAGTTCTGACGATGGCGTGAACTGAAACAGCTATCAACTATATCTTATGAAAATTTTGTACAATAGAACTAAAATTATTTTTTACATGTTTTTATCGCCAACGAAGAGTCAGTTCTGTTGTGTCACTCTGATATATCATTTGTTGAGATAGAATGTCTGACGATGTCGAAAGGCAAATCTCTGGTCGTTAGTGAAAAAACGTGTCAAATTGTAAAAGGTATATTTATATTATATTAAAAATACATCACGCACCTTTAGCCGCTATCATAAATTACATCATACATTTTTTGACATATTTATTTCAAACGTCCACTATCGTATAGAAAAAAAAGTTAACATTGAACTTTCAGATATAAAAACATCATAAAATTAAGAAACGTGAAAATGACTTATGAAATCTTCAACCTGTTCCTTTAGACGCTAAGCGTAGTTCATTTTAACACGGTGAAAAAAATAGCAATGTATTTTAGTTCTATAAAATTATTTTTTAAAAATGTATAGTTCATAGCTATTTTGGCTCACGCCATCGTTAAACTATGCTTAAACTAACATCTGCTTATCTATATATAGCTGTGTAGAAAAGGTACACAATACATCTTCTCTCCGGTTTTAACAGCCTAGCTTGTTGCTTTCTTACAAGAAAACCAAATTTTCAAAAATTGTAAATGAAACAAAAGTCGGCTATGACAAGAAGTTTCCAAAATATTTTTGTAGAACTAAAATACATTGCTATTTTTTTCACCGTGTTATAATGGAGTTCTACCAAGTGAATGCCAATTCAATCAAAAAGTAGTTCATTTTGTTAAAATAAATTATTATTACCATACACAGAATTCTAATAATACATAAATTTTAAATGTATACGGCTTTCCGTAGTTTTCTTAAGTGGAGATGAGACGTATACTAACATTTATCTTGTAGTAATGAACCAACAAACATGCTTCAGCTCACGTTTCTAAAACAACATCTACAGCTTTCGTTGGTATGCGTATACAGGGGAGAATACACGTCAATGCCCTCTTACAATAATAACAATCCAAAGTTGTTATTTTTCGACAATTGATCCAGCCTTCCGGAAGTGCCCCTCGCCCTCCGCCCGTTTTCCATTTAACTCGCCTCGAGCCCTTTCGGATGGGACGTCGAGCCATTACTGTCGCGACGCCGTGACTCATTATTCAAGGAATCGATTCTCTCGCGTTGGACTGTGCATGCCGACGGTTTGATCATTGGATTTATTTACAGACCGTTAAACCACCACCGATTTGAATCGACTAAGTTATATTAGTCAAATTGCAAAAAAATCTTCACATATATGTAATCAATCAAATTATTATTAATTTATTGATACAGGGAAAAAATATGATTCATATAACAACGCATATGCACATATTTATTTTTGAAGTATTGTGTCTAAATCAGTGGTTCTCACGTGAAATTTCACTGTGGCCGCATAATAAACATCAGCTGCTCTGTGGAAATGTCTCGAGGCCGCACCAAATGGGCAACGTATAACTTCGACCAAAATTTTTGAACAGTTTTTTTATTGAAACGGCCCTTTACTTAAACTCGACTAAATGCTGGCTAAGTCAGGTTTATTCAATCAATTTTTAAATAATAATAAGTGTACACATTTATTTGTAAAACACATTTTTTTTAAATATCAATATTTACTATAAAACTGTTGGTGGTCGCAGCAAAATCTTTTAGTGGCCGCACATGTGAAGCATTGATCTAAATTCATAGTATAAGTAAAGCTTTGCATTCATTACCTTGGACAAATAATCGAGTTTATAGATTCAGACAACGCGTCGTGTTCTATATTTTTATACGAATTATACGAATATTTTTTTATTTATATCACAAAATTTTCCCGCGTTTTATAAAACTACAAGGATTTGCTGTTTTTTTTTATCCATGATTTTACCTTCCGTTACGTTTAATGTCCGTGTTTTTAACGCGTTTGTTTGAAAAATCATAGTATTGCATTAATACTTTAATATTTTTTTTTACTATGAATATTAATATACGGATGATTTTGCATGTATATATTTCGCAGAAATATATTATATATGGTATTGATAAAACCTCTATATTAAATAATATAAACACATATTTAGTGCTTATTTCCACAATATATTTTATCATCATAACCGGTTTCGCTCACTGCAAGAATTATCATCGTTCGATTATTTAAAATATCATGCCTTTCCATCAATAAGTGATAATTGACACATTTAAAGTGAATAATAACCAAAATATAAGGAACGTTTATATTTTGTATAATTTTATTCAAAAACTTCAAAAATAATATATCTACACATAAAATAGCTGATATAGCGTCCTCAGTGGTGTCGGTATAATGATTTCATGTATCATCAAAAGTGACAATAAATTTAATTCAAGACATACAAAATAATCTTATACAACGGAAAATTTATGTTCAAAGCATTCGTTACATTCAAACAGATTCTATTTGACCTTTCGTATTTCTAGTCATATTTGCTTGATATGTTGTCAAGTTGCGTCGGTTATGTTATTTTTCGATTATTAAGAAAAATACAGGCAATAAAATTTCAGACGATATCTCAAACTTTTTTTTTGGGGGATGACGGAACTGTAGCATTCATGAAAATATGCTGGTTAAAATGCGATTAACAAGATATCATTAAAATACCAAAGAAAAACTCGCATATAAACAAACAACTTTTTTGACTTCTTTAAAATTAAATGTTATGCTTGATTTCTGTATTTCTAAAGTTTCAGTGATTTTATGAAGTTTTCACCTAAAATAACAAAAGATATTTACAAAGGAAAACTTTGTTACTTAATTCCAATAACCCTATCGATTAATAATTTCTCAACATGTTTTTAATTTGATTCTTAGAAAATCAAAACTTTATTCCTCAATTATTGAGAGTTTTCAAAAGTTGTGCTGTTTACACAGCAAAATACTTAAAAAAAACATTCGATTTTTTAGTTATTCCACTAGATGGTTTCTTTTTGTGATTAATGGCAATCACGCAATTTTCAAAATAAATGCAAGTTTTATTTTTAGAAGGAATACTATATGTACATTACTGATCGTCGAAATTTCTTTCATTTATTGCATTCTTGTTAGTATACATATAAAACTTTAACTGAAGAATAGTTGTTTGATTAAAAATTTCTTTGAAAATTGAGTTATTTGAATTAGTGCATTTTTTTGTTATTTTTGCGAAATAAAATCATTTAAAATGAACATGAAGATTGTACGAGCACTTTGTTAACAAAGTTGTTTCTTATTTTATATTTATGAGTGCCGAAAATATTTATCTAAGGACGAACGAGGAATGCCTTTGGCGTACTCTCAACTCACCCATGTCTCATACCAACCTTCTCATCTGAGGAATCCCTTTCGTATTTATTAAAATATGTATTTTTAGAATTTTGAAATCATTAAGAGGGTGGGAAAGCTATATTTTATTTTATCATCTTCTTAAATTATTTGAAGCGTAATAAAAATATTTCACTTTTTAGGTGTTAACTGTCACTTCTTGATGGAAAGGCATTATATTTTAAATAATAAAAACACATTTTTTTAGTACTTATTTACACAATATATTTTTTGATCAGGACCGGTTTCGCTCATCGCGAGCATATCAACTGAAGTTGATAATGCTCGCACTATAGTTGATAATGCACTCAGTTGATAATGCTCGCGATGAGCGAAACCGGTCCTGATCAAAAAATATATTGTGTAAATAAGTACTAAAAAAATGTGTTTTTATTATTTAAAAAAAAAATATTTCAAATACCTTTTATTGAGTTCATGGTAAGATTGAAATTTTTGCATTGTACTGCTTTTAATATATATTAGGTGTAGTAAAAATTCCTGACGTTTTTTGTAAATGAAACAAAGTGTTTTGTTTTGGTATTTATATGTAAACCATCTCTAGCATTTTCGAACCTTTAACACGTCTCCATAAACATCGCAAATGTCTTTAGTGGCGACGACTGCACTGTTCTGGGCGTAATATTGAAAAAGCATGCAACCGCGCAGATATTCTTATGAAGGGCAAAGGTCGGTCATTCTGTTTGGGGCGAATGAACCTTTTTTTTCTATACGGAACGTAACTTGAGATGTCACACAACACGAAAAAAAATATTATGACATCTTATTTAACCAAAGGCCCGAAGCCGGCCGATTTTAAGACACGCGTTTGAAAAAACGTCAGCATTTTTTACTACACCTAATATATTTTTTATTTTTTAATCAATTTTTTATCTAAATCAGTATTTTATTCAGTGTATAAATTTGTATCCATATAAATTAATGTGTTGTACCCTTGTTATTCACACCATTAATGCCTTTTTCGCTTATACTTATAATGTTAAAATATTAAAATGAGGTTGAGTGACAAGCTTGAAACGAAGCCTCTTCTGTATGTTAGGAGTTGGTGCGGCTTAATTTTTAAATGAAGAAAATAAAAATAAATACTTTTGAACGTTTAAATGCCATCTATTTCTTTGATTTAGAAAGAATTGAAGCTGTCATTTTTTATATATTTTTTTGATACCTTAAAACTTCCTATTTAAAAGGTTTGAAATCTAATAAACAATCAGATATTTAGAGGGTTTGACTATTATTCTAACTTTTGTGTTGTTTGAAATATTTGATAGATTCTTGCCCCTAGTTTAAAATTTTAAATCAAATTTTTCTCAAATATAATTATTTACCTCTATTTTCTATTTAGTTGCGTTGGTTTTAATCTAATTTATTCAGAATCATCAACGTTTATTAAAACTCATGTTTACATTACACTACCGTTTTTACTGATTAAATTTACCAGCATGACATAAGCTTTGCCCTTCAGTTTTTTTTTTCATCCCCCAAAACTGCGTAGCTCCATTCACCTGCGACTCTCTTTAATATATATGAGGTTAACCAATGACTTATCGAAAATTCATACTCCCCTAATACATTTTTATTTATCACCTCGGCGAATTCTTTCGTTTGCGATCGTAAAAAAATATCATTCACTTGTCATCGATCCACGCACCTTTCCCAATTCCTCGACAATGATTAATAGCTTTCTTTATTATTTATTTGCCGCCGTCGTCTCTGAATGCGAACGGAAATGGAAAAAAACATCCCCGCAGCTTTAGCGACTTTCACGTCAAGTTGCGTAACTAAAGACAGAAGTATTACCCTACTCCAGGCCCACTTAACGTCCGTATTTTGAAATATATCACACTGAAATCCGTACGACCAATGTATACTCCTTCCACGCTATAAATATCAATCATATTTTTTCTCAAATCTTCTTCATTTCGTGAGAATATTCAATAAAATATTTTTTTTTTTTTTTTTTTTAAATAATAAAAACACATTTTTTTAGTACTTAAACTTTTTCCACAATTGTGGAAATAAGTACTAAAAAAATGTGTTTTTATTATTTAAAATATAATGCCTTTCCATCAAGAAGTGACAGTTAACACCTTAAAAGTGAATAAAATAAATGATGAAAATAAATTGTATAATAGTTTTTTTTTTGGAATAAATAATGACACCCGAATATTTGTTTGGGACAGATCTCGAATCCGACTGAAAAGACCTGATTCGTAGAATGCCGTCACCGTGGCAATGATTCTAATCATTTTTATATCAAGTATTAATTTATAGATATCAGTGAAATTTCCACAAATTAATATAGTTGTTATAAAGTATTATTTGAATTACTAAAACTACTAAAAACCCGGGTTTCGCCTTTCGGCATCTTCAGACATTCTATCACACGTATGGAACAGAATTGATCAATCAAGTATCAATATAGTATTATGTTAAGAAAACAAGTAATAAACTCGTAGCCTTGTCGTAACGTCAAAAAATCTGTTGTTACTCTCATCGAAAATGTATTTTACCTAAAACTATAATCATAAATATTCTTCGCACAAAAAAACGATCGCGGTCAAAGGTAACATAAATTTACATTGTAATTGTTCCGTTGGATATTTAGATACTAGGTATGTAATGTATGTTTTCGTAACGCCACAAGAAGCTGAGCGTATGCTTTATTGCTTTCTTGTACAAATTATATTAATACCTGGTATTAACTCTTTCTTCCACACAAATGTAAGTAAAGAAACTTTTATAAGCTTATAAGTTTCCAGAAATTAACATAATAACACGAAGGTAATCACTCGCAACGTGCGAAATTATAAAACCCGTATTTATTCTCCGCGATTTCCTTCGCTTGTTTCGTTCAGTTTTGTTTTCCCTCGAAACTTTATCGAACGGTTGATACTTTAATTATTCATAAAGTAGTATCACCTAGCGAGTAAAACTTGCAACCGCTGTGTTGCTTATTTTGTAATAAAACTTCAGCAATTTTATTACGATTCGAGCGCCCAACTAGCGTAAAACCGTTTTCGTGTTTTTCTTTTGCAATGAATGCATTTTTGAAATATCGTTTCTAGTTTTATTGGATTATATATCTCATTTAAACAAAAAAGTCTGCGATTGTCAATTTAAGGGGTATTTACTGCAATCCACAATAAAGAATGGTCATCTAAGGTAAACTGTATATAACGATTTCTACCTAATTTTTGGTATTTAATCACGTAGAATTATAAATCATATATAACTATTTTATTCCCAACAAGGCATTTAGTGTTCAAACGCAAAAGATAATAAGCTATTTTAAATTCGTTGACAGATTTGTTTCTTGGAATAGATAAAATGGAACCATGTTTCATATTTGTTCAGTAACCTTTGATTATCTGTCCAGTAAAATATTTGTATAAAGTTTATTTGAAATAATTTCAATATATGAAATTAATTTATGCAATGTATTTAAATATTTGATTGTAATTTTATTCTTTAATCCGACGAGTGTTGGAAGTTGTGATATGTATAGTAATAGATAAAACTATATCGGAATTTTCATCTTGTTAATGCTGTTTCAATCAAAATAGCGGAAAATAGCGGAAAATTGCGCATATTATCGTAATTATCGCGTTACGTTTTTACGTTAAAGAATTGCACTTGCAATGCCTCATGAAGAGTGAGTAAATTCTCCACGGCTCTCAAAAGCTTTCTTCATTTTATTGTTCAATTTTCCAAGCGCACTTTAGTGGATATCAATAAAGTTTTGTATATTTGGTTTTCAAACACTCCAGGCAATCATTTAAAGTGTATTTATTCTTTTGTGTAAAATCGAACTTAGTTTTACAGTTAGGTATTCATAGATGATGTAGTATTTGTAATGGAAAAATTAGATTTGGACGATACATTTTCCATACAAAGGTTCGTTTGATTGTATAAATTGTTAGTATAAATATTGCACTGAATACGACAAAACAAAATTTTCCTTCCTTTTGTTAGGAATTTATAACAAATATTTCAAAACCCATCTCATGCATACTTAATAACTTGTGACGTTTGCTCTGCTAACTTGAATACTCAGTAGTAAATTTTGTAGTTACCAACTTATTCCTTAACCCGCGTTTCTCAGCTATTTTTTGTCAGAAGACAGTAACTTTAAAATATTTGAGTTAATTCAGCGCAATCACTGCTCATCACATGGGAATATTTGTCAGACTTTGAAACTATCTTCATAATTTGAATATTATACAATGCTTATTTGTAGCATTGAAAAAAATCACAGACAAATTGACACATATCACTACTAATGCTGATTTTTTGAATTGTTGCAACTTTGTACGATTCCATATGTCTTGTCACAAACGACCCGGGTTTCGCCCTTCGGCATCTTTAGGTATCCTATCACACGGATGCAACAGAACTGACAGTCAGTTGCAGATTGGAGTTGCAGTCATCATGAATGTTGTTGTTTAAAGTTCATATCTTGACCTCCTCGAATAACTTAAAGGTAACTGTCTGCCGCCACATTACCTAAACGCGCCAGACAGGTAATTTATTGCAATTTTATTGTGAAAGCCATCATGAAATATTTGACCTTACAGATGTTTTTTTATTCATGATCTTCTGAAGAATCGCTTTACTAACGAACTAGCTTTTTCAATGGTGATTGTATCTAAAATCACGCTAAACCTTATGAAAAAGTAAAACAATGACAGTGATTATTTCGCCTACTAGTATTGTGTTATCATTATCTTTCAATCTCTACTCTGCTTGAAAAACTAGTTTTTGAAATTGACTGATGAAGCTTGCGAAAAAAACAATGTTTGAAATATACTTCATTTTAAGTCCACGCTCTAAATTGAGAGCGTGGATTGAGAGATCTCTGAATAGAGATTTGAACTGAGTAAATAGAGAACTGAGGACGAAATCTCTGAATAGATGGCAAATTGATCTTAAAATAAGCTTGCTTTATTTATCGAAGACACTTAATATCAAAATTTTATTTGGGATCAATGGATAAATACCCGTTATTTGCGAAAGATATTACACTTGAAATTTAAATTATAGTTGGGACGATGAAACAGGAGAATTGATAGAACTATAATATATTACTTATAATATTGGCATATTTCGAATTACATCATTTCTATGCTGAACTAATTGGCTCAAAAAAACTCTTGAAGTTATATTAAGATATGAATTATATTCAATTACCGAGAAGTTTATCTACTCAAGTACAAATCATTTCAGTTTCTGTTATGCACATTTCTCAGACTTGAGTACTCGGGTTTTGTAAGTGGTATTTGGAATCAAAGCGCATTGAGTGCTGTTTAATATATGTATTTTAAATTCAAATGCATACGTTATCGGATATCATTTATACAATATTCTATTTTTGGTTCAAATCTGTTAAATATAGATCCATATACACCCAGTCCTTTTTTTACGCGATACATTGGTTCCAGAAAAAGGCGCGTAAAAAAAATGATTTCACGCAATTGCATTATATTTCTTTTCATACCCTTAAACATAAATTCGCATAATATCCGATACAATTGTCAACATTTGGCAATTGCATGTGTATTTAAAAAAATGGAATGCTTTACAAAATTAAGCTTTAAAAACAAAAATATTTTTTTTATTTAAAAAAAATAACGAAACGTACATGCCTAGCATCATATATAAATGTCTTCTTTAAAACAAATTTGGGGAAAAAAATGCGTAAAAACGAGTGAAGCGAGTAAAAAAATGTAGCGGTGCCGTCCAAAAAAATCGCGTATAATCGAATTCGCGTAAAAAAAGGACTGGGTGTATACACTTTCAGTAAGTTAAATACTTGAACTATTATTCAATCAAAACGGGAATAAATTGTTCAATAATCAGTGTTCTCTCCGTCGATGGTTATAGTTTTATTGGTGAAGTATCTTTAGAATTAACAAATACAATATATATTATATCTATCAGTATATTAGAGCCCATTTCCGTAATTTTTAATTGTAAACTAAACACGTTTTAATTTCTAATTAACACAGGCAGAAATATAGTTGTATCGTCATCTCTTAGCTTTAAGAGATAATTGCTAAATATACAATTATAATAGAAAACAACTAGCTTCAGAAAGTATCAAAATAAAACCTGCCGGTCGGTACGGCAGATAAAATTTGGAACAGGAAATGTTCTCGAATTCACAGGTAATTCCGACGTCAGAGATAAGCAGAAAATCGTAAAGAAGAAAGGATTCTGACCCTAAAAGGATAAACCTGGATAACGTGAGGATGATTTGAGGTGAAAATATAGATGTTTGAATTATATAAATAGTAAATACGATGATAAACCGACGAGATCACTCTCGAAATGGGATACATCCTATATTTATTTGATACTTATATGGATAAAGCAAGAAACAAAGATTTTATAACAAGGAAAAAAATGTGGCGGGATACCGGAAATAATTAAAGTTTTTTTTATTAAAATTTATACCACTCAAATTTTTCTATGAAAATATATTCCACAGTGAAAAGAATAGCAATGTATTTTAGTTCTACAAAAATATAGTTGATAGCTATTTCGGCTCACGCCATCGTCAGAACTATCTGGTAACTATCAGTAGTACTGACGATGGCGTGAGCCGAAATAGCTATCAACTATACTTTTTAAAAATAATTTTGTAGAACTAAAATACATTGCTATTTTTTTCAGCGTGTTATAATGGAGTTCTACCAAGTGAATGCCAATTCAATCAATAAAATGAAAATATATTATTTGTATTTTTACACTACTTGTTCTTACTGTGTGTATCTTTTTAACCAAATAGCTAGTGAAAAATATAAACAATAACAAAAAATAATTATTATTAAATTATTATTCAGGCGCACCATTTTCAGGGTTTTACTTTTATTACGTTTCTGAGTTTTGAAATAATTAATACATGAATTTCTTTGTCCTGGCGCTTATTAAATAACAAACAATTTTACTCTGGAATGCGCAAACTAATACTTGATATGAAAAACATATTTCACATAATAAAGTATGATGAAATGTTCTAAAATCAGATATTCGTTGAGAATTTTTTGGAAGAATTCGTCGAATATCGTTTTTCACACAGAGGATAAATTTATGGATGTTATTTGAAGAGGTTTAGCTGTTATTTACTATATAGAAATAAATTAAATGACCCATCTTTAAGATTACAATATAATTTAGTTGCCATAGATGAGTGTATTTTTTTAACTGCCAATAAAATGTTTCTTATTTAACATTCGTTGATATCGATACCTACATTATTTAAGTGACTATTTTACTAGAGAAGCTCAATCATTTTGATAGATGCGATATTTCTTTATAATTAAATAAAAATAAATGTTACTACATTTATTTGTACCAGAGATATTCGTTATCACAATGTCTCGTATAAATTATTTAGCGCGCGAAACACGTGATATAAAATTATCTCAAACATCCCGTTAATGAATCCTTCTGCTTTATTAAGGGTCTGAGTATTTATTACGACCTCATCTTACCTGTATAGGGTTGCCTATTAACGGAATTAAACAGGGATGAAAACTCTGCTTCAGACTAAATTCCCCATCAAAGACTACAATTATCTAGATAGCGAACCTTTGGCACGTCTTAGAGATTAGCGTATAATTTTAAGATTGCTATGTATTTCGTCACTATTATATTGACAGCGTAACATAAATGAAAATATTTCTTCATTTTTTGTTGTAAAAGCATAGATATTTAATATTGGTACGAACAGCATATCAAACTTTAACTTCACCATATATTTTTTCTTTGATCGCTTGTAGACGCCCGGTTAAATATTGCCAAATACATCTTCAATCAAACATCAATTAAATGAGAAATATTTCTTGCAATATTTTTTTTTATGCTTCCTGGATTTAAAATCTTTCAAAAATACATATTATATGTTATTTTTATTTTATCAGTTATTTATCAAACAAAATACGACGTATATTTATATCTACTTATACAGATATTTTCACCGGGAAGTTTTCTATTAAGATTCCATTAAACATTCACCTTGTCCATAAATGTTGTAATTCATAATAAAAATTGGCTCATTTTGCTTAACTTAATATTCCGTTCAAAAATATTGAAATATCCCATTTTTTATTTGATTGATTTAAAATGTACATGTTTCAGTATTATCTCAGTTTGACTTGTGAGCCACGACGCGTGATTTTATTTGTCTTTTGTAATTTCGTTTTCCATTCGGTCTTATATGACGCAAAATTCGCAGAGGCAATTTTACAAATTCAGAAGCCCCATTGTTTGCTTCAGAAGTAACCTTTTGTTAAACAAACTCTCTTGCCAATGTTGACTTAACACATTCCTGGATGACTTTTTAAGAAAGTTGTAAGTTGTGTACACATCAAGCGAAGAATAATTAATTATTCATTAATGTTTTGTGTCGATTCTTTGTGACGAGTTTTCATATAATAAATTATATATATCTAAACGATCCCATTAATTTATTTTTATTTAAAAAATATACGTAACAATTACATTAATCATACATTTTGTTTCACAATAAAGGGTGAAAATTAATCATAAACCACCATGACCGTCGAACAATTATTCTTATCCAACAACGGCGATTAGCGAAAATGTAAACAGTTCTTCAAGGCTTTTTATTGGCCGTATATAAGAATTTCTATCATCGCAGATAACAAAAAACTTATTTGACACAAAAAGTAATAAAGTGAATTTTTGCACCGTGTTATAATGGAGTTCTACCAAGTAAATGTCAATCCAATCAATGAATTTTGTCTATTCGTTAAATTTTTGGCCAAAGTGATAATCTACTTATTCGCTTATGGGTGTTAAATTATTTTTATTATTGATTGAAATTAATTTTAAGAAAGAATTAAATTGACGCTCGGTTATACCATTGATTGCATTACCAAAATTTTACCTGTTTCGCGTCATTAAGAAGCATAACTATGACTAGAATTTGAGCTCTAAGTGTTGCTACAGCGTAGACATCAATTTCTATTATTTTATTTATTCATGCGTGGGAGGAACGAATCTCATAGTTACTAACTATTTTTCAATTCAATATCTCTTTCGTTCAACGATAATATTTTTAAGAATCGTTTCCAAGGGAATCTATAGTATTCAATTAAAAGTTTTACCTTTAATTATATTCTGTAAACAAAAGATTCTCAGATTAAGAAATATTAAATTTATCGTAAAAGAATATTTTCTCATAGAATAGAAGGCTGGTATAAAAGATTTATTTTACATTCACATACCTACAATGTTAAAATGATAGGTTTCCGTTTTTATGCGGTTAATTAAAAAACTCAGCATGGGACAATTAACAAAGAACACAATTATTATCAAATATGAATTCACAGCGAGAATGAAATGGAGTAGTCGCAAATTAATTATCTTCTTGTCGTTGTCACGACGATGATTGTTTAAAGTGAACAAATGAAATGAGATTTCCTTTAGGTTTTCGCATGTTCACAATCAAGCCCTTTCAAGATGAAAGACTTTATCGTGTAGTCCACATTTCCTTTTCTCTTTGACCGACTCTCGGTCGTTCAAGTCGATCACTATTTTATCACACGGACTTTCTATCATTTCCAGGACGCAAATCTCTTTTCGTCAATAGTATTACCAAAACTGTAGAAAAAAATGTTGAAACATAAAACACTTCGCAATACTTTGTTAAAACATAATAAAAACGAATTGTAACATGGATTGCTAATTTATTTTTCACACAACATGCCAAAAACCTTTTCATTCTTTTGTCGGATAAATTTATTACTTATTCATTTATAATTTCTCAGTTCTGTGATATTCAAAACAAAATCCACGCTTAAATAAAGCTAAATGAAATGAAAACGTTGCACGGTGAATGTATAAATAAAACAATTTTGCACAATAAGTACTTAACCATAAAAACTCTTGACCGTATATATATATATTATCTATGATACTGGAATGTTATGTGCTAGATTGTAAGAAATTCTACCATTATTTGCGGCAGGTTTTCCAATAATGAGTTAAATCTCCCGAATAATGAAAAAAATAAAACTCCTAATTAGGCTTTCATAAAAATAGTTCATACAAATCTGTATTTAAAATACTGTCGCGCATTGTCTCGTGTGTCTCAATTCACATGTCTTGATAATGTGCATGACTTAAATAATTTTGAATACGTATATACTTAAGTAATATACATATTTTTGATCAGTTAATTAATTAAAAAATAATATGTAATTCCGCATTTCAAATAAAAAAATTCAAATGAAAATCTTAACCCCCCAATAATGAGCCCCCCAGTAATGATCCCCCTATCTCTTCATTATTGGGGGGTTTACTGTAAAGGTCTTCTCGCCCAAGATTAATTGATCTGTACGTCTTTAAACGACAACTCATATAACAAAAACATTGATCATACCCTTTTTCGTTTTGAAGCATTTCGTTTTCTTTTAATTATTTTAAACATATTTTTACATTTAATGGCCAAATATATTATTGTTGGAATCATTTCAATGAATTCATGAATGAAAGAATTCAATGAATATGCTGATTATTAATTCATAATCATTACATTGAAATCTATTTTTTATCCAAATCTGAATTGAAACGAAAGTTTTTCGTATTAAAATCAACCGACAAAATGTGTTGTATCCAATCTTCAAAGCCTGTAGTAACTCTACGTTTTATGATCTGTAAAATAATAGATTTTACAAAACCTGCTGACGTGTGGTTACTGCTACTACAAAAAGAATGAGAGATAGAAAAAGAATATAAGAAGATGGAAATTCGTAAACCAGCGAAGAGAAAAATCCCTGAAACAAATTGACCAGACGAACTTCATTTTGATTTTTTTTTATCTTTCCCCGCCTTCGATTGCATGATGGGTTTCCTTCACTGACTGCGAATTTCCATCGGAAGTGCTTACTTGTCAAAAAAACGATTTGTTACATTTCACGTCGGACATTCTGTTTTATTGATGGACCGATATTTATTTTCATTGCCGAAATCGAGTGGTTTTTATGCATATTGGTTTTTATTCCTGCAATTTTTCATGAATGTAATGTGCATGTAAAATTACATTTTTGCCCTATATTTGGGCTCGAATTACCTTCGTATTGAAAACCATACACCCAGTAACAAACTCAATCTATGTTTGAAACAAAATGGAAACTTTTACATAATAGTCTTCAAGAACACGGTGAAAAAATAGCAATGTATTTTAGTTCTACAAAATTATTTTTAACAAATATAGTTGATAGCTATTTCGGCTCACGCCATCGTCAGAAATATGCTTAAACTAACATTTGCTTATCTATATAAAGCTGTGCAGAAAAGGCACACAACACATCCTCTCTCTTGTTCCAACAGCCTAGCTTGTTACTTTAACACAATGACACTAAATTTTCAAAATTCTAAATGAAACAATAGGTGTCTGTGACAATAAGATTATATGTGGGACGGAAGTGGTCCTTCTGGAAGCAAATCAGACTACCCCTTTGTACAACGGCTGGACAAGTGGCGATACTATTATGTTAGTTTGTTCGTTAAGAATCCTTTGTGATAATTGGTGTCTATTGATTTCCAGCTGTTCCAAAGCCGTCATTCTCCGACCCTTACTACAAAGATGCAAACATTTAGGGCTGAGTTTGAATTTATATTATGTGATTCATTAATAACGTGATTAGCGAATTGTGAATCTGTTTTTTTATTGTTGAATGATCTTACATGTTCCTTGGCTCGAGTAGATATACTTCTACCTGTCTGTCCGATATAAACGGATAAACATGAACCACAAGACATTTTATAAATACCGCTTCTGTCCAGTTTATTGATTTTATCTTTACTATTTTTAAGATGTCTGCCTAAGTTATTGATGACCTTGAAAGCTACGTTTATTGAGTTTTTAATCTCCCGATGAATTTTTTCGCTAATGCTACCTAGGTAGTTAATAGATTTATAGAAGCGTTTATCTTGTATTGGGTTATGGTATGGGTAGGGTATGGCGTTAGCCGAAATAGCTATCAACTATATTTGTTAAAAATAATTTTGTAGAACTAAAATACATTGCTATTTTTTCACCGTGTTATAATGGAGTTCTACCAAGTGAATGCCAATTCAATCAATAATAATCTACTTTTTCTTTCTAAAACGAGCAATTGAAAACCTAAAAGTAGCTTGAATATCCTCGCGATGATCTGCCCTTCGCGTTGCCGGAAATGAGTAAATATCGACCGGTAAAATATATTTTTTGTGTTTCAAGACAGCTTTTCGTTGATTTCTGAATCGAAAAATGTCTATGCGATGGCATAAGGCCGCAATCGATAGAATTTTGTTTGAAAATACTCGACAGGCCGTCATTATTGTGATCATAAAAATTGCGGATTTAGTATTACGCTTCGGTAACAAGCGCTACCTGTGATAGAGCTATACGCCTCGCTGGTGTGTGTGTTTTTAAAAAAAGACTTGCCAAACTGTAATGGCAAATCCAAAAGAGATAATAATTATTAATTTTAATGGATTTTATTGTATTTTTGATTTTTCACTGTTAGGAATTGTTCATTCCTATGGAAAACTTGGATTGTTCATTTATTGGCATTTACATGATAAAACTACATTTAACGAGTTCATTGATAACTTAATCTGGCAAGGCGTTAGTCTAAATACCTACCATGTATTAGAAATTATAGAGCTTAATATTTTGTTATGTATAACCTATCCGCTTCATTAGTATATGCGAAACTTTCAATATTTAGTTTATGCTGTAAATAAATGTTTTTTTATTAAAGAATACATGCAAATATGTGGTGTCGTCATATTTGAATCACCTTTGAAGCAATCAATAAAATTCTAATATATATAATATCTCAGTAACAAATCTGTACACATACTTATTGGATTGCTGAAGCAGTAAGTTTTCCTTATATTTTCTTCTGCATTAACTTCTTTAAGTGTTAATGTCAATAAGAATAAGCGAAATTATTTCTTCCAACCAATTTTTATTTCTTAATATACAAATTCGTGAATCGATGGAAAAACAAAAATATAAACAGTTTGCTTTCGAATATTTAAACTTTTCATTTATGTGCTAGTTTTTCAATCAGCTACGGCCGTTATGATCACATTTGCAATGTACCGAAATAAATGACAGTGTAAATCTTTAGGACACTATTTCCATTTGTTTTAATAGTCAATTTTCTCATATTGGATCATTTTTTTAAATGATAGTCATTTGTTCAGCCGAAATTGAGTGACCTTACATTTCCTCTCCGTGTTGGGAACTTGCGATATAATCCTTCCTGGCGATGGAACCGTAATTCTACCCCTAAATCCCGCGGGACGAGCCCCGTTCGATTTATTGCCGTTTATTTTTAATGCGGTTGCCATGTAGGCCTCGATACGGCGATAGGTTCAGCGAGATATGACGTATGATAAATGGGAACAATCATAACTAGAGTTTCTGACGTTTTATCATCCATTGATTTGATAATATCGCTAATTCTGTCAACAAGACAATGAAAATGTGTAATTATCGATAAATTTCCCATTACACATTATCGTAACGATTTGAGTCATAAATCCGGGTCGTCAATTTATGGGTTGCCATCTTCACGAAACCATAACATTAATATTTCATATATATCTTGATATAAGAAATAAATGGTTATTTTTAAGTTTCAATATAATTGGAAATATAAATTTTGCAAACATTCGCATGGCATGTTGATTGATTCCACAGTGCATGATTGTATAGTAACAATTAATCAATCTCATTAATGATACGGCGTATATTGGCAGCATACAAATGTTACCATTTTCATCATTAGATGTGCTCAAAATTAGTTTTTATAGCTTAAACTAGCTCTCGCCATTATTGAGCAATTACTCAATTTCGTGGCATGGTCCACTTTTTGATATCATTCTTCATCGTTTTGTGGTGGCTTATTTTTTTACTATGAAAGTTGTTTGTGTTCTTCTGTATAACTTAAATTTCTTATACAGATGAAACGCCGCAAAATAATGATGATTTTAATTTATGATATCGACTGATATACTTAAAAATATTTATGTTGTTCATAAATATTTTAAAGTAAAAATTACCCGTATAAACAATTAATACAATATTATTCAACATTGGCAGTGCAGCCTGTCAACATTTACCTACCACATACGCCCGCATACATATGTAATTGTCAGTAATATAAACAACAAAAGAGGATTATCATTTTTTATCTTAGAACTTTGTAACGGTAGCACTATTATTCGGTTAAAACCTAAATTACTTTGTTGATGTAAAAGCTATTTTTGCAGCCTTAAAAAATTCTTAGAAGTGGCCGAAAAGGTCTAACAGGGCAGTAAATATAACGAAGTAGTGATAAGACAAATAAGAATTACAGTGGTCTCGAATAGGCATGTAGGTTTTTCAGCCACTCCTGACTCTGTTTATTACACCCTATTAGGGCGGCTTTTAAGAGACGTTCTATTAAGCCCACTAGAAGAACACAATATCGCATGTCCTCTAACGGTATATACGGCCAGGGTTGCCAGTATACCAGTCATCCGCATTCCAACAGTCAAATCCCTATTCCCACTTTACTCAGATTTAACAAATAGTGAGCATAGAACAAATTTTAAGGTAAATTGGTTGGAATTTTTTTCACTGTTTTTGACCATCAATTCGTATATTTTTCTTCACACAATATAAAATATATTAAATCGAACGAGAAAATAAATAATAAATGAATAATGGTTTCATAAAGCCCGTCATATACAATCAAAAAAGAATTATTTTAAAAAGCGTTAAGTCGGCATTTATTCGTAGTATTTCCAATTTGCGATCTTAGAAATCTGGTAACCCTGTGTGCTTTCTATTTTACGCTCACACTTCATTGCACTTATATATTATATAAGTATCCTAAAATTTATCTACCTGTGTCATCCCCTTATCGTGATAACACGTTGTCAAATTCCAAATATTTTCTTTTCGGAAACCCAATATATTTCTAGCGTACTAATTCCTCATAATGTTACCGATTTTAACACGGTGAAAAAATAGCAATGTATTTTATATAGTTGATAGCTATTTCGGTTCTCCATCGTCAAAACTATTTCTGACGATGGCATGAGCCGAAATAGCTATCAACTAAAATACATTGCTATTTTTTCACCGTGTTATAATGGAGTTCTACCGAGTAAATACAAATTCAATCAATTAACGATCTTATTTTTTACTTGAATGAGATAAGCTGACATCACTGATTATGTTATCCCGATATTATTGAAATCCATAAAAATCGCTTATGAATAAATTTACACAAACATTATATAAAATTTGAACCGTTTATTCTTTTATAATTATCACGAGAGCTGTTGATTATGACCCAGACGTCACTTTATGTAACTTAAGGCATTCAAATTTCATGAGTTGGACTTGCGAACCACCAGTTATTCCGTTCGCCTAGAGGTAAAATAGTTCTTAATGTGGAAAGGTGAGACCGGCTTCCATAATACCATAACCCTTTTTTTTAACTTTAATCTAGCACACCCTTTGATGTTTATATTACAAACAACATATAAACTTTATATATGTATATGTAAGTGTTATTAATATATATATATGTATTTATTAAAATAATTATCTGTTTTAACATGTCAAGAAGAGGGTCAAAAGAGTCCAAAACACTCCATTAATAAAACTATTTGTTTACTTTAATATCGATAATGGCTTAAAATGAAATGTGATACAACTATCAGAACTGATTTGTCAAAAAAAAACCCACCAGCCTTACACTGCGGTCCATGGGGTCCCCAAATAGTGGCACGTGAACACGACCAATCCTGCCCCCCATAGTTTACAAAAATGCGCTTTTTTTTTAAACTACAGTATGTTAGTATAATAAGGTAGTTAATTTTAGACCTTTGATATTTAGTGAAGAAGTCAGTCAGTTCCTTAGACTAAAAAGCTTGGAGACCTTCGCAGCAGACGGTTAGTAAACTTATACTAAACTCAATATTAATTGAATCTATGTATACTATTATTTATTAACTGATATTTAAACATACTTTGACGATAGATACTCATAACACAACATAAAGTTTGCATTCAATGCAGGCTTCACTAGATATTAATTTTTCCTCTACATTTATTTTTTGTTGGATAAAATTTTTGTGTTAATGCTGTATTGTATATAATTTTTTTTAAATAAATAAATTGATATTCAATTCAGTTCATTTCGCAACCTACATTATAAGACTTCTTAAAGAACTTCAGATAAAGTTGTAAAAAAGCTTACAGAAAATTCCGCTAGAGTAAAACAGAAATCTACATATTTACCCCTATTTTAGTTTGAAGCTTTATCGCTAGAGCTAACGATTCACTTTTGGTTCGCGTGTAGAATATTTTACATTCCAGTGGTTTAAATCTTCACTAACTTTGAAATCTGTAACTATCTTCTGTCTCTTGAGAAGTTCCATAGTTGAAAATATACTAAAGCTTTAAAAGACTCCTTGCGAGTTCAATAGATGTCGTATCAGATTTGTATTTAGTTATGGTATTGCACTTTCATACTTCCTAACAAAGGTTTTTGATGTTTTATTTTTGTTACAAGTGTAGAGATGTCATTATCTACCTTTGATAATATATTCTTCTCATTAAGAAAGGTTTAATATAATGCCTGATAACAGAATATTTCGTCAATAAAAAAAATTACAACTCGTCATTCTGAATGATTTAACATCGTTATCTCGCAGTAGCGTACCCTATATTTTTTAATATAAAACCACTTTCATTCATAAATCGTATCTTTTGTATGATAAATATTTTATAAAAAACCAGGTATCTTTGCGTTTACATATATAAAAAAAAAACTATCTAACGCTGAAGAATGGCGTTATATTTTTTCATTATGTCGTAAGTTGCTTTATAAAACGACAAAAAAAATACATATTATCTGAAAAAATAAAGTTAAATTCTCAATTCTGGACTCTGGAATAAAGTAGGTCGCCCAATATAACTCAATAATATCCTATTTTCTTAAGTATCAAATTTTAAGTTCATTTTCATCTCACATTTTTACGAAAAACGTTTCATAATAACTGGAATATTTATATATTAGATATTTTAAAATCCCATATTACAACCAGGGTTTGAAATTCATCATTTCATATTTTTATTATTGTGAACACATCGGGGTCTAAATATAATAATTAGTTTTTGTATATATCAGTACATGTGTATACTCAAAAAGTGACTCGTTGTTTAAATAATATTGAAGAATGTATCCCTTCTGTACGAGGTTTTTTTTCGGTTATCCGACATAGTTTCTTTATATGATCTATAAACACAACATAGCTGTACGCTTCATTCTTATAGTTAAAATGGTTGCTTTAGGGGTGAAAAGCGTGGCTAATAAATTTGAAATAATCCGATGACACGTAATCGAAAATTGACGCCCCGCAATCAAATATTACAATACAGTTTAGCGTATCGTGCAGAATTTCTTACAACAGTTGTCTGTTTAGTCAGGTTTTCATTTAATAAACGAAGAAATAAGACTTTCCGCCACTGACTTCCGTGACGCTTTCAATCCCAAAAAGCACCAAATGCGCATTTCGTTGCAGCGCTGAAACTTTCAGCATTTTAAAGTTTAGCTCACCCAAAACTGCCAACCCTATGAAAATGCAAAGATTAAAGTGCGAGCTCACAAAAGCGCCAAGCGAGCGGCAAGCTGACAAACTTTACGGACCAACAAGTAAATACTTACTTACATGTATAATACAATGCATAGTCTGTCGTGGAAAGTTGCGTTGTCGTTAACTTTTGGAGCCTCTCCTACTTGACAGTTCAACTGCATGGATTTCCATCTTATAAAAAATAACAACATAGACGCCCATATAAAATAAATTACCAAGCTTTTTTCATTCACGAAATGCAATCACAAAATCTGACACAAATTTTGAATTCGTCTCTCTGGCAAAATATAGAGAACTATCTTTATCGTAATGTTATATGTAATAATTACAACAGATTATGTAAAATTTATTACTATAAATACATACAGAAAAGCGGTATTTGTTAAATAAAAAGATTTTTCAATTAAGTGTAAGTATATTATATGTTTCATTAAAATTTTTATGCATATCAACAATTACTCTTTTTCACTTTGTATCGTGTAATTTATTAAAAATATAATTTTGTGTACAACACTGACTCATTCTGTATTAAAGTATTTCAACTTGTGAAGTTTTGCAAAAGCTCCGTATTGAAATTCTATTGCATTGCTTATTCATACTCTCTATAATTTGTGAAATTTGCATTACGTACGCCGAATCTGAGCTTTTTTAAATCCATCAAATTCACAAAGCTGCACACTATTCTTATCTCAGCCTCAATATAAATTCGGATATTGCTTGAATATTATTCTTTATGAGTATTCTAATACCTAGTATACGTTTATCATAAATTTACTTAATTGCCGAAAGAAAGGTCTTAATAGATTTTTTCTATACACTAATTTAATATTTCTTAAAGAAAAATTTCGGCTTCCATAATTTATAAAATTTTGAAAAGAAATCACTATTGTTTTGGATGTTTTCAAATTAAATTGACTCTATTTAGACTTGCAGGTATATTGATATCATGCCACGTTCAATATTAACAATTATTTAAAAAGAAACATATTTAAAATATGTTGAAATGAAAGTAAAAAAAAACCTTTACGTATATATTGATTATTTGAGGTGTGAAATATTTTAGTGTGAAAAGTATTTGTTTCACATTAAATGAATATTTTTATACGAAATTACATACAATTTTATACGAACAGCAGTATTATTTAGCATAGACCGATGTTTCTCACTGAACATTTTGAACATAACATAATTCAGCGTCACATTAACGTTAGAACTGCGTTTACTACTATCATAGCATTCTCTAGCATTTGGCATTAATATGCATACTAATTATGAAAATACATCAAATTATTTTTTTAATAATGACGTGTGATCAAATAGATCTGGTAATTCTTGTCGGATTATCTGATTAAGTCGTTAAATCTGATTTTGACTATAAGGTGTGAAACGTAATTCAGTTTATCTTTGTACAAAAAAAATTAACCTATCAACATTATGTTAAATAAATATTTTATCTTACATAAAAATATTAACTGTCATATATAATTTCAACTAACGAGACGATTAACGGGCTATAAGAAACGTTTCTATTATATTATTAACCGTCTATATTAAAATTTCCGAGTTGTTAATATATATATATATATATTTTTCCTCGTTTTTTCTGTACATTTTTTGTTTCTTAACTTTTATTTGTAAGTCTTGGCCTCTGTTGTATTTCCTAAGAGACTGAATTAATTAAAAGTAATAAATAAAACGCTGAGCCGTGCCGCAACCCTTTGGGAATCAATAAACATCGCATCTCAGCATTCTGACAGAAAACAACTGCTTTGCAATTTGGTTATAGACCGTTCATAAAAAAAAGAAAATCGTGCATATATATTTCGTAATAAAAGAATCGATATCTGTCGTCATTTTTCCTTCAATTTTATAAAAAATACTGGTTAGTGAATCGATTTTACATTCATTACACTACTAAGGTTTCAACATTCAAAAATTGATTTTGCCATAAATTATTGATTGATATATTAAGTTAAGTATATCAACGGCCACACCTTCTGCTTCTTACTTATTTGTATTCTTCTTATTACTATTAATTCACGACTTATCTCTTCATTATCTCATTTTTACCATACCGTTTTTTCTCCGTCATGACTGATAATATACAATAAAATATTGATTGATATCCCACGCTTTAGCTCAATAGATCATATTTGATTTGAATTGTTACAACTTTACGCGATTCCACATGTTTTGTCACTAACGACCCGGGCTTCGCCTTTCGGCATCTTCAGGTGTTCTATCACACGGATGCAACAGAACTGGCGTACAATAAACAGTTAGCTTCGTCTATATACCAAAGGTATTAATTACAGGAAAATACAAACCCCAAGGCACGATAATAAGATCGTTAATGAAAATTATCACATGTTAATTATTGTTAGATTAATATTATTAAATTTGTTTTAGCTGCCGTTTACTGCTTGTAATTCAAATTTGATATTGAAATTCCAACAAGCACCTTCAGTTTATATCATAAATTATATCAATAGATCATATTAAAAACACTTCAACACAAATCTGCAAATGTGAAATATAATAAATAGCGAAGTGTATTATTGCTATGGGTGCAATTACGAAAGTTAAGGATATGACAACCTGTCTAGGACATTATAGTAATTGGTCTGCGCTTATGTTACGTTACATCCTGTTATTGTTTATCGTTTTTCGCTAGTTTCCATCATAACAATTTCCTCGTTAGGCAAGAACTAGTTGACCTCTCTCACCTGCGCTTTGCCGCATTGTGATAACGTAAGACAACAATTATCCGTTGAACATACGATAACGTCCTATTTTATTACACCTTGTTCATTGAACTTTCTTCATATACAATAATCTCAATATGAAACCTTTACGATATTCGAATACTTTTATTATAGATATTTCAACACCATTTCTGTGTTATTATTTAACGTTGATCATTAAAAAATCTATTCTAATCTTTTAAAGTATGCCAGCTTAATTAAATCTTGTATCTTTGAAACACATTCAACACATAAGTATTTTTTTTTAATAACAAACATTCTTTGCATTTTTACTGTTTTTGTTTAAATTGCACAGTCTCTGTTTACGTTCATCTTATATCTTTGATTGATTATAGTCACCTGTTTGATGGAATATTTTAAATAAAGGATTTCCCCGAATTTGTGTTCAGTCTTTCGCTATATCTCCTCAAAAGATCGGTTAATGAAATGATTATTTTGTTCTTGCCATCACAAAAAGACGTTTAAAGCAGCATGGGAAATGAAACACAAATATTATATTATTTGAATGAAAAACCTAGTTCGTAATTTGTAACATTGGCCGGATTGCCGAGAAGTTTAAACGCTTTTGCATAATTCGATTTTGAACCATAAAAATTCGTGAAGATTTAGATACTTGGTTATTTTTACCATATTAATTGCTCCTTGTTCAACTTCTTTTTTTTTCGCCGTAACTATTGTCATTTCGTTAAATATTAATTTGAAAGTAACATCCAGTCGCTTACCGATACCATCTAATACCTGACAATATTGTGGCATGTTCTAAGTGTGGATAATTTATAATTATGAAATATATTGATATTCGTTACATTCTCGCTTGTTTTGTTTCCTTAATACCTGAGTATTTCAAATGTTCCCATAATTTTGAGTATGTTTACTGTAAAATACTGAATTCTGGCAAAGCTGCATACAAAGACTTAGAGCTAATGCGCTTAAACCACTGCTTCTCAAATCCGTGCAATACATTATTGTCTTAAATATTTTTAACACTTATATTCATAATGTGACATATGTCAATATACTTATTGAAACTTTTACATTTCCACATGTTTTTTCACTCAAGACATCTTTAGGCATTGTAGAATAGAACTGAATAAATCTATTATATTGCATCTGCTAAAATGCTCTATCACAATTATGCAATATAACTGCCAGTTCAATAGTTATATTGCATCAATGAGATAGAGTGCCATAAGATGTCAAAAAGCGAAATCCGTTCTTAAGTGAAAAACAAAAGCATCTAGAAACTTACAAACTTTCAAAATTTAAAATTCGATTTTGAAATTCCATCAAGCACCCGCTTAAAACCGTAGTAAAGTAGATACCGTTATTTGTATATTGATTGCGTCCCATTTATTTTCAAAACATTTTATATAATATTTTTATGCACAAAATAAATATATCTTACGATAATAATCGCCATGTAAAAATTGAATGACGAAAGAGTTAAAATATTTATGTAAGTATTATACAATTTCCAATCATTTTATAAACAATGTTTAATGGACACACTTGTGCTGTTATATGTCACGGCCATTTTTGAATACATACTAGAATTGACTATCGCCTTTCTTATTTTTTTTCCATTTATATTCAACCATTTTTACTAACAAAATTGTAATACGATCAGTTTTTAAATTTAAAAACAGCATAATTGTTATTTTTTTCTATTGATAACTACATCTTTATTGTGTCCTAAGCTGATACTGAATAATCGAAATGCTTTTTTTTCTATCTCTTTCTTTAAAAGCTAAGTTCTGCGTGCTTTCTCATTATATGTATATAGATAATTTAATCTTCAGCAAACTTTGGCGATCAGCAGTATTGCTCTGCCGGTGGGCCTTAATGTGTTTATCGTCACTCAGTTACGCTGTGTGGACAATGCTTAATGTTCTACACACACTAAAACATCAGTTCTGAGTACATGTTGAGGTACTTTACAAAGTTCGACGGGAAACAACAACGGTGAAAATATTTAGTTAGGATTATCGGAAAAGAATGTTGTATGTTGGTAAAATGTATATTTCGACTGAATACATACAGTGAAGGGAAATTTTATCCAAATATCTTTTTATTTATATAAAAATGCTTACTTTTTTTTAAAAAGCATTTAATAATAAATTAATCATATTTACCTAATATTTGTCCCCAATAGATCATGCTTTCTTACGTTATTCATTGTTTGAGTTGTTAACTTTATTTTAAACATCATTTTTTAATTGCATCAATTCATAAAATTTCGCACCTCCTTGCAATCGAATAATTTTCACAAATGTGTCATTCTTACATTTACTACTTGTTAAATTGATTCTTAATATGTCTTTCAAATACATCGTATGCCCCCATATTGTGCCCCACTGCGAATACTAAAGCTGTACTTTTTACTTTATATTACAAAATATCGGCGTCAAATCTTCATCGATGTACTAGACAAAAATATATTCTTTGATTTCACTAATTTATTGCATTGATTTTGGAAAAACTGTTTCGATTGTAAAAAATCCAATTTTCTCAACAATTTTACAAATTTTTCGCATGTGCTGTCAACGTCGAAAGAAATATTTCTAAATTAAATTTCTAAAGATTTGAAAAAAAAAGAAAAATCTTTCCCAAAAGGCATACGATTACATGGGTAAGTATCAGGCTGGCAGAAACGCTTGAAAGATAATACGGAGACAGTCCGCATGTATTATGCGCATACATAACCAAACATGTATACTCCGCAATCTTCGCGTATTGTGTCCACCTGCGTTCTATGTTCTCCTGGTATTTGGAAATATTTTACTTTTTTTTTCTAGCAGTCCATAACCTCATCGCTTATATATAGATAGATATTGGTGTGAAAAAAATATTTTCGGTACTGTTTTTTATAAAATAACAAAGGAAAAAATCTATTTGGAATATATTCCATTTTATAATAAATATTGAATATTGCGGCTGGCCAATCTTGACTTTCGTTTCTTTGCAGTGATCGGATTTTTTCTCATCGAATGTGTCAGGGAATTGAAGACTGATAAAATGTATTACTTCTTCACCGGGAAAAAAGGAATTTTAGATGTTTTAAAAGTTTCATAGCATTCAATGATTTTTTTTCCATTTGGCGAGTACGGTAATGCGATAGCATCAGTCAACCCAGAACAAAATTTGAGTTAACTGGTATCAATATGTGACCCACAATCAGGAAAGAAAATAACACCTTTTCTAAATGTAAGTACTTAAAAAAAATAATTGGTCAAATTAATCACAACATAAATTTAACAGTACGATAGATGCTTTGATCAACGATTGCGCTCGAAGATTTCAAATGTTATTCTTAACTAGAGAAACATTATTCGAAAATTCACGATTCATATACAATCGATATGATACAAAGGGTTATACAGGAATTATATTTAAATTCAAACTTTTCAAAATTGAAAACTATACTCTCGCAAACGAATCTTTAAGTTATATAATGTCGAGGGTGAATACGTATTTGGAAATTTCCGATATTAGATATATATACAAGAATTCTAGAATCATTTTCTAACTAGTTTCATATGATAATAAATTGTTATGTGTACACGGCTATTTCAGAATGACAACCATTAAATTGTTTAAATTTAAATAAAAATGAAGATATTACTGAATATTTCATTCGCATATTTAAAAATATTGTTTTGTTAAATCGATTGTTTGTATGCTAAATATGTGTTTATTTAATTAGTCGTAACTTTAAGCTAAATCTGGTGAAAAATATTTTCTCGTGATTAGCTCAAAACTGGAACAACATATAATCAAACGTTCCATTTAATTTTTACAAGATATGTACTTACGTATGCTTAAGTTTATTTATTGAATCGGAATTTATTTGTCTGTTCCAGTTCTGACGATGGCGTGAGCCGAAATAGCTATAAACTATACCTTATAAAAAAAAATATAGAACTAAAATAAATTGGTATTTTTACACCGTGTCATATGCCCAAGCTTTATCAAAACTAAATCCAGAAAAAGTAGATGTAAAATATCCACTGTATTTATACAGTGCATACATTTATGCCAGTTTAACTTTACCTTTATTAATGACTTAACTTCTCGGAATATTGCTTCCATAAAACGCTATTCTGGTCCGCGTTTCATAACTTAAAAATCTGTCATCTGTTAATATTCTTAATGTATTTTTTCACCCTCGTTACAAAATGGACTCCGGCGCCTTCGGTCGATTAATTTCAATTTAGCCGGAGCTTAATGTCTTTATTGTTTCATTGGTACGCGCTTGATATTAAATCACTGTATCAAAATAAACCTCTCGTTCAATATTCAAGCGACTACCCGACCCATCCAACCCACACTCAATAATATATGACCCACAGGCCGGATAGCATCCGTCTCGAGAAGTTCGTTCATATTTCACAGTTGGCACTCATTATGCCGCTAGATCTATCTCTCCGCAATTGCTGCGAACCTGATACCTCGAAAGTTTCTCGTCGCGGATTCTTCGGAATAAATCTTGACTGCGCGCGTTGATGTCAAATGAGGCGGCACGACTGATGCTCTATTAGCGAAGTTAACGTCACTATAGCCATATTTCAATATACCAGGACACCATTCTGTAAGAAAACTTTCAGTATGCGCACTTTATATCTAGTTAACCCAGAGTAACCCAAACTGTGCACCGCGGCGCTGGGAAAATTTTCGTTTACAAAATGTTGTTAATTTTATAATTTAATAAAATGTTAGGTAACATAAGGTTTAACACGGTGAAAAAATAGCAATGTATTTTGTAGAACTGAAAATACATTGACATTTTTTCATCGTGTTATAATGGAGTTCTACCAAGTGTTTGCCAATGCTATTAATAAATATAAGGTTTGCCATAAGATAAGCAATGTTTTGACTTGGGGCGCCGCAAAAAATATCTGATATTCCAAGGGCGCCGGAAACCGAAAAAGTTTGGGAACCTCTGAGTTAACCAACAATGCCTTAGTAAAATGATTATGTCAGAAAAGTATTTTTATACAATATATTTTACATAGTATGTGTCCTTAATACTGCGATTTGCTTTTTTTTTTTTTTTAACAAACACTAATAAACTCATTGTTTCAACTTTTATTTTAAACTATACAAAAAAATTATTACTCTTTTTAATTATTTGTGCAAAAAACAATACACCTTTTCACCGTTTGTCACTATTTGTTTGAAACTAAATCGTGCAATCAAGGCTCTAATTTCCGAATGCGAATACGTAAAAGAGATACTATTATATTTTGTTCTCGTGTTTGATTTATTAATATCGTTTTTTTCTCACAGATACATGTACACCCGGTCCTCTTTTTTCGCGATTTTTTTTTACGCGAATTCGATTATACGCGATTTTTTTTGGACTGCACCGTTACATTTTTTTACGCGCTTCACTCGTTTTTACGCGATTTTTTCCCCAAATTTATTTTAAAGAAATTTATATATGATGCTAGGCATGTGCATTTCATTATTTTTTTAAATAAAAAAAAATGTGTATTTGTAAAACTTAATTTTGTAAAGCATTCCATTTTTTAAAATACACATACAATTGCCAAATGTTGACAAGTGCATCGGATACTATGCGAATTTATGTTTTAGGATTTAGGGTATGTAAAGAAATATAATGCAATAATAAAATCATGGGATGTATGTCCGCTCGTAAACTTGTTTAAGCACAATGCAATTATTAAATTCGTTGAATAGCACTATTCTCGGCCTTTAATAATTCATGTAAGTGTATATAAGATCATAAAATATATAAATTTTTTTTGCACGAATTTCAAAGAGCAAATTTTGGTTTTTCAAACGTTTCTGGTACTTTTTTACGCGATATTTTAATTTTTGGAACCAATTTATCAAATTATATGAAAGCTATGATTTTTTACGCGGTTTTTTTACGCGCCCTTTTCTGGAACCAATGTATCGCGTAAAAAAAGGACTGGGTGTATTATACTTTCAAACAATGGAACCATTAGATGAGCATATTTACCCATATTTAGTTGTACCTCAAGTGAAAGCTCTTTTTAGAATTTATTGAAATTCTTTTCACGATATGATACTTTTGCTTCCATACTCTCTTGCATATCTGTTAATTTTAACTGCATATTTCTTATATTTGAAAAAATATTTTTTCAAATATTTTAATATAAATATATTTTTGAAAAAATATTTTTTCAAATATTCCATATAAAGGCAAAACTAATACAGATTTTATGAAACTCTCATCGGACACACCTAAAAGTCATACGGGACACAATTTGTGAACTCCTGGTTTAAAGCTTTACAACCATTAACAGCTTTGTTTTATTTCATATAAGTTTTCATTTTCAAATTTTATCTTTGGTGAAATGTTTTTGTATCTGTTAGCATTTCCATGTGAAAAACTTATCTAACATATATATATATAAATATACCACAATTTTTTTTCTCCTTGTACTCCTCCAAAATTATCTAATTTTCAGTTAAATTTCAATATCAATAAATTATTTGCGGGACAGATTGAATTAGCAAATGCAAAATTACACATCGACTGCCTTTATTAATTAAAATCTTCCACAAACATTCTGTTAATATCATATCTTAATATACCTACTCGTTTTATTTT
The DNA here is from genome assembly GCA_028555115.1 of Himalopsyche japonica. Classification (NCBI taxonomy): domain Eukaryota; kingdom Metazoa; phylum Arthropoda; class Insecta; order Trichoptera; family Rhyacophilidae; genus Himalopsyche; species Himalopsyche japonica. The sequence goes on along the minus strand of JAHFWJ010000597.1, from coordinate 1,624,493 downwards.
CCTTTATATTTAAATACGACGTGATAATTATTCTAGCTAAATTTTCCTTCACTATTATGATTGCCGATATCTTTGAAATAAATTACTAGGAAATTCTAGTCACGTTTACAATTCACCGATTTCCTCTGTAGGTCATGTTCCAATTTAAATCACATATAGCACTGGTTATTCAGACCTTTCCACGAATGAAATAGTTTTATTACTAGCATGCAAGAATATGCGACGTATGTTTGAATTCATGGGAACTTTGGTTCATTTGCTATATCAACACTAACGTTTCTTATTTGAAATATTTCTTGTATGAATCGTGTTAAAGCTGTTGTAACGGAAGAGCTTTTTTTCAATTATATATATATAAATCTATCCTTATATGGATCGTACGAAGACCTACTAAATTATTTACAATAAGATATACTGTTTTTCTTGATTAACATTTATGTAAGATAATCTTTCAAATTAGCATATTGACACGATGAAAAATAGATATATATGTTAGCATTGCTATTTTTTCACTGTGTTATAATGGAGTCCTACCAAGTAAATGCTAATTCAATCAATAAATTCGTTTATTGATTTTGGAAACTGAACGAAGTTATCATTAGAGATTGAAAAATCCCGTCAGTAAAAGAGATCCATTTGGAGAATTGCTGCACTGTTTTAACAATTTTAAATATTAAATAATATAATATGCTTTTTTATGACATCTACTGTGGGTGCTTGATGGAAATTCAACACCAAATTTGAATTGTTAATAATTTGTATATTATTTGTTGTAAAACCCTTTGAAGAATGACTCATTAACAATATTATTTGTTAATGAAACTTATCGAAGGCAATTGTATTAATTATTTTTATTGCATTTGTTTTAGCTGTCGTTTAGTTCTTGCCTTGGGGTCTGTGCTTTCCTTCAATCCAATACCTTTGGTATATAGATGATGCTAACTGTTTATTATGCGTCAGCTCTGTTGAATTGCCTGCCTGAAGATGCCAAAAGGTGTCAAAAGGCGAAACCCGGGTCGTTGGTGACAAAACACGTGGCATCGTACAAAGTTTCAAATATTGAAATTTAACATAACATGTATTTTATTTGGAATTGTTTAAGTTATATCACAATAACCTTCAAATGGGGAATCATATTTTATATTATGAAAAAGAGAAACGGTTCAAAAATGTTGAAACCCTCCGTAGACAATAGATCTTTGATTGAAATGTATCTTACAATATTGAATACCAATTTGAAACCTACCGTTTTAACTTGTAACCCCTTTTTAATTCCACATTCGTATTCAATTCAACACTCTACTTGCTACGTTTGAACACATTATGCTTGTTCGGCCACTTGAAGATCGGACACGTCCGCTATAATGTGTCTGCCAATAGTTACACTAAGTATCTGTAATCTATCTGATAGACTCCGCGTTTTCTTTGGTCGTGCTTCTGCATAAAGCTTTTTCGATAATGAAGTCGCACTGCTTCAATTGCAACGTTGTGTATATAGGAAATAAAACTTTGATTCACTGAATCTATTTGAGCCTTTTACACACGCATATTTTAGTGTGTTACACAATTATAACAATAGTAAAATTGAATTTTAAAAAACATACTTTAACAGGGTGAAAAATTAGCAATGTAGTTAAGTTTTATTGCTAACAGGAAATAAGCTAGGTCGTTAAAACAGAAGAGAAGATGTATTGTGTACATTTTCTAGACATCTATATATAGATAGGCAAATGTTCGTTTAAGCATAGTTCGGACGATGGCGTGAGCCGAAATAGCTATCAACTGTATCTTATAAAAAAAATGTACAACAAAAATACAATGCTATTTTTTCACCGTATTATAATGGACTTTTACCAAATAAGTGCCAATTCAATCAATAAATATACTTTATGTTAACTCAAAAAAAGATTATTCTAACACATCGACTTTTAATGCTGTCTTTTATTCATTGTTAAGAACATTTGACACATTTGGAAATGGTTAAAACAGTTTTGATATACCCAAGAAATATATCTTCAATTCAATATTCATATCTACATCATGTTCAAATACACTATCCCTTTATATCGTACTAACAATTTATTTCTGATTTTTTTTTCAGGTAAGGTTTTCACATATTCAACATTCATGTGGAAGGGTGTCATTTCTGGTAAGTGATCTTAAATTAATTAAATGATTTATAGACTATAATAATTAAATAATTTTTCAACGTTTTTACTGCTTTTTTCAGTAAATCATGATAAAATTCACTCGGCTGTATTGAAGATTTATCTTTGCATAGAATAAGTTTGCAAAGTATTTAAAACTAATAACACGATAAGTTTTAAAACAGACTTGTGTCTTGCATACTTTCAGATTGTTCTTTTCAATGTTGGAACTTGCATCGCGTCAGCAACTTTAAAATTGCGCTTGTTTTGATGCTCTCGCAATATCAAACGTGCTTTTAAACAATTACGCTCCTATAACTATCTGTACTTATACTATGAAATCAACGGATGCTGACAAAATACAATGGGGTAACTTTGTCCATGCGACCCTCGCTGAAAGTGCATCATCTCGTCTGAATTCAAATATGTCGTATGTTGCAATGGTGGATAACTCGCTTATCAAATTGATTATTCGTTGATGACTTACTTACAAAAAATACACATGATTGTCATTAATAAAACAAAGCGATTTTTGTTTGTATCATTAAACTCCCGATGGTTAGTGATAAATGCTCCGGCTAAAAATCTGGAAACTTAGCCTCAGAATCATGAAAATATCAATGATGTTAATCTTTTAATTTCAATAAATTGAATTGAAATTCGCTTGTTAGAACTCCAATGTATAATAATAAGGGGAAAATATTAAAGTATTATTTTTCGATATGACAAACGATACTACAATATTTCTACTAGTGAACTTGTCTATCATAAACTTTATAGGGCTAAATTCTTCGATATTTTACGTTATTGAAATTTAGCGCTTAAGATTTATGACATAATTTTTGTATCACACAATGCTTAGTGTATTTCCACAAATTTTCAAAATAAAGGTCAGCTGATAATGCTTTATGATTTAATTAGGTTTGATATAAAATTATACCTTGTTCCAAGAACTAACAGTTGACATATTAAAATCTATGTCATATCTCATAGAATTTTCAGTCAATTATTATTTATTTTTCCCCTTTAAAAATGTATGTATTATTTTTATTAATATTACAGATGTTTTTTTTTTTGGCATAATTCACGCACAATGCAGTTGATATTTAACTGTCCACTCTACTCTCTCTGCATATAAAAGAATACTTCGTCCAATTTATATTCCAACTCAAATTAAACTTGTCGGCAAAACAGATTACTGCTCATCCGTCCTTGTTCTATACTATTCGTGCTAGTTACTTGTGCGTCCGTCAGCTGGCGCCAGCTGTTTCGTTCGGCGGCCGCCATCGTGCTTTCGCATTTCCCGCGCTTTCCCACGGCTATTGTTTCGAGCATTGCCGGCACGTGGATGAAATAATTATTTTCAAGGTTGTTTTGTTTTGAATAAATGCGATCTTTTATGCGTTAAATGTAAAAAAAGAATTCTTCGGCTTGCAGATTCCTCCATTACCATATTTTTCGAATCGATTATACTTTGATTGTTAAAAAAGTGCTTTAAAAAAATTTATGCATTCTCCGTTATAAATAAATTTTGATTCTTCTTTGTTTTATTTTTAGCTTGTTTTTAAATACATATTTGCATGAAAGTAATATATATCGTTTTGCCTTTCAACATGTCTATAGCCAGTCTTCATGTTGTATAAATTTAGTAATTTCAATCTAACAAACTATTTTTGGATATTTTTTAAAATATGACTTGATAAAAAAAGCTATCAAAAAATTTATATTGTAAATTCACTGGAAGTCTTGCAGCATAATGTTTTTATATATGTATAATATTTCGTCTTTTTTTCAATGATAGAAAATAATTATCAATATTCAATCACAAGTCACGAAATTTTCTCCACAATTCTGACAATTACTATCAATAGTTTGTTATTTGTTGTTTCATCCCATCGTCTTGATTTGGTCTAGTGATTCCGATGACATGCGGGCGCGCATTATCGCGCTAAAGAGACACGCACTGCGTTTCAACAACTTGCTATTTCTTTTAATTGTCACGCACTCTTGGCCGGGGTTGATAGATATCGATTACCTTAATCGCTGGAGTTTGATTCGCTACAAGTTCGGTAGTCGAATGTTTCTTCATACAAGGTTTTTGATCTTTCATTTATTGTAATATTTTCTTAGTCGATGTTTCCCCGCCGACCTGAAACCACCTGCGACATGTTCAAATATCCAAATCCTCGCCTATTGCTAGTACCTTTTTTGACAAGTATTTTTTTAAATCTGCGATAGTCTTTATTTTTTACCAATAAATGAAAAAGAATTGAATTTTAAATAATTACTTAAGTCAAGATAAATTCTTTCATTTGTAAATGGGGTAAAAATGGATTTGTTAAGACATGTTTTTGATATTTTCCAATACCAATATAACACACTACGTTTTTTCAACACTTGATCTGAAATTTTCCCGTTTTTTTATTCAATATTATTATGTAAATTTATTACACCAATTATTCGATATGCGTTTATTAACTAAAATATATCATTGAGTATTATTACCAAGCTTAAGAAAACCCGTTTGGCACTCAATCAACGCCAATATTATGACGGAATAAAGTTAGCTTATCCTACTCTTCAACCTTTAAACACGTCTTTTACCATAAACAATTTTTTATAAAATCAGTAATTACTTATAAAGTTGACGATCAAATGTGCTCGATCGGCTGTGCAGATTTTTTTTTTCGCCGCAACAAATCAGTTTTTAATTTTTATCGTAATAAAAATTAAAAACTAATTTAAATCGTAAAAAATGTTTTAAAGATTTCTGTTTTATCACTTTGTTTTATTGCTTAAAAATCGGTCCTCTGATGACCATTGTATGTTTTATCAACGATACCTTTCAATTTTTTTTTGTACAAGACTAATTCTCCATCACGTTATTTACATTTATGCTGTCGCAAATTTTTCATCCTGTCAGCTTCATCGAAAATTTAAACAAAAACTTTGTATGTAAATGTCAATATTGTGCCACAAATTTCTCATTTTTTTTAATCCGTCCCTACTGATCCGGGTTAGATATTGTAGCAACGAGAATTTCAAAAATTAATTCAGTAGTGTTTATTTGAAAACATCTGGCTAAATTGTAACACAAAAATCAACTTGTACAACTATAACATTACATTTTTTAGTATCATTAGCAGCCAGCGGACTAAAAACATTTAATTTTCATAATAACATTGAAATGATGCTATATAACTTGCATGAAAAAATAGCATTATATTTTAGTTTTTATAATTACAGCATTATAATTTTTTTATAATATATAGTTGATAGCTATTTCGGAATCGTCAGAACATTGCTATTTTTTCACCGTGTTATAATGGTGTTCTACCAAGTAAATTTTAATTTAATCAATAAAACTATGTTGTAAATATGTGTACTATATTTATAGTTTTTATTTGAACCTGTTAAGCCACCATTCGACATTATACTGCGAAATAATCCGTGTATTTGAATGCTTAAAATTGCCAAATATCGAAACCCACATAGTGCAGTTGATACGGTATACATAATTTGAACGATTGAAGTGATTAAATAACTTATTCAATGGGCGGCACATGAGTTACAGTCGTGAACGGACAAGCAGTGCATCCTCTGCAATAATTATTGTCCAATTAGACGCATACGTGTTCCCTGCCTGTTCAGCTGTATCGACTGTTTGATTTCCAAAATTATGATGCATCGGCGTCCGTGCGATGGGGCCATTTCGGCGCCTTTGCCCAATTACATTTAATGCGCCGCCCGCCTGTGGTACGCAATATAAATTATATGCATTATTGTTCAACACTAAAAGACCGTAATTCAACAATTATCGCTGTTAGAAATTTATTGCGTAATATTACCTATGGTGTTGGTTGATAGTTTTACCTTCTATTATCGTTATAACGAAACACTCCAATAGCTACCCTGCTCAATATATAGACAAAGCAGTTAAATTCGTTTTGTTTCTTTAGGAAGTTCTGCGGTTTTTAGATTTACTAGAAAATAGTTCACTATCCCAGAACACGCATTTCCCTGTGATTGATTATTTTAATTATCATTTAATACTTGTGTTATTGTGTGCGATTTTATTTCAATCATTTTAATTATTTATTAGTTTGTTTTGATTTCAATGAATTGATATAAATTGACGAAACAACGTGGCGTGTTATTCTTATTAACTTTTTAACTTTGATCGATACTGCCACTTTTATATTGTATAACTTTTTTTTAACTCATATACATAATAGGTAAATAAATTATTTAAAATCGTTCTATAAATCTTCGTGCATGTTTTGAGATTTGAGGTCTCAAAACAGAACGGTTGTCAGTAGAAATGAGATAAAAAAAAACCCATTCTTGAATAATTGAAAAAGGTACAACACAGTGAAAAAATAACTTTGATCTACAAAATTTTTACTTTTCCTGAACCGCGTTATTTCCACGGAGTTCTACCAGGTAAATACCAATTCAATCAATGAAAGAGTTGCGATTTTTATATGCTTTAAAAATTCTGATAGTGTCTGGTTCCATTACGGTTGTTAAATCTATATGCTAGTGGTGTAATGTCAAAATATCTTTACAACATAACATTATCTTATGGGAGTAAATTGAATTTTGAAACATCATCAACTAATACTTTTTCGCCGAATATAAAATGCGAGAATTCTAATAAATTGAAACTAAGAGGCATCGTATTTTATTATTTCTCAGAAATTTGCGTATTTGAATCTTCCAGCATAGATTTCCCGTATAGTTAGCGGGTTTTCTCTTGTTTCTAAAAATATCACTTACAAACAAAGAAACCAAATCTCATGATCGCTTTGTTTCTTGTGTCGTTGTTTCCTGCTATTTTGACAAATTCTTATATTTAGTTCGTTACGAAAGGAACTTATAATATGACAAAGAATCCAAAATCACCCCAATCAACTGTTACATTAATTGATTCTAATCTGAGTATTTTAGTTCGATGACTTTATATCATATCTTCTATTAAAATACATTTTGTTCATTTTCTACAGCCATAAATGTTACACTCATGGCTTATATAACTGTATTTTATTTAATTGCATTTGAATGAAAGTTAGTTAAATATTTATATGAATAAAAGTATTTTGGCTGCCTTGATGAAAATAATTTACTACTCGGCATCATGCTAAAAGTAATTAAAATCGTATCGCAAGAGTGGTATTCTATTAATACGATAACGAAATCAAGTTTACTAACAGATATTTTATGGGTTATAAATATTTATATTTTTGAAGAAAAACGGAGTGACTATTCAAAAGCAATTTATTTTGATCGTGTTGATATCTGTTGCGCTTTCCGTAAAACATACATATCTTCATGTTTATTTTCCATCTTGGCACATACTTTTGTTTTGAATGTTCGTATCTTCAGTTGGTCGAAGACTGGTCCTTTCAAACGATTTTTTATATTTTTTAAATAATAAAAAAAACATTTTTGACACATTTGTTTGACCTTCGATTTTATCGGAATAACAAAATATCAAAAAAATTGAATACATTGGTAAAATACGTAAAATTTCATGTATGTTTTTTTTTTCAATTTATAATTTCCATGAATAACTTTAGTAATCATATAAATGTTCAATTTTTTGTAATTTTATTGTTAAAGAATTGTCACCAAATCCATATTTTATCGTACTGATTCGTAGAGTTCGTTTGAAGTCATTTTTATTTTACTATTCTATTTATAAGAATACTTTTTTTTTTATTGTATATATAACTGTGAAAAGTTAATATTTCAAAATTAATTATCATTTTTAAGTAAATTATATTATCTGCATTTTTCAAATGACGAAATAAAACGAAAATAGTTTTGACGTACTTAAAAAAAAAATATGTCATAAGAAAAATCACATAAACGGAATTCTGTCTTGCACAAAGAATACCCGTCAAACGAGTCGAAAATCGGAAAAGTTCCAGGTAAAAATATTTATTTCCGCAATTAATGTATACTGTCGTCATTACCAATATAAGTTTTCTAGTTTCATAAATTTTAATAAAATACATAACATATCTTTGTGAGTTGTATCAAAATTCATGTTTTGTTTTTTTTTTTGATGAACCTTTAGTCTCAGTCGATATTTAGTTATACCACAGTCATAATATTATGTATGTAATTCTATTTTTGCTTCCCACAAATGGTTTGAGACTTAAGCACTCTCGCGCGAGGTTCAAGTCTTTAAGTAGGTTATTAAATTCGGAAGCTATTGATAAGCCATTCACTTTGTGAAAGTATCTTGCAGGGGTATCACAAATTTTTGATCTGTATTTATTCATATCCAATTAAAAAGTGTGGTATTTTGAGATTTATATACCCTACATAATCGGTTGAAAAAAATATTTTTTTGGAATAAATAACTGAACGAATGATCTAATTAATGATATCGGCTGAATGTGATTAATTTTCATTATAAAATTTGAATGTTTTGTCGCTAACGAACTGGATTTCTCTTTTCAAGCACGGACGCAACAGAATTATCAGTTGTGTTGCATCTGTATGATGGGCAAAACCTAAGTCGTTGATTATAAAACATGTGGTATCGTACAGAGTTTCAACAATTTCAATTTGAAACTGTTATCTTTTTTTATGTAATACTGGAATGACGGCTTAAATATCTTTTTCTCCACACTTATCGATTTTGCTCAGAACGGATTGTTTTCAATTTAAATGTTTTATAACACGGTGAAAAAATAGCAAAGTGTTTTAGTTCTACGAAATTTTATAAGATATAGTTGATAGCTATCCCGGCTCACGCCTTCGTCAGAACTATCGCTGAAGCACTATCGCAGAACTGTTCAATCAATAAATGTTTTATGTTTGTTATTTCAGAAAAGGTCTCACTATTAAACTTACGCATAAGTTTATAGATATTGAGTTAAGGATATTTTTTTCTTGAAATTCGTAAACGAATCCTGTCACAAATAAAAACTTTTTATTATATTCTCAACCATTTTCACAATACTGATTCGGTCAAGTCCAACTTTGTGATTGAGATCCATCATGGCTTTCACAATTATACGAAGTTTTTTTGGTGTTAATGTAGTATACATGTTCTGTACGATCTCACATTTTTAACTTCTAACTTTCACGTTAAAAAGTCTGCGGAGCATTAACTTATGACAGCTCTATTTCATTTTCTGCTCAAGAGTACGATAGAGATACGATAATGCTAATAACATGTTCTTAAAGTTTTGTTATGCGTGTTCACGTTTCCTGAATGGAATCGAATATTACATTACGCGAAAAGTGAAAAAGAAATTCCATTACAAAAGTTTTTCACATTTCTTTGTGGCACCCTAGTCACTTTAGCATCTCCGGCATGTCTTAAAAACGTGGATCGATCGCCGCGTATACGAATTTATTTTCGGCATTTGAAGTGATCTTTATTGTTTGTTCGCCGCGGTGCTTGGCGGGCGGGAATGGATTCTCAGGGTCCCGTCTCGGCCGCGATGTTTTGACATCTGCCGCCGCGAGTCTTGCAGGCTGATGTTTCGCGCCGAGCCAGACGCCCTAGGTCCCGTGAACACAGCCACGTAGAGACGGATGGAAAAGCGACACGACGTTATGATAAAGGCAGCCTGTTTCTTCTTTGAATAAAGTTAATTCAATCTCGGATAAATTTTGAGAATACATTATATTACTTCCAGTAAAGTTTTCCGGTTATTATTTGATATAAGGAAATCGAATGGATAAAAATATTCGTCATTATAATAAAATATCATTCAAAACATGAAAAAGATTTGAAGAAAATTAAGACTTTCATTCATATGGGATTTCTTTTCATTTCTGTTGATCGACTAAAATTTATTATTATTCAAAATTTTTATTTTATTTTTTTAATAAAAGTCAATCATTTAGATTTTTTGTATTATCAAATTACCTTCCTCAACAAAACGACAAACCATTTTTTTTTTGTATTGATTGACTTGGCATTTACTTGGTAGAACTCCATTATAACACGGTGAAAAATGTTCTGACATTGGCGTGGGACGAAATTGATATCAACTTTATCTTAAAAAAATTGTAGAACTAAAATACATTGTTATATTTCCACCGTATCATTTTTTTGTACTTGTTGTTCTATTTTTTTAAAATACTTAATTTAAAATACTTAAAATCACTTATACTATAAAATCACCAGCAATTTTACTTTCAATTAGATTTTATTACTGAGACATTACTGTGCTTAAGCACTCTTTTAATTTTCTAAAATAAGTATGTTAATTTTCCAACCGAGTGGTTAAATATAATAGTGCAACATTAATGACATGAACTTAGATTCAAATGTCAAAACGGCATTGTAATATATATTATAAAAAAAGTATGGTATGCGTGAACGGTTTTTATTTACCTGCTTTCTGTTAAAAACCAAATAACCCATCAAAATTCTGTTTCAAGTCTTTATGTAGGATATTAAAAGTTTTTTTTTTGTAGGCTTGGCTGACACTACAGACTGATTGGAGACTTATCTTATCTCTCTATGTGTTCAGGTCTCTCTGTAACTCTGACGATGGCCTTTTTTTACTTTGATAATAATTTTGAAAATAAGTTGTATGTCACAAATTATTTATCATGAAATTCTTTGTTTAAATTTACTCTTATGTATTTTTTATAATTATAATAATATAAACGTCTTAAAGTACATGTTTTGTGATAAATATCTGCAAGTTTTATTCATCCGGTAAAACGGCAAAATAAACACGGTGCGTGTTCGTGGTTTCCTCTTTTTTTAGAGGTTCCGAACGAATTCATACCGCCTCATGTAGTTTTCATAACGCCGGCACGTACTAAGTGCCCGAAACAATGTTTTCAACTACTTCTTTATCAACACCGAAAGCTTTATAAAACGTCTTGACGAGTGTTTAGGGATAATCTTCCGAGAAACTTACCGCATTTTGAATGTACTGGAGCGACTAACGAAAAGCATTTGCTCGTTCGCCATCTTACAAAACAGTATAATTAATAAGCAAGAACAACGCCATATCTTTGTAATGGTATCAGCCGACAAACTGGGCTTTTTTCAAAGGATATTGTTTTACGATATCATATTATATAAGCTGTTTTATAAGACCTATTGAAATACAGACGAATGTTTATGATAACGTAAGCGGTTTTATTCAGTTTTATATTTTATTATTCATGAATTTTCTTTACATTTTCCGTGCAAAAATGCCATTCATAATAATTTCTTGAGAACACAAGTTTGAATTTTAATCATTTAATTTAATTACTCACTTTATTTTCAGTTCAGTGATTCACTTAACAATTCAAAATACAAAAATTATTAATATTTGTTGATATAAATTTATAATTCCATGCTCACTTTTTTGAACTAGTCTATTAATTCAACAAATTTTAATTGTGACGTATTTAAAATCTACTAACTTTTCGTAGATATAATTTATAAATCTTTCTTCAAAGCGCTTCTTCATTTCTTGAAAGTTTTTTTATATATACACAATACTACAAACGAAAACAGATTACAAATTATATTATTATCACTTTTTTATATGATTAAAACGTATCGTATAGTACTATTATAATGCCGATAGCTCATTTTTATTAAAATTTAACATTAAAGACATGGTGAAAAATAGCAATGTATTTTGGTTCTACATTTTTTTTATAAGATATAGTTGATAGCTATTTCAGCTCACGCCATCTATATAGTTCTGACGATTATAACAATAATGGAATTCCACCGAGTAAATGCCAATTCAATCAATAAATGTTTCTAATTTCACATTAAAGATGTGTTGAGGTGTTGAATGAGATTCAGTTGGCTTGACATTTTCTCATTTCTCATTTTCGTTCATCTCGCGGTTGTTGTTTTTTTTGTTTGTTTATGATATGTTATTATATTATTCAATATTCGGAATGAAACTCACTAATCTCATTCAGACTTGAACATCATCCACTCTTGAAAAGCCAGAGCAGCAGCATTCTCGACTTGACAATTAAACCTTAACAAAACAATCCGCGAGGCCGCGGAAGTCCTGCCCCATCTCTCTCATCGAGTTTCCTGCCTTACCTCTGCATAGTGATTCCCCGCGAACGCCTTCCCTCGCAGCCTCTCTGTCCGGCACAGCCTCCGAGCGCCGCGACGCCCGCGCTCCCCGGCGCTCGGCTCAGCAGTCGCAATCGGCACTCGCTAGAGGCCCTACGTTGTCGTAGCGGAGTACCACTCTGCCAACGATCGCACGTTGATCGCCTCTACGGAGATCCCTCTCCTATCAGCTACGACGATCAAGCTTTTGCCCGTGTTTTTGTTTTCCTCCGATTGCTTATTGAGTTATTGTACGGAAGGCTCGGATCGATTCCGATCTTTTTTTGTGCCCACACATGCTTTCACGTACTTTTTTCTTACAACGTAGATTAAAAAAAACTATTCATAAATTACGTTAATATATACCACTAAGAATAAGAACTTCTTGTAAATAGATAAACAATCAATTAAAGTTAAGTTTTATTTTGATTGGATGTTTAAAAAAGTTTATTTTACATACCAAAACCTCAGTGAACTTCTATAACTAATGAAATACTAATTTAATATACAGTGTTAAACAACTGGATCTTTTAATCATTGTTAAATATTTAATAAATATATTTCGTTGATAAGTAATTTTAAAAATATTTTTGTTAGTGACATAATCAAACATGTAGTGACTTAAATAATATCTATGTATACCTTTAATAACAAGTGCTTCAAAATTGGTTTCGATATTTAATATCATCTGTTAGTGTTCGAATTAAAAGTATACACTTTTTATAACGGAAAATACGTATTTTTAGCTTAATATAATAAAAGACACGGTCGATAGGATCGTTAATTTTTATGTGTTTCGGTTTAAGGAGAGAGAATACACTGAAGAAACAAAGCAATATTGTGACTAAGATAAATAACTCGAAGCTGAAAAATATTTATTAAACTACTTTTAAAAGTGATGTGAAACAAACTTCCACGTTAATTTTTATTGCATGAAGATGATTGAGTTCCAAGAAAAGTAAATCTATTTAGTGCGGTGATTGTACTGTTAAAAAGAGCTTATACAATAGTTAAATTTAAAGAATTTATTAAACGTTTATATTACCGCACTTGCAATATTATATTCATATCGATTTATTCAACATATATCAGAATCGATTTTTTAAGCTGTTGCCAGTTAGGATTTTTCTGTGAGAAAATAATAAAGTATAATAAAAATTTTGAATGCGCTGTGGTAATCATTTGGCAATTTTTAATATTAATAATTCAATACTGGTAGTGACTTAAGATTCAATTCTCGAATGGAATACAATGTTGAAAAAATATTCAACAGACCCAAAAAACGAATGTACAAAAATACACACAATCGTTTTGTGTTGTAGCTTAATGCAAGTAGGCTCTTTCATTCGCATTCAAATTAAAACACAGAGCCAACCGTTGTAATAATATTCACCACTCCGAGACGGACGCTTGATAATTCCTCACCGCAAGTTCATGCATCGTGCCAAAATAAATTCAAAGATAAATTAAAACATGAGATGGGTCACTCGTTTTTAAGTCAATGCTGTTTCTGTTGTGAGGAATCCAGTCACAAAGGCTGACGAGTCATATCGATCGGGAAATTGAGGGATGGCTGAAATTCCTAACGGGGCCCAGCCCCAACGAAGGCCGCCCGTTCCGAGGATATCACCGCTCAAGGATACACTGGTCATTACCACGTGGGACGATCCGCCACCGCCCGCTCCCGAAAACGTACAAACACTTCCTCGGAGACCAACGTCTATAATTAAAACTCCGACTAATGGCGAGATACCGAATATAAATTCTATTCCAAGAAGACCTCATTCGATTGCTGTAACCAGCCATAATAATGCTGTAAATGGCATGAATAGTTTTAACTCAGGTTCGCAAGTTTCTTTGTATAGAGCACCTGCTCCACCAGCGTCTACCGCTTCGACTATACAACCCCCTGCAAGACGTCCTCACAGTATTGCTGCTACTCCAACTGGGTTACCTTCAAGTAGCTCAAATGGACAACCTTTCAAAGCACTAAATGGGTACGGTCAGTGGCCAGCATCTCAAAAGCCTCCACCGCCCGTCGTAGCCCGCCGTCCACACAGCGTAGCAACCACACCGATTAATGGAAATTCAGCTCCTGAAGTGGCACAAAGAAATGTCCCTTGGAATGGAATACATCATCCAGTTGCTCGTCGACCCCACAGCATTGCAGTCACTGAAGCCGAAAATGGATTGACATGGTCTCCCTCGAGATTACCACCGCTCCAGCATCCCATTGCACGCCGACCTCCTCCTACGGCACTCAACTATCCCAATTACACCACCGCTAATTCCACCTGGTCAGGCCCAAACCCTTCCAGACGGCCACACAGTATTACATCAGCGCCTGTCAACACGCACACCGTCACCGCTGCGAGTCCTTCAGATTCGGGATATCGGTCATTACCATCATCGCAAAGTGATTACCAAGTTCAGTCGAAATCTCCGTGTGTTTCCATGGTGAACGGATTACCTCCTCACGATCCAAGAAGACTAGGTTCTGCGCATTCTCAGCTGAGGCCTTCGCCTACTTTCCACGGTTTGCCTTTTAAGCCTTTCAATTGCGGAGTGTCTCCAGGCGGCGTCCCTTTATTCCTCGGGTGTACGCACGCACATGGGAGTAAAACTAGTACTCCAGCAACAACCCCAAGTAAAACTGCTTCATCAACACCTTCTTCCATACGGGAGGCCGTTCAGCATCTTTTGATGCAGCCGAGAAATGGTTTCAAGATCATGGACGACAAAATGTCCCTGTTTATTGACATCATGGATGCGCAGGAACGATTTTCACAGGTAATTCAAGTGTTATTGTAAACATTGTATGGCATACGTTATTTTTTTAAATTTTCTCATATTCACTGGGCTCAATTTTTAAAATTCAGTATCAAAGTAAATTTGACGTTAATATAAATAACTGCAGTATTTGCTGACTCTACTATCAATTCTATATATACGCTTAACACTGTAAAGTCGTATAGTTGATTCGTACTTAATCATCAACTATTGAACAATGTAACTTCTAAGCAATGATAATATAATATGTGAAGG
This sequence comes from Himalopsyche japonica, assembly GCA_028555115.1. Taxonomy (NCBI): domain Eukaryota; kingdom Metazoa; phylum Arthropoda; class Insecta; order Trichoptera; family Rhyacophilidae; genus Himalopsyche; species Himalopsyche japonica. The sequence continues at coordinate 1,609,241 of JAHFWJ010000597.1, read as the reverse complement.
GTTTTGTCGCTCAAATGCAAATAGTTTTTTTACATACATCAATTGAGCTACACGATTATTGAATTTCAGTGTTTTTTACAGGAATTATTTAAAAAAATGATTATTTTGATTTATATAACGCTCTACCCTTTTTTTGAAAAAAAGAACATTTATACACACAACCATTATCGTTTTTTGTTACAATCTAAACAATTTGTAACTATCGACCATTTTTACTGAATTATATTATTTATTAATAAAATTATACTGCTGATGCCTTGTTTAAAATACTCCATGTTTGTTTTAATGGATTTTTCATCACCTTGGCGCAAATATTAAAACAAGGCGTGGTTTATTTGGAATACATTTTAATATATACCATGACAGAATATTTATCAATTATTCATCAAAGCTTTTCTGATAAAAAAATAACTAGTATTCCACGTCCTAAGTATCCGTTGTACGTAGCTTTTAAAGCAAAGCTCAAACACGACATTTTTTTCCTGCTACATCGGGAATCCTTTTTGCTGTCAAAGCTCACGTCGACCGCTACAAGTATTTAGACAATATACCACTTGCTTCTTAAGTAAACATGTTTACGAATGTTAATGTGTTCTCTAAGTTACGTTTTACGTTTTTCCACATACAAATTTCATTATATATTAAAATACGATTTTATTTTTAAAAAAAGTTCGTCTTTTATATTAACCGGAACAAGTTTCTCAAAGCAATTAAGAGTATATTTTGGACAAATAAAACAACAGTTCAGAATCAACTTTTGATATAATAACTAAAAAGACTTAATGAAATCGCTTTAAGAAGTGTTTTCAATTCGTTAATTCAGTTGATATTTACTTAGAAAAATATAACAATATTATGAAGTTAACTCATTAGGTGAATGCAATATATTTCAAGACAGTATCAGTTTATTGTTTATACTTTCCAATTAATATTTTCTGATATAAAATAAACCTTATTATTCATAAAAATTATATTAAATGGTAAATTATTGTACATATTCAGAAAAGTGGACATATAAAGAAATATTCCTAGTATAATAGATGTAAAATTGTTCTCTACCGAAAGAAAACGTTCTAGAATATTCCTACTCAAAACCGTAAATCAAATGTTATTAAATTATTCTGAAACCTTTTTTACATTTGCTTTACCAACTAAATAACCAAAAATGCGTCGTTTTCTAGTTCTACGTTTTGCTGAAAACTTGATTTTTTTACACATAAAGAATTTCCCAGTCAAAATCGTTTATCTGTACTACATATCTTTCAAATTTAACTGTAACACGATTCTTGCTTACTTAGATGTAAAAACTATTACGTTTTTCGCGTATCGTTCAGAACCAGTCTCGTTTCTTTTCATAGAAAACTTTTCTTCTAAAATATACGACCGAATTAATATCTCTACAGTGTATTCCAAAATAATTTTGAATTGAATAGTTATTATTGAAATAGAAGTTTTATTGCTCTGAGAAACCAATCAAAGTTTTTAAATGTATGTTATATGAAGAAAAATATAATTTTATATAATTAATTTATTTATAAATATATAATTTTTACGAACTCCAACCTAACCTTAAGTCTTTTTTTCTAGTTGCTGCAATTGAGTAATAAGGTAAAAAACCATTTCTCTATTTTTACACTAGATGAAATAAATTAAACCACATAAAAAATTAAAAAATACATATTTATAGCTGATAATTTTACCAACTAAAACATAATACACGTCATACATTTCAATTATACGGCTTCGTACAGAATACAAAATTGTTTCATTCCACAACATCATAAATACATTGTAAAAAATCACAACTGCTAATATTCTAGTGCCAAATAGTGTGTCCGTGCATATATCTATCAATACCGATTATTGTACAAGCAACTTACTATGACCACATTATTTTGATTCTAAATTTGTTTCGTTTCATTCTAATTATCTTTTTCAATTTTTTTATGATGTCTGTACGTTTTTGTACGTAATGCATCACATCATCTTTAGCTGAGAGGTCGCCGTCAAACATATCGTTCCAAATACTCGATAGTTTTACTCGCCAATCATATAACAGTGATTGGAGGATCAAAATAAATGAAAAATGCAAACGTTTTTTTATTATTTTTGAAACAATTTTATTTTAGAAACTTTATAATAAAAAACATGGAAAGTTTCCCCTATACAACATCAAATAAATAATTTTCCTCGAATATTTTTTTTTTCACATTATCATTTTTAACTGACCAGATTTTATGGTTAACTTCAGAAAATTCAAGTTTTATTTAAAAAGTCGATACAAACATTTAAAAAGTTTTTTTGTTGTTCGATATCTATTTTTTTATATTATTCAATTAATTTTGATATCGGATTTGCAAGGCTTGATAATGCTACATTCTAATAAATGTTTCTCTTATCACTACCCCACAGAAGCTCGGTTTTCTATAATATAAGATCATAAGCAGTAGGCAGTATTGTCAAAATTAGTAATTCTTTAAGAGACAACGTTAAACGTTGAATATTTTGTATAAATACGTCTTTGAGTAAGTAGTACTTTTGAGGTTCTAATTTTGCCTTAAATAAATTACTTTTACAGGAAAACCACTCAAAAATATTAGCATTTTACTAAAAATAATCAGAATTCGTATTCGTCTTTCGTAGAATTTGGAATAATCACTTACAACTTATGACCACTGGGCCATCAAAATTATTTTTATTGCTTTGTGGTTTCTATTATACTTTATTATTTTAGCACATTTTGTGATAGATTTATCGCTTACAATAATTTATATTCAGATTAATTTTAATTATGATATACGAGAACAGTTATCATGCATAATCCGTTCCAAATATATATTTATATATTTTTACAATGGCAACATTGATATTTAACATAAATATAGGAATGAATCATATCAAACATTCAAGACGAAAATGCTATTAATAAATTAATTTTGTACTCAGCGTAATTTTTACACCAGAAAATTCGATTTCTCATTGGCATTTTTTCAAAAATTATATCTAAAATCCACAAATACTTGTTTAAACCATGTTTTAGTATTAATAAGATTTCATAAAAACATATATTACAGGAAATAGAAAAAAGCTTGACGGTTCATCGGACGTCGTATAAATATATTATAAATACATACTGATATCACGGTGAAAAAATAGCAATGTATTTTAGTTCTACAAAATTTTGTAGAACTAAAATACATTGCTATTTTTTCACCGCGTTATAATGGAGTTCTACCAAGTGAATGCCAATTCAATCAATACATACTGATATATTGGCTTATATTGTTCGGTTTCTAGCAAAAATTTAAATCAGGAATGCTCATCCTTACTTTTTTAACGAATTATATTTAATCGTTTCGAAAAGACTATCTATGTCTCTGTTCATTAATGTTGTGAATTCGAAGAGCTTTTATTTATTAAACCTTTTTAGGAAAAAAAATACGTTTTATACACACAGAGAGATGAAAGAGCGTGGATTGATAATCATTTTTATAACCATTCCCAACTTAAAGTGTTTTGTAGATAAGTCAGTTGTTTTAAACCCTTGACAATTCACAATATTATAAAATTAATTATTGTTGTTGCTCGTCATTTTTTATATTGTATTTTTTTATCGCATTTAGTATAGCAGATTCTTCATTTAAAAGAACTCTCGCATCGTATTCCCAGCTCGACTAAAATAAAATTTATTCCTTTGTCAGATTTATATCGCGAAAAGTTTCTTCAAAATTTTTTTTATTGAATCTTTCTGAAACGAAGCATGTATTTGTCGGTCCCGCCACCCCGTTCCGCTCTCTTCGTATAGACTTTAAACTGACTACAAAGTATGGAGACATTAAAAACTTTGAAAATTAAAATCTAATACTGAATCGGGTTATTATAGGGAAGTTTTTTTATTACCCACGCCATGATTTGATCTCGTATAGCCCCCACGAGTTGGAACTTTTTATCAACCTAGGGTTATATCTTCAGGCATTTATTTATTTATAACTGCACGGTACAAAATTTACAAATTATCAATTCATTGCTTTTGCAACGTTAACATGTTTCAATATAAAGTATTGGAAATTCAACAAATACACAGAAAAACAATCAACAAGGATTGCAAAAAAAGTCAACCAAGTAAGCTCATGAAATATCTACTTTAACTGAAAAAATTAGCAATCGTTTGAACTCACCTTGTCCACATGAATTCAATATCAAGAAACCAATCGAACAGAAATACAATGAATAGTTTTCATTGCTAATATATTATAGAAATTACACAAATAAACACATACATTCATGCTAGAAACTAAATGTATATCTGAAACTATTCTATAATCAGTACTAATGTACTGATTCGATTGTAATGATATTCAATTTAAAAAATGATTTTCTGCACGCAATACATACAGCTAATGAATTTATGATGAACATTTTTTACAATAATCACAAACGCTTAAGATTTGATTGGCTTATTTGATACTTAGTGATACATATTTACTTTTAAGGTGTTAACTGTCACTGGATGGAAAGGCATGATATTTAAATCAAAAAAATGGTTTAAATGGTTTTGTATTCCTGCTACCTTTAACTCAAAAATTTTTTTTTTTTTGTATAAATATACTTGTTTGTTAATTGTATTCTATCAGTTGATAATGCTCGCGATGAGCGAAACCGGTCCTGATCAAAAAATATATTGTGGAAATACGTACTAAAAATATGTTTTATTATTTAAAAAAGATACATATTTATTTTAATTTGGTGGGTTACAGTGATATTAAATATCATGTAACGTAGTTTTAGGCTTAATGAAACAAAACTAACATTATATTCCCATCATTTCAAGTATTTTTTTTTATATCCATACTCTGGAATGAGATATCTATCTATATAGATCTAAGCAGAGATCGAAATCTTATGAAGTCTATTAACATATATTACATATTCTGATATTTATTTGGTTTTTCATTCTCCTAATTGTGTACTTGAAAATCCATTTTAAATTTTGCTACGTCAATGAATTTAACAACACATTTTTTTAACCTGATGTGTATATATATATCGTTGGTTCAAACAATCTCTCGACAAACATAAATCGTTAATATATTTTTGTGAATTGGTACTATAATGACAAACGATTGTAACTTCCATTTACATTATTGTTCAGGAGACCAAAAACGATGTTTTGAAATCGGACAAGCTACGTATCACGAGTTAATATCTTTATTATTATTTAAAACTGTATGTCGAATAAGGTTGAAGCTTTAATATTTTGCCACTTCATAGAATGTGCAATTTGTTACATATTATCGAAAAAAAATCTAACAAAGTGATAACACAGTACCGATATATACCGTCAAGTCCATTGTAGGAGTAATTTCACTGCTTAAGCTTTTTTTCTTATATAGTCTAACGCCAGATTTTTTTATATATAAGTTTTGTACCACTGTTTATGAAGAGATACAAGTTTATTTTTAAGAAGCTCACATAAAACCTTAATTATAATAATATATATTATAAGACAAGAATATTCACTATATGGTAGTATGAGTCAGCTATCCATTACATACATGAAAATACTTAAAATATCTAAATACAATATAATATTGGTATACTGCGGAAGATTTATAGCCTATACTTTTTTGATCTTTTCGCGTAGTGTGCATCATGCACCTGTCATAACAACGCAAGCTGTTTAGTCTGTCTTAGCGGTCAAGGTCAGGAATCATTTCACTCATAATTCTGAACGAATTTACTTTTTAAAATCAGTTTATGACTGAATTGTTGTTCTTTTCATGCTTTGTTTTTTAGAGATCAAACGTAGTACGAAAGAATCATGGATCATACGATTATTTTTATATTTTTATACTGTATGGTAGTTCAAAAACCATTTTAGCACTATTACAATTAATCGCTTCTTCGTGAAACATGAAAAAACACCATAAAATTTGAACTCTACTGTTTCCACTTTTTTTTATCAACAGAGCCATATTTGCTCATAGTATTGTCAACTGATAAAATAAAAAATGACCAGTATATTTGTACTAAATTGGTTGTTATAATGATCAAATATTTATGATTAACCTTTTCTTAATGGAAATGCATTATATTTAACCTGTGATAAAATGTTTAGTACTATTTCTACAATTAAACATTTTCAAGATCAGGATAGGTTCAGTCGTCTCTAGCATTATCAATTGATTTATTATAGTGTTTATTTTATACCTGCTGATAATTAATACTTATTATGTACGATATAATTAGTATACGTCGTAAGTTATATTGTCGATTCATTAAGAGTCTTTCTTTTTAATATTCAAATAACAACTCAATCCTCAGTTGTACATCAACACATACCAACATGTATTATAAATGTAAAAAAATATCACAACCTTAACGTCACAGTGGGAAAATCGTTAAATAATACGCTTATCACTATAAGGAATGCTACTTATTATGATGGCTCTGTCATTTAATTTAATTGAGCAATACGTGAACATTACCTTTGAACTACTCGTTGAGACGTAACCTACTATCAATGAAATTCATTGTTATAAAAAATTGTTGGACTATTTATAATAAATTGACTTTTATAGCTCAATATTTGGACGTAAAGATCACCTTGAAATTATTTGTATTATATTTTTTCTCAAAATATTAAGATAATAAAAAACATGAGACGCTCATTAACTCGGATACATTTCAGATAGCCCTACATATTTAAGATATTAAAATTTCAGTTATGTATGCGTAGACGTCAGTATTTTAATTATGTGACCAGTCACTCAATGAACCATTTTACCACATCAAAACTGAATTACTGAATCCTTATTACTGAAGAATTTAAAAACATCAGTAACTGACTTTGTTTTTGATTCAATAACTGGTCATCTATGCATTTACTTGCTAACTTTTTTTGTTCTTCTCTTGCTAATTTTTAATTTCGTGTTATTATTTTCAATAGCTGATGTAAGAAAACGATAACTCAACTAATATTCTTTTTCTAGCCGCAGCAGACTGGTCTACATCATCTCAATAAAAAATAAGTTGAGTGTCTGAATAACAAACAGGTCTCTCAAAATAGCCCGATGCTTGATTAGGAGATTTACACTCCAAGTTGAAGATGAATTAGTTGTTCTTATATACATTACTAAGTATACTTATAAAATTTGATTTTGATTACATTGCGTTTGTTTCCCAACTTATTTGAAGGCTTATGTGTAAACAAGGGGCTCCATTACGCAGAAACGAAACGTGTGTTTGTTTTCTTCCACAATAAAATTATACTCGTGTTGGTTTATAACGGAAATGTATTGCCGAATCAGCATTGTTTTATAAAGATAACACGGTCAAATGAAATAGCGGCAGTTTGCCATTTTATATTACGGATATTAAATATATTTTATGTTACACAAATACTATTTTTCATAGACATCATAAATCATTGTATTTGAACGCCAAATATATTAAATTAAATTTTGTTCGTCGCTTACGTTTTCTTATTAAACTCGCTCATAATCGCTTATCTGACAGTCAAGCTTTTTGCTCAGTATAGATATCATAGAAAGCTTATCTTGGGAGTATTACTCGGTTTTCACTTTTTTTCGCTCTAAAAAATTGTATCTATAAAAAAAATCTTAGACAATCGAAGTTTCACGAACTGCATACGATTTAATTTTCCTAAGAAACGTTTTAATTCTACAATTTAATTATACATAGGTTCAATTATACGAAATGAATAAAGATCAGGCTTTATTTTCATTTCAATTCTATTATACATTAATTCCTGGATGCCTTTCCATTTATTTTATCCAACGAGTAGTTTTGCCCGTATTATCTCCCATGTATGTTATTGTATATTTTTTTCATTATTTATAAAATTTACTGAAGGTGCTTGATAAAACTTCAATATGAATTTGGATGCGAATGCAACAGTACTGACGATGTAGTGCCTAAAAATCTTGAAAATTGAAACCTAAATTGTTAGTGACAATACACGTGGAATCATACAAAGTTTCAACAATTCAAATTTGATACATTTTTTACGTTAAAAGTTTATCCAAAACCATTTTTTAACAATGCATCACATAACATTTAGGTAATTTATTTATTATTTAAATACCATCATTACTTAAGTTAAGATTTTTGGTGTAGTTAACAAAATATTTTAATTCTTTCCGGGATTCGTACTATTGACAAAGAAGACGACAACCCAACTGCGTAGACCACTCGTCTACTGTAATAAAATCTCTCTAGCTCTATAAAAGAATATTTATTGTACACATATTTTTTGTCATCATCAGCAAAGAAAAAAAAATCATTACAAACACTTTCAAAAGAATAAAAAATAATATATGATTTTAAATCTAATTGATTTTATTATCTACCTATCACATTTCATGATTGCCTGGCATCTTTTCAGCTTTAGTGTAAATTCAATTTTAAATTAGAATCGACTGTAGAAAAATAACGACTCTATATTATAAAAAAAGATGTAAAAATGACATAACCATTCAAATTGATAGCTATCTTAGTAATCAAATCACTTTTTTACCAGGAGCACATACTCGTGAAAGGGTATTTCCGAAAATGATATTACGCCAAAATCTGCGCGATCCGTTTTCATACGCAGTCGTCTAGCGAGAGAAGCTCTTCATAAAATATTCCAATTGACCAGGAATATAATGCCACCAATTTTACGGCCTGTAAAAAGCTCTGGTGTTGGTGTTTCCTTTGGACGCCCAAACTCACACCTTCCATCGCGTCAACCTTCCTCCGGGCTTCTGTTCCAGTCGTGTGAAACACAAGGCTATGTGCGCATAACGACTAATAGCCTTTAATATTACCCTTAAAAGCCGGGCCGTGTTATGATCACCGGATAATAATATATCCGTAATATCAATAATACGCGTATCTGTGTTACGACAAAACTAAGTTATTGCGAGTAAATGTTTGCGACTTCGAAATTAGCAAAAAGCACAATTAAAAATTTAATTTTTATCAATTCCTCACGTGTTATAGTAATTCTATATAAGTGTACGAAAATAAAAAAAATACACGTTATTGCTTAAAATGTTTGTTACATTATACTTATATCAAATAATAAAAACACATTTTTTAGTACTTGTTTCCACAATTGTTTTTTGGTCAGGACCGGTTTCGCTCATCGCGAGCATTATCAACTGAATTATCCTGATCAAAAAATATGTTGTGGAAATAAGTACTAAAAATGTGTTTTTATTATTTAAAATGTCATGCCTTTCCATCAAAAAATGACAGTTAACACCTTAAAAGTGATAAAAGACATTTTATTCATTACGCGAATCTCTTAAATTCATTTCAAAAGATCCGCGTGTTAAAGTGATATCATATATAATATGACACTTAAATAATTAATAATTTCGTTTTGAATATTTTATATGTTGATTTTTTCTACTTTTATTCTTCTTAAAACATGCCTAATGACTAATATAATATTATTTTGCAAAAAAAACAACCTAAGATTTTTTTAATCATTAAACAATGTTTACCAATTCATTTTATAACTTACTCGTGTGATATTGATATAAAAAAATAATACACCATTATTATGTTATGTAAAATGTTTTCATAAATATGTGTAGAGTATTGGCGATAACAGGAAGAGAAGCACGAAGTTGTTTTATATTAAACTTTGATTAAATATTGCGGACCGTTAATCAATATCCCTTAAGTTTAAAGGCGGCTGTCCCAGGGTTTAATATGCCCGATATACAGCCTTAAGATTGATGCCGAAGTATCCCCTACCACCTTTCGCCTTACCCTCGAAGCCTATTTACGCCTCGAATGTGATGCATACAGCCTTCACTTTAAGTTTAGCGTAGAATCGTTGGTTCCTAAGTATTGATGCGCGGTTTTCTTTTCCACTCTTTTTTTTTCATTGTTTTCTTTCAACCACATCCGGATATATGATAATAATCAAAATTTCATATCAGAATGAAAAATACTGCCCGCCATTTATATCACACGTTCTGTTTTCATTTCATATTCCATTTGATCATTATTATTTATTTATGATTGAATATTGTTAGTGTACAAAATGGGTGAGGATTTTAAGAAACACTGAACTTGGTTACATACAATATTTGGAGTAAACGTTAGACATCTGAAATAGAAAAATTCTCACACGACATTTCAATGTTCGATTTCAAGAATAGGTCCCCAGAGACAAATCATATAATATTACTACCGAATGGGATATGGAAACTATTGCAATTCAGTTTTTTCTCGTTATTTTTTTTCACTTTCACAAATAAATATTTTCACCTGAGATGTTTTTAAAAATGTAAGCTTAAGTTTTCCTTAGCGGACCTATAAAGCCAAGACGCTGTAAAGCTTGTAAAAATTTAGTTTGCCTCACTTGTATATTTATGAGTATATTTTCACTATATTCTATGCCTATATCCAGTGAAATATCGCCAGTGGAAGTAAAGGCATTTCAAGTTGTTTTTAAAACTTGTTGCAGCTTTTGGCGTCGGCCAAAACTTTATAAGATATTCAAGTAAAAAGACGTCCGAAGTACCTTCCACTAAGCGGCGTATTAATAGTTGAACTTTTTAGTTGGCGATAAAACTGCAGCATCACTTAGATTTTTGTTGCACGAGAAATTCATTATTTTGTTGCTGTGAGTATAGACAACACAAATAATAATCGGTTTCGACCAAAAGTAAATGATCATTGATATATATATATATATCATATTAGGAAACAAAATAGCAATTACAGAAAAAGGACATTTATAACAAAGTTTTTAAACTACTTTGTACTTTTTTTTGAATTTCATTTTTATTATTAATCTATTAGTTATAAATATCGTTTAATAAGAAAGAGTTCTTGGTCGTTTTTGTTGGAAAATATCTAACGGTAATATATTAGGAAGCAAATAATCTCAAAAATGAACAAATATAATATTGCAGGCCGGATTTTTAAAGTTGATTAATCTTTAATAAATATACAGTCGAAAAGTTAAAAGTGAGATACCAGCTAAAGGCTTTTCTAAAAAGCAAGAAAACTATGAATGTTAATCTTAATATAACGTGTGTCACACATAATATTTCTTACACCATCCATTGTTTTAGTTGCCGTTTATATATTCATTACGATATTACCACTTAAATTATCTTCAGCTGGTCACTTAAACATTGTATTAGGTGTAGTAAAAAGTCCTGGCGTTTTTTTCAAACGCGTGTCTTAAAATCGGTCGGCTTCGGGCCTTTGGTTAAATAAGATGTCATAATATTTTTTTTCGTGTTGTGTGACATCTCAAGTTACGTTCCGTATAGAAAAAAAAGGTTCATTCGCCCCAAACAGAATGACCGACCTTTGCCCTTCATAAGAATATCTGCGCGGTTGCATACTTTTTCAATATCACGCCCAGAACAGTGCAGTCGTCGCCACTAAAGACATTTGCGACGTTTATGGAGACGTGTTAAAGGTTCGAAAATGTCAGAGATGGTTTACAAAATTTAAATTTGGCAATTTAAGCATTGAAAATTACCCTCGAAGTGGACGACCTCATACAGTGGATGAAGTCGCCCTGAAAGCTGAAATCGAAAAAAATCCTACCCTAAAAAAAGGAATTGTCCGATATAGTCGGTACTAAATGGTCCATAAATTAAAAGTATCTGAAAAGGCTGGGAAAAATTCGAAAAGTAGGAATTTGGGCGCCACACGCGTTGAGCGATCGGAACAAGGCGCAGCGATTAAGTGCGCGCCAATTGCTGCAAAAAAACACACTTTATGACCGTTTTTTCTAAACCTGATTATCGGAGATTAAAAGTGGGTGTTATATACGAATATATCGAAGAAAAAAAAATATCTAAATCGTCGACAACAACCAATTCCGACCCCTCGAACTGGTGTACATCCATAAAAACTCTTACTTAGTGTTTGGAGGGATTTCAAAGGAATAATTCATTATGAAGTGTTAAATATGATGAAACTATGACGGCACAAGTATACTGTGACCGATTAAAAAAATTAAGTGCAGCTTTGACAAGAAAGAGGCCGGGCAGGATGAATGGACGCAACGATAAACTGCAAAACGCAAACGCGCGACTGCATGTGGCGAATATGACCTGGGAAAAAATCCAGTAGTTGGGTGGGAAAAGTTTATTGCATCCACCTTATTTACCAGATGTAGCACAATTGGATTACCATTTATTCCGCTTAATATAAAAAACTTATAGGGATAAAAAATTTCATACAAAAAATGACGTGAAAAACGCTATTTCCGACTATTTTAATTCCAAATCAGTAGAGTTTTTTACTAAATGGATTTTAGGCTTGTCTTATAGGTAGCAGAAGGTTATAGATAGACAGGGAGATTACTTTTTATAAATAAAAAAAAAAAAAATTCTAAAAAAAAACACTTTGAGTTTCATTTAAAAAAAACGTCAAGACTTTTTACTACACCTAATATTATTGTTCACTTTTGATGCGGGGCCGAGTATCTGATTTTCACACTTGAACTTTTTTACGATATACCGCTTTGCTATTATATTAGTGCGCGAAACCTTTTTAGAGTTCTTCTTACACTGTTATGTCAGCATCTTTGTCTTGAACACAAAGGTTGATTTAGTGCTTTGTCAAAGTCAATATGCTTGCAGTCGAGAATGTGCGTAGTTGGTTAAAAAACTTGCAAATAAGACGGTGCTTAGTGTATTTTATGAAGTCTAGAACTCCCTATCTTTTTCGAATTATGCTTTCCGCGTACATTTCCGCAAACTTTTTCTTTCTAGCTAAAGGTTAAAGGCAAAGCAAAACCTATGTAAATTGTACAGTTAATATTTCGACCTGTTCTCCTTGAATTTCCGATGGTGCAATATTACTCCCGTGGGCTCATACTGTGCGTCGAAAAGTTCCTTCAGTGCTAAATAAAGCCCACGAACGAAGAAAAGCTTTATTACTAGGGGAGAATTATTTAGGGGTTTTTTTTTAAAGATTTTCTTACCTTATTTGTAGGTGTGGAGTTTCATACGCACAATATTTTTGAAAATTATTAGGAATAGGATTTGTCTTTATTATAACTATATATCATACGCAGGTACTTCAAAACAGATTTTTCCGTTTTAAATCAATAATCTAGAATTTTCTTTCGAATACGTCCTTCCATCTACAGCAAGATTTTACCTAATCGTATATAAATTGAACCCATCTATTTTACAAATATAATATGTGCGCAATGGGAAAACATTTAATAGATTGAATGTGTCGATTTCTTCAATTTAAAAACTCACGAGAGTGTATTTTGTACATAGTTCTAGGCATGTGTGTAAAAAATCGTTTCATCAAAAATTTTTGTTTTGTTCACTATGTTTTCTAATAAAATAACTTTAAGACTATGTTATTTAATTGAATTTCAAATTCTATGGACACCAATAGCCGGAGCACATATCAATCAAATGAAGTAATTAGCGTTCTCTTACAAAACCTCCTTAATTTTCTAATTTTTTAGTCAATTTTGTGCAGTGAAAACACGTGGTTACATGTCCTGTTCACCTATCAGCTGACGCACGTCCTATTTTACGTGATGTGACTTTTCCCCCTCGTCTGATCAGTGTTGATTGCGCCCCCACTAATCCCTGATCGATCTCCCACAACGTCATCCAATGCGGAGTGATGTAATCTGTACGCGGTCGGTTCCGGGAACAACACAATGCTTTAACATTCAGCAGTTTAATCATGATGGTTGTCAAATTATTGATTTTTATATTTAATTAAATGAACTATAACGCCAAGTGTAATTTCCACAATTTTTAAATTCCTGTAGAATTCAAACGATAGATAGTTTTTTTTTTTTTCTTAAATCATATAATTCATCAATACTAACGGAAATCTTGCTCTGGAATACTCTCTTTGACATAAGTTTTTTTTCTATCAATGTTAATGGTTATATAATTATCATCGTCATAAATCTAATGTCTGTTTTATATCCCTCTATAAATCGTGTAGTAAGTGCCATACCTTGCCTATCGTAACGCTTAGATTATAAACACTTGCACGCGGAAGCCAACCGCTTTTATTTTCATAAATCTTTAATCACTTACTTATTCACGGCTTGTGTATATTGTCCCGAAAATTCCTTTCTGTTTGTGGGGCCCTGCCGCTTTGAAAATTTTCAGTCATCTGAGGCTGCGACTGTTGTTAGCATCAACAAAATGCCACCTCAGAAGCCTCCCTTTACCTTGTGGATCTGAACATTTTTACGAGGGCTCCGGCTCAAAGCCTAGTGTAACAATTCAACAGGTAAGGGATGTTTTCACCCACCCTTAACTTAACCCATTTACTATTTCATGCAAACGTAAAAGTTGCGAGCCAAACGTTGCGAGGGTGGACATAAAAATAGGGTAAGCACAGTGGCAGTTTTCGTATAGCATCCGTTGTAAACTTTCACAAGCTGTATTTTGTTTGCCTAAGGTTTATTTGTTCTACAATATCATAAATATTTTCGGATTGAAAAATGAATGTTCAAAACATTCGATTGTAATCCTTTATCTATGTTGTTTTTACTTTCAGCATCCAAAACTCTTCATAAAATTTGAATCCTTCTTAATACGTTACATTTATATGATTTTTTGAGTATACAGTACACAAAAAGTATACGAAATACACAATTAATTGTAAAGTTTTATGTAATTATCAATTTTCGCAGGTCATGTATATAGAGATAACCCAAGTCATTATTGAAAATAACTTATAAGTAAACAATTGAAATGTATTAGTCGATCAAAATAGTTTCTCTGTTTAAAACCAATATCAAATTGACTTTCCGGTCGGTGATGAGTTCGAAAATAATCGTCTTGAATTTAGTGAATATTATTTTTATGGTCAACTTTTAGCAATTTTAATTTTCTGTGTAATTTCAAAAAGCTGCAATGTAACTTTTAGTTTACCTATCATCGCCAAACAATCTATAGTTTATTACTAATCATGTTATTGAAAAATATGAAGCGAAGTCTCATGATTTATTTAAACTTTTATGACAACACATTTTAACCCAAATGTAATGTTAGATGAATAATTAATTTATACAATCTGTATATTCCATAGGTTTTTATTCTATATGGAAGTAAAATATATTAATAATAACGTGATCGTGCATTCTTTTGATCATACATAAATCGTTTTTCTGGCACCCCTAAATACGTTGCAGTGTAGGCTGTGTAAGTTAACATTGTATGTGGAGGGTGTCTCGGGGTTCAGGGTGAGAAGCAAGAGTTTCAGGGATTGTTTATAATTCACGACGCCTTCTTAGCACCTTACCTGGTTAATCAAACAAATTAGATGGGTTAAGCACATATTAAAACTGCCATCACAGCCGTGTGTGTAATACAATATTTAGTATTCTTGGTATTTATATAAATATACGTGTAAACGTGTATTATTCAAACGTTTCTTCTATGAACATATAACTCTCACATTTTTAAATGTTCTTGAAAATTTATTTCAACAATTCGTTCAAATGTTTTATTGTTTTATAATTAAATATATATATATCGGAATAGCCCAAAGAAATTGTTAGTTGTTAGCTTTTGGCATCCTAAACGGTGCTTATATGATTACTAACGTAGTAAGGATGTAAATGTCACAGAACTTTTTTCAATAATCCCATATTACGTACTCAAAAATTTATCCATTCGGGAATTTTAACAACTGCAACAATACTAATCACTCTGCTGTGTTGGGCGTTACTTGACTCGCTAATACACCTTTGAAATGTCAGTGTAGAGTAGAAGTAATATATATACAAGCGTATATAATTACCCAGCTAAAAATTGACTCTTCCGGGATCAGATCAGCCTAAGCCTGAATTTGAATACAATACACAATCCATTTTTATTATTGCTTGCCGCCACGCTATCTGAATACTCTTACAGTTCGAAATATTTTTCTTGAATTGATATACCAGGATCCGATTCTCTATGAGCTCATCCCTGTTCAAACCCTTACCAAAGTCCGGGTCGGGTAGACGCTTACGGCTCATGTCCAGGACCGTACAAACGTCCACTACAAAGAATGGAAAGTTTCCTCAATTTGAAATCTACTCAATTTCCACATGACATAACTGTTAGATAATTTTGACTTTTTTAATATATCATAATTCAACTGTTGAACTGTCAACCTTTAAATTTTTCAAAATAAAAACGTTTCTTGGAAAACGCTCTTCGTAGGCGTATTCAGTTGTTTTTCCACTGTAAAAATATATTTTTATGATAATTTATATTCATCAACAGTTCCTGGATATTTCACAATATCATATCATTACGTTTAAACTTGTTTATCAACTTTTTTAACAGGTTTATTTTTATACTTCAATAATTTAAATTAACAATGCTCTGGTATTTCGCAATATTATTCGCATATTTTAATATTTATTATAATTGTTGCTATTGCTGTAATGAAATATTTCAAGGTCCTTTAATCCTGCTTGTAAGCGATACACAAAAACATAATCGTGGATATATTTTCTACCCCGCGACACTTAAACGGGATTAAATTCTCGAAGTTGACTCAACCTTAGGGCCAAGTACATACGGCTTGAAATGATTTTGTAATAAGTATATTTTACACGCTTTGTATTTACACTTCCAGTTGTTTTATTTGAATATAAATGAGCATGCTGCTATCCGCTAGACCAGTGATGCTTAACTACAGTTTTCCTCTCACTGATAAATCTTGTACAATTAAAATCTAAATATAACGCTAAAAATTTCAATCAAATTTTGACATTAATATTTTGCGTATTTTGGCTTGTGACATTTTCAAATCATAAACTTTTCTACTCTTCATAGAAAAATCTAGATAACTTAAAATGTAATTTTCACAATCTTTTTTTTAGCCATTGCCTTGATGCAAATAATTCACCAATATTTTTTTTCTTTTAAATGATATTTATGTACACAGAAAATGTTAACAAATATAAATAATGATTGTACATATAACTATTATATTTAGTAGTGAATTTATTCTGATACAATGTCAATACCAAATATGAATTGTTGAAACATTGTACTATTCCATTTGTTTTCTCACTAACACGCCGTGTTTCGTTTTTCGATATATTCTGGCATTTTATCGCAGGGCTGTAACATACTGACTTAGTCAGTTCAATCGTCCAGGTCGTTAGTGACCATACATGTGGTATCGTACAAAGTTTTTGACAATTGAAGTTTGATATATTGAGCTCTGTTTAGGTATGAAATTATACGATACATAAAATTCCCTGAAAGCAAAAACGGAGGAATAGCGAGAGCGATCAGCTTACCATTACCAAGTCCTGCACTAACCTCACTCTTTGAATGATAGGGTTCAATTATGTAGTTACCAGTATGTTAAATTTATTTATTCTATCATTAATATATACAGTGGATAAACTCGATCGTCATAAGTCGATAAACCGTTCTCGCATAATACGTTTTCCCGGTTGGAACGCTTATTTTTTATAGTCCCGTCAAACTCCCATAAGAACAATGTTAAATAATCCCGCATTGACCGTTTCCCGATTCCCCGATTTCCTCGATAAACCGTCTAAATAATTTGGTCCCGTCACAAATATTATCCCGATTGACCGTTTTTATTGCATATTTCTCCGTATCTCGGCAAGCAAGTTTGACACAGCCGAGTGCAAGTGTTATGTGTAGACACGTTGGAATCCGCTGTACATGTTAGATGTCACGGATTGGACGCATGTGCTATTTTTTGGGTTGAAATCCACCGCACGCTTATTATTGTTTATGATGCAAATATAAAGTTGTTTAAAATTCATGATAATAATGATTCCTGTACATACAATCTTTTAGTCACAAGTTTAATAACAAGTCTTTGTTCCGATTAAAGTGCCAAATAACGAAGAAGTAAACTAACATAAAGGACTTTTTTAAAAAAATAAATTTTATATACAGTATGTACAAGTAACTAATATATAAATGTTATTTACGATTTTACTTGTTTATTATTATTTGAAGCTTTCCCGCATTCACCGTTTCCCGCAATTACCGTTATTTTTTCAGGGTCCCTTGGAATACGCAAAAGCGAGGTTTCACTGTATATAAATATTTGCACATAATTATTTACATTGACATACTATACGAGGACGTAGTGATTAAAAAAATCCGTTACTCAGTGAATATCAGATTTTAATAAATCCGATATATTTATCATTTACGATCTTACAATTACAAGATTTTTTTTCGTTTTCATATGTTAATATTTTTATAGAATTCTCCATATACAACTGAAACAAGGATATATGTAAATTAACGGAAACAGTTGTCGCTCACTTCTATATCACGTTTTCTCACAACCTCACACTGGCGCCGTGCAAATAAATAAATAAATGATTCTGAAGCAATTTCCTCTTCCACGCGAGCGTCGCCATTTGCAGCCGCCGTCAGCCGCCATTTTGTACACAAAGCAAAGTAAAATAATAATTATTATCTAATACTAATGTGGTTCACGCCAACGGTCACAACGCTTCGGTTGAAATTAATGCAAATTGCGAGGGTTTTAATTGTAGGGAATACTTTGTGAAAATTAACGCTATTCTGGGCTTACAGACGTATTGTGTTTACAATAGCATAATATGTGTAAAATATTTTATTAGGACGAACCGAGAGTCAGATTTAAGCTGCAGATATATTATATCATTGTTAACGTGAGAGAATGAAATAACTGTTTGCTGTGCTAGTCCCCCTCGTGTAATATAATATGCCATTATAATATACAATTTCGAAAAATAAAATTTGTTAGAATGAATACAGCTTATGTATTGAAATAGAAAAGTATGTATTGCGATATATTTTTACTTGTAACATTTATGTCACCCCCTTTTAACGTTTCTTTACCATTCTCAAATATCACAATTATAAAAATCATATTCGTCATCTTTTGAGAAATACAATAATTCGAAAAAAGCGAGTCCTCAAACTCTTTTATGTAGAACAAATATGTTTTGTTTTGATCAATGCGCCATCAGTAATTGTGGCTATATTTCAGATTCAAACTCTAGTGGTACATTGAAAAAATATTTTTTCATTTCAAATACTATTATAAACGTTTCCATATAAGATCATAATATATAAACTCTTAATTGAACACTGTGAAAAAATAGCAATGTATCTTCGTTATACGAAATTTTAAAGATATGGTTAATAGCTCTTTCAGCTCACGCCATCGTCAGAATTATGTTTAAACGTACAAGCTATCAACCATATCTTTGAAATGTTGTAGAACTTAAATACATTCCTATTTTTTCACCGTGTTTTAATGGAGTTTTACCATGTAAATGCCAATTCAATCAATATACTCTTAATTGAACTTTGGAATATAATCTGGAAATATAAAATCTGTTATTAGCCTCTTATTTTATAGAATATTAATAATTGAAATAAAACTATGATTTTACCACTGATTGATGACAATAAATGAAAAAATCACTAGTGATGTATCCATGCATCTATAAAAATCAATTTAACCTACAACCTAATAAAATGATTGCTAGAAAGTTATTCAATTATAGCAAAAATATATTGTACAAATGAGAGAAGATTCCTGGTCCATTGTAATAATTGAAGGTGATGTATTCCTTTCAATTGTAAATACATGGTTGAAGGTTTTATGGAAAACTTTTTGGGAAGTCTAAGGAGTACATGGACACAAATCTTTATAATTAGATTAACTAAAATACGTGCACACATATTAACGTATAAATAAACCGGCCATTGCTCATTCTCTGAATGTTTACGACAAATGAACGAGGAAATTGCAATATAAGCGCATGGGGAAGACGCCAGTTAGGGTCAGCCAGTGTACCTGTGCGGTAATGAATAATGAAAACATCAAAATGGATGGTAGGGATGGCATGGTAAGGGTGGGAAAGTTGTAAAAGGCGCTTGCATCACTAAAGCAGACATCACTTCTTCGGGTTAATAAGCTTGAATGTTTCATTGAGTGACACAATAAAAGTTTACGTATGAACTTACAGTTTGCTTATTGCATAATTTTAAATTGTGTTTTTGAAATATACTTTTAAGCATCAATTTAATTGGCAATGATTCCATATTTACTATAATCTTAGCGTTAAGACAATGCTTTATTTATTTATAATACTTTTTAAATTTAGTAGATAATTTGAATATTTCGCTATCAAACAATCGCATATTACTGATGTAGTAAATATCGATTTCATGTTGTAAATCCTGCTTAACTTATTTTTTTTCTAATTTATGATATCGACTGAAGGTGTTTGATGGAATTTCAATAACACATTTGAATTCTTACAATTTTGTACGATTATGCATATTTTATCACTAACGACCCGGGTTTCACCTTTTGGCATCTTCAGGCATCCGTGTGATAGAATGCCTGAAGATTCTGAAAGGCGAAACCCGCGTTGCTAGTGATAAAACATGTGGAATCGTACAAAATTGTAAAAATTCAAATTTCATTTTTTTCGCCATATCCTAGTTTGACTTTCATAATATTTTTTATTTTTTGATAAATCCTTAAGCATTTTTAACTGTGAAAGATAGTTTTTTTAATTGAATTACTTCTTAAAGAATTTCTTTGATCCAAACTAAAATTTATATAAAAATTTAATCATTCCCACGACTTTAAGAAGTCAAAAAGGTATTATATATATATATACATAACATCATTTTAAAGAATGTATATGCATTGTATTTTTTTTAAGACGCATTTGTCGATTTATTTTAACGAATCGGATGTATTGCTGTTATTCCGCGTGTATTTTTATGATGTATCTAACTTTAATGTAGTCATCGTTTTTATAGTTTATATCTTGGCTGTGACATGAAAACTTAGATAGAACTGCGTTATTTTTATGGCCGCAATTTCGATGGACTAATACCATAGCCACTTCAGCGCCATCTCTGGCAGAATATTCTATCCGAATAACGCGCCAAAACCCATAAATCAAATTTCAACGATGATTCCTTGTAAAATAATGCTTTGAAATAGAGCGCGAAAATTTGTTATTGTATTTTATGCGAAAATCGCTTTTGAAATATCCGCGGTTTGATGGGTACTTCCAGTGTTGCTACACTATCAAAATCGAATCAGTTTGGAAATTCGATACAGTGAAACGCTTTTGTTTACAGCAATTCGATTTTTTATGACGCCTAGTATAACAATATCTCTGGAACAATGTAATAATATTCTAAACCTATTTTTTCTTTTCTTTCAGGTAAGAGAATCACTTTGGTACCGTCTACACGTTTTATGAGAATGCTCATCTTTTGGTAATACGTATACGTTTACGTATTACGTATTTTCGGTAAGTTTAAAAATCAATTTTTTTTGTTGCACTCAAAAATCTAATGTGTATGTATTCACAAGCTTTGAAAATCATGGAAACTTAATAATTATTCATTTTTAAATTTGTTACTAAAAAAATCTTCATTGTGACAAATCGAAATTTAGCCTCGTGCCCGCTGGAAAACCAAAATACACATATCAATTCATTGATCCTTAAAACGACATTATAAATTTATATTCAGAAGCCACTGTTGTCTGTGCCACTTTTCCTAACATTAATCGAATAGCAAGTCGTCAATATTTTTTTCCTCGGATTTTTTTAATATACCATCCTAGAAAAAACTTCTGGCTGACTTACAAATAATTCTCATGAAAATATAGTCTGTAGCGATGCTCTGTTAGAAAAACCAAACATGTATGTATTTAAAAAAAAAACGTTTATTTATATAATTGGGAATTTAATACTAAGAAATACCTATTTATTTTGTATGTCTGGGTTATTATAGGATTTAATATTACGTGACTTATTATTCTAAAAATTAAATTATTCAGAATATTGACAGATTGAATTAATCTCTGCAGTTACAAAACACCTCTAAGTGTATAAAGTATACAGAGAATATTTGTATTGATATTCCATCAAACACAATCAATATCATATATTATATGATGCTGTTTTTCCCAGAATGAAGGAGGGTTACCATTCGTTCGAAGCGATCTTTAAATTTTTTAAATGTTCAAAGAAAACTGATGAAAACGGTGGCTTATTTTGTTAGTGTGGACGTCACCAGTCTTGTTTTATATATATATATATTTATTTGATATTTGCAGTTTCTATTTCATTTCCGTAAATAATGTGTAAAGTATCCTAGCGTTTTTTTTTTATTTTCATATAAAATAGCGTATTGAAAGTTGAGTTGTGTCGTAAAAAAATATGAAAGACCTCAGGAGAACCTTTTCAGACATGATTGATTATATACAGCCCTCTTTTGCGGAAAAGGAAATACATCAAAGCTAGAATAACTTTTTGTAAGTTTATTTTTGAAGTGTATGAAATGTACCTATTTGCATCCCTTGGTAGTCTTCCCTTTATATAATCTTGACAGTCTGAAGATACGTCGTACAAAAATCACCCTCTTTGTTAATTATCGAAGGTAAATGTGTTTTAATTTTCTTTTTTAAATAATATTATTTTGGTCACATCAGGATAGACACAATATACGGATTGAAGATCTGATGAAAAAATATCATGTTTCCGAAAGGTTCTGCATGAATGTATTATAGTATGTATGATCTCAATGAATACAAACTTTCACATCATTATGAGGTGTTGGATAACTATCGGCTTCTGTAGTCTTATGGTAAAATTTTTTTTACCGTAGCAATCAGATCCAAGACCTTTCCAAGTCATTATCTATTCCTTTTTTAATCAAAATTTTGAGAAACTCTATGTGAGTATACCTTATGTATTATATATTCTAGTGTATATTTTTCCTTTTCAGATGATATGGAATAACTTAAATATGTGATCGAATTCATCTCGGATAATTTTTTTTTTTTTATATTTACGTATTGGCGTCACTTTTCAGGTACAAACCATCCCTTCTTGGGTGATAGTCATTATATTTAAATGAACACAAACACATTTTTAAAACCACTTCGACGATTTTATACTTTTTTTTCAGGACTAGATTTATTGTATATTGGCATTAGCTTAAATATTAAAGAAAAAACGTTTATAATCAGCTTTATGGTCAATTAATAAAAGTAAAAAAATTACCCTTTCAATTATTCTCCTGATTACGAGGAATTAATTTTTTGTATAATAGCCAATTATTATAGAATTCCTATAAAAAATTAAATCGTCAATCATCTTTGTTTATAATATTTTAATCATTTGTTTTATTCATATTCGTTTTGTACGCGGAATTAAAATGTAAATTATTATACTTAAAAGATATAAAAGTTATTCAATAGTGCTGACTTTTAGAAGCCGTCCTGTAGCTTTGTGATCTTAATCACATGTTTTATATATTCATAAAGTTTTTTAATTGACTTTAATTTTGCACGTTATGTTTCGTGACTCAAAGAAAGACCCATAGCAAAATACTCATATTTTTTACTATGTATCTAGTAATGAATACATCTCTACGAAAACCAATGGTCGTAAGATATCTTTTCTCTCGTTTTTATATTCTTTTTGAATACGCTGCCTTAAAAGAAAAAGAAACATATTGTTTTCAGATTCCTCACAATATATTAGTTATAAATTTTAAATATATATTTTTAGATAACTAACAGACGGATTTTAATTTGTAAGAAAATATATACAAAATCAAAGATTTAATCTTACATGATTTTAAGTAAAGGTTAAAGATTAGACAAAACATTGTTTGTGTACGAAACATTTTGTAGCATTGTGCGTGTGTACAATCAACACATTTGTTGTCCTGAAGAAAAGATAATAGTAGGGGAGTATAGATAGACTATAGACACATATTTTTATTGCAAAAATACAAGTTAATAAGAAAAAAGCGTTTATGTATTGTTACTTTTATCGAGTGTCTTACAGTATTTTTTGTCGATATCCAATATTTGTCTCGTGAATTGTTTATATACGTACCATACAAGACGTGGAAGAAAATTAATTAACTTATATTTACCATCTGCGGTTTATGCTATTGTTTCATAATTTGTGTATCTTCAGTTGCCAAAAAATACAAACCAACAGTAAAACCGCTCAACTCAAGTAAAATTTAATTATATTTATTTAATTTGCACATAACAGGATGAACACATTGCTATTTTTCACCGTGTCATAATGGAGTTCTACCAAGCAAATGCCAATTCAATCAAAAATTGCAAATGGTCAATGTCTCTATTACTGGTTCGCTATCGGTCGTGGTTGAAGAAGATACCGATAATGATGGCTCAAATTATGTTCTTATGATTTCTTAAAACAATTAATTATGGCCCCTGTAAATATAAGATTTCACTAAAATTATTTTTTTGGATAACTATATTTTTAACACGCTATGAATTTATGATATCGACTGAAGGTGCTTCGTGGAATTTCAATATCAAATTTGAATTGTTGCAACTTTGTACGATTCCACATGTTTTGTCACTAACGACCCGGGTTTCGCCTTTCGGTGTTTTCAGAATAGAATGCCTCGGCCTTTGGCATAGGATGCCTGAAGATGCCGAAAAAGATACAAAGTTGTAACAATTCAAATTTGACACGCTATGAAATAAAAAGTATACCATTAATCATTGCATCAAAAATAAATCGTCTCTTTCGAAGCTTGTCTCCTCTAGATTTCCAGTTAGCAATGTAACTACTAAGGGTCTTCTCTGGGAAATCCCGGTTTGCGGATACAGAGCCAACTAACGCCTTAGGAGGCCATTTCCTTTTGTTTGGAAGCGGAAGTTATCTTCGCCGGACGGGGGGAGGTGTAATGTATCACGATAGAGGAAAGCTAACAATACCTGAAAATCCAACGGATGATAACAACAAACCTAAGCGGCCACTTGAGCGCTCTCCAGAAAGCTTTTAAGATTTCACGATTTTATGAATACGGGTGAAAGCTTTTAAAAGTTCTGTCGATTTTGGATTTTATCACCTAGATTAATGATATGATTTTAAAGTACCTACTTAACTATGATTTAATACTATCCACAATCAATTGATACCTATCCATTGTTATATGAAAGCCTGATAAAAAATCAAAGCCTCTATTGGATATCGAGCAAAAATCTTTAGTGGCTATCTTAAAGTTATCTAGAAATCACAGTTAAAAAATGAGATGACCTTTAACATTATTTTTTTTCGGTGTTGTTATAACTGATACTGTCATCTTGTTTTGTGTAACTGACGATTATTAACATTAAATTTCGTATAAATATCCAAGTTTTAATTATGTGTATAAGCGTAACCGGCCCTAATCTCGATAACATAAAATTGTATGAATAATAAGCAGTAAACAATGTGTTTTTTTTTAATTTATTCAATCACAGATCTGACAATTATGGAAACCAAAATAAAATTCAATATTCTCATACTCCAAAAAAGTAAATGCGTGCTCCATTTAAACGAGTTGGGAAAAAAATCGAAGATATCTGTAAATATAATTTACTCGAATGCACTTTATTTGCTATTTAAACTGTTTAATTATTTACACAACATCGAACCGTCATAAAACATTTTCAATTAATTGCTTTTGGCCTCTCTCCAATTCATATACATTTTACTTTGTAATTGCATTTCGCTTACATTTCAATGGTACATTTGAAAATGAATGCCGATCATTTTAATTTATCTGAAACGTTTCAAATTCCATCAAAAATATTACAAATTTGCACTGCAATATATCTCATTTTTATTCCAGTTAACAATTATTATTAATTTATATAAAAAATCGTTAAACTCAAGTACAAATTTAATGGAGATTTATGATTCTGACGTTGTAAATGGCAAATAGTAAAGGTTATCAACAGAATTTTTACTATCTTTCTTTGTATACATTTAAAATACTATTCATACATTGTCGTGTTCATATTATCCACAAATTACATCAATATATCCAAATCATTCTTTACTTTACAAAGCAAAGCATTACCACGTCTTTTAATACAATTTTTTCGAATGCCTTCATTTTTTAAATACAATCGGTTAATAGTTAAACATTGTATTACTATTTCGTCCAATAACCTTATAACGACAAAACCCAGCATAATTTGTAATATCTAAGAAAAATAATTTATTCAACTTACCAAATCAAAATTATATAATGTTTATTAAATATTTGATATCCCTTTGAATTAAACATGGATATTGTTCATTAGGATCACCCAGTATTAAAATACTATAGTTCAACGACATTACGAATTGCATTCAATGATATTTTCTTTATTAACAGCTGACTGACATCATTTTGTTATTTTAACTTTCACTCTTTCCCAAACGTTTCAGGACTTACCAAACTACTGTAAACAATCGCGTTGCGGTATTCACTTCAGTCTATTGAAAACACATACTGCAATTTGCGACACATTCCGGCCATTAACGCCAATAAATGATCCCTTAACAGTACCGCTTAAACCGTTCTTCCCAAATTGAGAGGCGCAGGTTTACCGTGGGGGCCACAAATTATTCATGTTTTACGTGTTTTTATCAGGGGATAAAATATTATTTTTTCAGGTAAGAGGGCCGTGTCATGAAAAAGTTCGAGAAGAACTATTTTTAAACCATACTTCCGATAAATTATGGTCTGTACAAAAAAATAGCTACTAATACTTCTACCTTATTTTAATGGTTTACGCCAAGTAAATGTCAATTCAATTTACTGATTCTGACACTCCTCATTAAATTGAAGAGTACGTTTTGTCAATTAAACTTCTAAGTTTTTGACCATGTATTAGGTGAACACTTATCCGAATTAATACACGTATCACTAGATTCATACCATAATAATAATTGATTATTTTCCCCGTTGTTACTCAAATTGTTTTTTTATTTTAACCCTACGTCCGTTTACATAGTTCACTAAATCGTTGCTATAGGTAACGTTTCTATTTTTTAATTATTATGAATCATTCATTTCTTAAAAAATTTTCTTTTTAACCTTGTGCTTTACCTCATCACTATCCATACATTTTGATGATTATTATATTAAAAATGTAGATATAAATCATATTTAATTGACAATTATGAATCCTCTTATAAATATACACATATTCATCGAAAAAATGTACCAAACGCTGATTCTTGGCATCTTAACCTTTTCAATTCAATGTGTTCAACAACGCCGTATGAATTTAATGTTTTCAGCCATTTACTTCAATTCCTTTTACCAGCTTTAAGTCGAAGAATCTAATGCGACATTCCGGTAGTTTTGCTGCTAATACATGTATCATTTGATACTTGCATATATATAACAATTATAATTATATTAATGAAATTCATTTGTTTTGAAATAATATTGCATTATAAAATTTTTAATACAGTACAAGACTAACAACTCAGCGTTGAATGCTCGCAATATATTTACACAAATGAAATATTCAATTGTTTGATAAAATATACTATCTTTCATTTTATGGAACACGAATAATTTGCTTAATGTCATATAATTAAAGCGATTTATTTACAGGTAAATTACAACGTTTTATTTGCAAATCCTAAGTAAATTGAGTGAGACACAGTATGATGTATTATTGCATTAAATAGCTTTCATTTATTTCACATTCTTTTAATGAATACGTACAACTCTCTCATAATGAAATGCAAGTAAATAATGGCCGAGGAGGGTTTTAAAGAGGCCACAAATGGATTCAGTACTTAAATTCTTTATTTAGAGTAGTCTATGCGAACTCTCTTTTCGTAATCCCCTACCTGTTCATCCAAATTATTTTATTCATCTTATTTTATGAGATTTGTTATGTTTCAAAGAATAATATTATTCATAAATGAATGATCACCTTAAATTAACCATCCTCATTTTCTTATATGACGGTCTCTTTCGCGCCGAAAAAATCTTTCTTGAACTTAGACTTTTTATTTTCACAAATGTTTGTGACAGTTGAATTTTGAAATAATATGTGGAACATGTAAGATCATTCAACAGTAAAAAAATAGATTCACAATTCGCTAATCACGTTATTAATGAATCACATAATATAAATTCAAACTCAGCCCCTAAATGTTTGCATATTTGTAATGAGGGTCGGAGAATGGCGGCTTTGGAACAGCTGGAAATCAATATACACCAATTATCACAAAGGATTCTTAACGAACAAACTAACATAATAGCATCGCCACTTGTCCAGCCGTTGCACAAAGGGGTAGTCTGATTTACTTCCAGAAGGATCACTTCCGTCCCACATATAATCTTATTGTCATAGACACCTATTGTTTCATTTAGAATTTTGAAAATTTAGTGTCATTGTGTTAAAGTAACAAGCTAGGCCGTTAAAACAGGAAAGAGGATGTGTTGTGTGCCTTTTATGCACAGATATATATAGATAAGCGAATATTGGTTTAAGCATAGTTCTGACGATGGCGTGAGCCGAAATAGCTATCAACTATATTTGTTAAAAATAATTTTGTAGAACTAAAATTTTCATTTCATTTTCACCGTGTTATATTAACACATATTTTTGGTACTAGGATTACGTTACTCAATGAAAAATAGCCTCGAAAAATGCGTGGGTTCGTTTCCATTTAAAAAATGCTGCCAACGTCCTTTCGCCGGCTTACTTTCTGTGACATCAGTAAAATATAGTATACGTATTATTACTCTCCAAACTCTATCAAGTGGATGTGTTAATCATAAATAAATAATGAATGGTTATATTTTTGGTATTATGCTACTCCGTAATACGTTTGTTCACTTTGTTGATCATTTATAGTAGCATAAACAAAGAATAGAAGTAGGAGAAAAGCACATTTATCACTTCTCTTGTGCAATGTATAACACATTTGGGATTATTATTGAAATATTTGAAATTTTATTGTGCTTAAAGTTGTTCTGTGAAATTAAATAAACTCATCTAAAATGATTAAAAATTTGTTAAAAATAAATAAACCCATCATTTTTGATAATACAATTTTAAATGCTAGAATAAGTGCTAACGTCTTAATCGTTAAGACGGTTAAATTTGTTGTATTGATAGATGAGACTCAAAAATAATGTTATTTTAAAAGTATTAAAAAGTACAAAAGCTAATTTTTGTGTTGAAACGTTTCCTAATGCGTGCTCAAAATTTCCATTTGTTAATAAAAAAATCAACATTTCTGGATTATTTTTCGAAATATTTGGTGTTACAATATCTCTTAAGCGGCTCAGCAGGGAACTGATTAAACAGTGTATAAAGCTTAGCTTAAATTTTAATAAAGATTAGTTCTTACGCTAACATAAACTGATTTAGCTGTTAATTATCATTTCCAAAATGTTGATGAGCTAAATATTCCGATATTTTAACCTTTTTTTTTTAGTTAAAGTTTAACGGTGAAACAGGTGTTTTTATTGTACATACTTATTTTTTAACATCATCAATTCGTTTTCTTCAATTTCAATGTGAAGAATTATTTACTTCAAACCTTCACTTCGCATTGGGGAGGAATAATATTTGTATCATGAAAATATTGATGAAAAAACATGTTTGGCGGGCTTTGCTTCCAGACGTCGGAGGCTTTGTTACTTTTCTGTGAGTTTGTATGGAAAACGTAATGAGGAACCGCTTGGCCACATCAAAGTATGAGAAGTAGGGAAGCCTTCAAGATTTTAATTCATGCTGCGGTACGAATTTCCTTTCGGGGAATCCTTCTCACAATAAAAATAAAACACTACTTCAGCGTTTTATCTGCACACCAGTAGTAAAGTTTCCTTCTCGACTTTCAAAAGCTTGCGATTATTTTTATAGTATCCATAATTTTAAATGTAAATACGTGTTGGCTGTTAATTGCAATAAAATTGTGTCATAAAACACATTTTTTGTTCTGATTAGTTATGGCTCGTATGAAGTTTTGTAAAAGTCTTGCAAATCAGTGGTCTTATTTTTATTTAAAAAACTGTCGGATGTTTATAACTGTCCTTATATATTATTTCTTTAGTTTGCTAAAGCAGTAACTAATCTATACCAACGTTGTGTGATTATTATTTGTAAATCTGTTTTTTACCATGTAAAATACGGGTATTTAATACAAAAAAGGGTATTGATTTTTTTATTCCTCATTTCAATATATAAAAATCTTAATTTCTATGATATCGTACACATACTGAAAAACTCTTAAACTAAAAAAATAGTTCTCAAACGAATTAATCACTATCCGCCTATTGCTTCTTCCACATTTCATAATTATTGTATAACATAAAATCCTGAGGCCTTTACAGCAAGAATTGACTGTTATATGATATTTATAGTCCGAAAGTAAATGATATTATGTTTATTATCTACGTTTTTTTCTCAATTTTGTATGGAAGTGTTTTTAAACAGTCGTAAATTATTGTGTCGTCATATGTGTCGTCATATGCATATGAAAAACCAGAAATGTGCATCAATGTTGGTATTGAAAAATCTTTAATAAACATAGAAAGCAATCTGGAATATTGAATTTTTTATATTATAATAAAAAAATCTTTTTGCTTTTCTTTTAATAAGCCTAAATAGTTATTCCACTTAGACGTGACAATTTACACTTTGAGAGTAATTCATCAATGCTAAAAATATGTAGATTCTCCAACTATTAATATCTCTCTTAGATGAATAGAAATGCAAAACATTTCAAAGGGTAGGACCAGCCTTAGCTGTCATTTGCGACAGAATAAATAACTGTGAATTTTCTTGAAACTCACGGTGAAAAATGATGTTGGTATGTCACCTTAAATTTTTGATGTCTGCTGAAAAAATTGAGCACTCTTCGTTGACAAACCTTTTATAAAAAAATATATCTATTTTTTATTGAGTATGTGTACACCCTACTGGTTCTACCAACTAAGCTCTTAAATATTTTGTTGAATTTATAATTTGTTTTTTTTGTCCCGCTAGAGTAAAGGCCAAGAAAATCACACAATATACTTATTGTTGTATAAATTTGCGATGCCTAACAGTTATTTAAAACTTTAAAATATTTTACTGATGACAGAATTGTTCAATATAAGTGTTGTATTATATTTATTTTATCGAAGTCACTAACCACAGTTCTTTCAAAATAGTTCGGTGATTTAATACAACTATTTAATAGCAATACGCGTGCTTGATATAAAAATTGTCTTGTTGACGTGATGACGCTAAGTGAAAAGTGATGCAATTATCACAAATATTGCAAAAGTGAAGGATTTATACCAAATAATTTCGTCACTCATAAGATACTTAAAATTCCAATGGGATGTGAGACAAAGAATGATGAATGCTGTCGTTGTAATGAGATCATCACAAATAACATGAAATCATAAACTGTAATGACTTAAGAAGTGTGACGGACACATGTTGACACCAAATTAAAAGTTTAATTTTGAATTAGTATGTTTACTTAATTGGCTATTTAGCCGTATTATCATTAATAAAGCGATATCTTTGAATTCAAAAGTGGCTTAAAAAATATTAACATTTAAAAAAGACATAATTACCAATTTTTGAACTTTTAGCAAAACTCAATTGACTGGTTGTGTATTCGCGATTTTTTGAAAACTTAATGCTTGATCAAGCTGCAATAACGAGATATACCCTTTTTTAGGGAATTGTGACTGCTTCGATCGGAACAAGGCGCAGTAACTAAGCGCGTGCCAATTGTTGCAAAAAAAAAACACACTTTACGGCCATTTTTTCTAAACCTGATTATTGGAGATTAAAAGTGGGTGTCATATACGAATATATCGAAGAAAAAACAATATCTAAATCGTCGACAACAACCAATTCCGACCCCTCGAACTGGTTTACACCCAAAAAAAACTCTTACCTTGTGCTTGGAGGGATTTCAAAGGAATAATTCATTTTGAAGTGTTAAAATATAATGAAACTATGACGGCACAAGTATACTGTAACCAATTAAACAAATTAAGTGCAGCTTTGACCAGAAAGAGGCCGGGCAGGATGAATGGACTCAACGTTATCCCTACAACGCGCGACCGCTTGTGGTGAATATGACCTGGGAAAAAATCCAGGAGTTGGGTTGGACAACTTTATTGCATCCACCTTATTAACTAGATCTAGCACAATCGGATTACCATTTATTCCGTTTAATATTTTAAAAAATCGGGATAAAATATTTCATACAAAGAATGAAGTGAAAAACGCTATTTCCGACTATTTTTATTCCAAATCAGTAGAGATTTTTACTAAATGGATTTTAGACTTGTCTAATAGGTAGCAGAAGGTTATAGATAGACAGGGAGATTACTTTTTATAAATAAAAATAAAAAAAATACTAAAATACACTTTAAGTTTCATTAAAAAAAAACGTCCGGACTCTTAACTACACCTAATACTTGCATTCAGCTGTATTGTCAATTTTGAGTTTCTATTGTATTGACAAGAGTGAAATGATGTTTTATCATCACTGCCGCAAAGTGCATTTGCCTTTGCATCAAAAATAGCGACAAAGACTAAAACCTTTTAGCGCTTTGGCTTTTTGGTATTATGACAGCTTTTATTTTTGCGCTCGCCTGGTGTGCATTGCATCTTTTTTCAATTTTTATTGCATATCGATATTAAAGTGAGATTCAGTTTTCCTCCATCGCAAAAATGCATAGTTTATTTATGGAAATTTCGTATTGAATACACAACACGTCAGACATCGAAAATGAATTACGCCGACATAAATCGAACGCTTTGAATCTATCATCGCATATATATAAAAACCAATGAGCCGTGGCATAATTTCAATTCGATTCTTTACTACTCATTTACTCTTTATGCATCTAGCAGTGTGAGAGTGATAAAGCAAATGATTCGCGTGATCTGTGAAGTGTTATTCACCTTGTATATTATAGCTCACGCTATCGTCAGAACTATGAAAGTGATCCGAAATAGCTATCAACTATATCTTATAAAATTTTGTAGAACTAAAATCCATTGTTATTTTTTTTCACCGTGTTATAAAAAGACAATTAACATATTTTTGCCTCATATTCAAAAATATGAATAATATTGATTGAATTGGCATTTACTTATTAAAACTTTATTATAACAAGGTGAAAAAATAGCAATATAATTTAGTTCCACAATTTTTTTTTTAAATATAGTTAATAGCTATTTCGGCTCACGCCATCGTCAGAACTATGCTTCAACGAACATTTGCTTATCTGTATATAGATGTGTAGAAAAGGTACACAATACATCTTCTCTCCTGTTTTGACAACCTACCTTGTTTCTTGCTCGCAATAAAACTAAAAATTGTAAATGAAACTAAAAAGGCGGCTATATTAATAAGTTTACATATGGCACGGAAATGGTTTATTACAGAAACAAAGAAGCACACCGCAGAGGGTTAAGTAATGGTGATCGACATATATTAGTTTGATCGTTAAGAATCCTTTGTGATAGTTCTTTTTATAACATAAGCAAGTATTACTGTAAAGTTTTTCGTTTCGTCTATTCTCCGAGTTCATTTTTTTGTTGGTATAGGTGCTAATAATCCATTCCCCTTCCATTATGAATGATTCGAAGGTTGCACTCGTTGTCGGGGTAAAGCTTAGAGACATTGAGAATTGCCACTCGGCTACAACGACTAGCCAGATAAATGGGCTTACTTTATGCATTCTTTTAATACACCAATATAATAATTTTTCAAATTAACCATTCTATAATAAATTGTAAATTTTACTTTTAAATTAATCTAAAAATCATGTCAAATTTTAGTAGTGTATATGCCAAAACAAAAATAGTGATTTCCTTTGCAATGAAGCTAAATACAACTAATCATAACGATATATTACACGTATAATACATATTACAATGAATTTCTTGCGTACAGAATTAATTTAATCAAAGATACCTGGGTATAATAAGGGAGGCTCGGTGTAAACGATACAAATTGAAAGCGGCTTCGTCAAATTCTTAAGGTGTTCACGAATTGAGTCATTAATCAAAATACTGAAGCGTGTGCAGGTATTAATCTGCGAAAGCAGGCAGGTATAAAGTTGAGGAATTTAAACATGGGCCAACAGAATTAATCAACGTCGCAGTTAAGTAAATTTTGTTGATAAGGCAACACATTTGGCAAAATAAATCATAAAATCAATCAAACTCTTATGAAGTGTAACATTTTTTGAAATTATAATGTGAAGCTTACGGATATTTTCGTTATTCGTTATTCTCATACTATCTTGAAAATTGATTTTAGAGAGAGAATTGTTGACTGACTTCTATGACAAGCGTGGAAACTTACAACTTTCTTATTCGTAAAGTTTAGCTTTTTTTTCATTTATAAAATTATGAAAAAGATTTTCATAAAAGTGTGTTATATGGAATTTAAGATCGAAATATCACTGTATCAACTTTTATTGTTCCAATCCTTTTTCAAAACCCAGAAACTGGTTTTCTTTCGATTCGTCTTCGTAAAATTTCTTCTTTTAACACGCTCTTCTGGAAAATCACTAAGCACCATATAAATAGCACAATTTTTAATTTTCTACTTATATATTAGTGTTTTAGTTTTAAAAATGTTTTGTTTGAGGCGACTTAAAAAAAACACAATCAACCCTGCCCGATTCTATAAAGTTTGACGACCACTGTATTAGAGTAAAATTTCACACACGTTTTCAGGTTAGTTTCGATCTAGCATACATTGTTTTTTTTTCAACTGACCGTTTTAAAATTCAAATATCAACAACAATATTTGCTCTTCGTTTTCATATATTTAATCACACTTAAAAAGAAGCTTTAAAACATTTTATTGGTGATCGTATTCATCAAAATAATCTACAACACAACGACAATATATGGCATTTGTTGTTGTCATTATATTTTACTTACCTCTTTAATTCACTTTTTCGGTAAGAATATTTTCTTTATTCAAAGACATGTTTATTTAACTTTAAAACCATGTTTCAATTAAGATATCGACACTCGATGCAACAATTCGTCAGCATCCAGCTATTATGTATTCTGCAACCTCCACTGTTTGCTTTTGTTATATTGTAAAAAAAAATATTTTTTTGATAAACTGGTCAATTAAGTAACGGATTTATGCATTGGGTGAACTAGCATTCGCTTCAATCATTCAGCGAGGCATTTATCCCGAAAAGATAAACCAGTTGCTGGTACCCTTATATAATATATATCATTCTTGTTTCTGGATATCTAAACTTTTGTGTCTCTTTCTGCGTTCTTGTTCCATTCTCATGAATAATTATTCCACACTTGCACTCGTAATCGGTGTAATAGCTTACTCAATTTTTAAATTGATTGCATTTCCTTTGAGATAACAATACATTACGTAACATATGTAATAAGATCGGTCTCATTACCATTTTCCTGCATAAAAAATATATATTTTAAGTCATATGTAAAACTTACGGTTCGTTTTTCTTTTTTTTTCTGTTGTAGGAAACCTTATATTGAATATTTATTTTTAATTAAAGTAGAGATTTTTAAAACATTACTATGTGTGAAGGTTTTTACTTCTTATATCTAAAGGCATATTTAAAAAAAAAAAACGCATGTTTAGTACTATTTCCACAATACATTTTATGATCAAGACCGGTTGATTATTTAAAACATTATTATAACATCAAGAAAATATGTCGACTAAGACTGCTCACATTGAAAATATAAATAGAAGCATAACTTCTCAGACATCTTTGCTGTAACTAAGATTTTTTTTAAATTTAATATAAATATATTTTGAGATATTTTCGCAGCTTAAATACAAATTTTAAATTGAGTAATAACCCATACTATTTATCGTTTAGATCTTACTCTTGAATGACACCAGTCCTTATTGTAGATAGTGGCAAATCTCATCTCTTTTTCATCGATAATTTTCATTTCTATGACACTTAGTATTGTCCAAATTGTCCAACCGGTTTATTGTAA
The DNA here is from genome assembly GCA_028555115.1 of Himalopsyche japonica. Classification (NCBI taxonomy): domain Eukaryota; kingdom Metazoa; phylum Arthropoda; class Insecta; order Trichoptera; family Rhyacophilidae; genus Himalopsyche; species Himalopsyche japonica. Next base: position 1,573,403 of record JAHFWJ010000597.1, on the reverse strand, counting down.
ATATATTTTGGCAACAGTTCGAACGGGATTTTTTTTTCGAATACAGTTTTATTTCAAGTAAATTACTATTAGATCAATTGCCAAAGTGATTATTAGATAAATTTTATAAGTTCTATCTTTGAAAAAGTACGCGGTTTTCTCTCTAATCCGTTATTTCGTTTCAATCGAGACGAGCGATATCGCTGCGGTTTGAGTACACTTTCCATAGTGGAAGGCGGTCGTGTTTGTATGTTCTCTCTTATATTCCCGCGGTAACATGGTCATGAATATTTACCGATCGCACAGCCTTCGTTATTCGTTAGGTGGTTGTTCGGCGTCGGGTAACGAACGCGACGCCTGACCACTCTGACACGCGCCGCTACCTTATTCCATCTACGTTTCAGGGAAACCACTACTTAACGCTTTGTATACTCGCTTATTCGTGTGAACATAGTCGGTGGAAAATACTCCTTATTTTTACCTTGTCCTTTTCCAAGAAACAGATAACGTGAGATATATTTGAGAGGTGACATTTTACACAATTTCGTTCTTTATTGATTTTTCTGCCGGTCCATTTTCTATATTTTTCTCTGCAAAAACTTCCACCCCGTTTTTTCATTTTCCTGTTAATTTATTGCTTTTTACATACTTTACATGTACTTTTATGTTACACACAAATGCATGTCGCCGTGTATTTTAATTGACGTTTTATATTCTTAATATAATCTTTTAGCTTATTTGTCAGTTATATACTTTTACCTCACTGCTGCGATCTCAGAATTCGAAAATTCAAGGAATTTCCTTATGAATTATCAAATGAATTATCAGTTGATAAGGCTCGCGATGATCGAAACCGGTCCTCATCAAAAAATATATTGTGGAAATATGTACTAAAAAATGTGTTTTTATTATTTAAAATATCATGCCGTTCCATCAAGAAGTGACGGTAACACCTTAAAAAAACTCCTTATAATAACAAACAATCGATTCGTTGTAATAGTATTGTTTTAATTATATTTATATCTAATATAAATCTTTAAAGTTTCACATCGATCGGATGAATGGTGTAGTAATGCATGAAAGACAAACACACATACATACATTGATTATTTATATATACATATATATATATATATATATATATATATACACCAATCCCTCGCTTAACACGATATTCGCTTAACACCGTTTCGGTGAAAAAATGTTTCGACGTTACGTAGATGTGCGAACAGCTGTGCGAACAGCTGTGCGAAATTCTAAGCATAACGGTAATGGTATACCGGGAATAGAACTACGCATTTCAAACAACAAATATTACCTGAAACATATTGACAACACATGAGACATTTAGTCTCTCTGCCTTAGTAGAAAAACAATTCCTCTGGAGACAAAAATACAAATTAATATTAATATCCTCTAGTGATAGTGACACTGAATAATATATTTTATCCGTATATATATATATCAATACATTTTCATAAGTTCCACCTACCTTTTTTTCTTAATATCCTTTAAAAAACCTATCCCCTCTATTGCATACATTTGTTAGTCTCGCTTAACACAATTTCGATTAGCACGGCGATCTAGCAGAACCTATCTTCCGTGTTAAGCGAGGGATAGGTGTATATAGGTATTTGCCACTAGGAAAAGTACTCCGTATTATAAATATTTGAATTTGACATTATCGTGTTCGTTTTAAAAAATGATGATGAAATGGATTAGGAAGTTATATTTTCATCTGTATATTATATTTATATATATTCGATCAATTCTTTATCGTAATTATTCGCTTGATAACCCAGTCTCATTATACTAAGATCCCACCTGAATTCGAGCATAAAATATCATTCGACGATGACGCAGGCAGCCAACAATCGATTCCTTAACCCATTCATAACTGGACCGAACCTCTTAGCCCCGGGTTGGCACACCACACTCCCTCGTCAATCTCTTTCCACTCTCTTTGTGTAGCGGCAACCTGCGCGGCTTGTTATATGCCTTCACAATGACCCATAGCAATATTATTATTTGCTTTTTTCGATATAAGAGCGGAGTGGTGGAGCACTTTGGGAACAATGCGAAAAATATTCCCTGTTATCTGACTCACTTCTGAGATGTGTTTGTAGTGGCACTTCGATTCGTCGATTCAATCTCTGGAAGGACCTTCTTGGCGCGCTTTTTTAACGAAACTGCGAAAGCATAAATCTGTTCTTAACAAAAAAATTATCCGTTTCTGTCAAGTCTTTCCTTTGTAGGATCTCTGTAAATTATATTTTGAAAAAAGCTGATTTAGTATAATAATTCAAGCTTTTTACCAACCTTTTCTTTGTAAAAGCTTGATCAAAGGTTTGTAGTCTTATTATAAAAAAATCGCGGGTTTTTGTATTTTTGCGAAAATCTCATAACATGATAAACTGCGGTGCAATCAATATATTTCATATCTAAAATATACAAGTATGCTAACGTCGTAACTAACAGCCGCATATGTCTTAATAAAGAGATATGTAGAGTATTCTTTATTTCGTTATATAATATATCGTCCATTTTCTTCGTTTTTGACCTTTTATTTACTTTTGCGAATTGATTTGAAATTGCTGTTTCAAATAATAATAAAAAAAAAAATTGACACAAACACAAACAGAAAAAACAGTTGACAATGTTCGCAATGAGTGAAACCGGTTCTGATCATAAAATATATTTTATAATTATGTAATAAAAAATGTGTTTTTATTATTTAAAATAGCATGCCTTTCCACCAAGAAGTGACATTTAACATTTAAAAGTGTTTAAATTGCTAGTTGTAAATGAATTTCTTTGATATACACTGGAGACATTTATACTTGTCTTTTTATAATGTAAAAAATATTATATTCAAACTATGGTAAAATTTTTTCACATTTGTAAAATATACTTTACTTGATCATACTTTTCACGCCAAAATTTGTCTCTATTTTTAATTTTATCAAAATTTTTCAAGCATTTGTACTTCAAAACTAAGATATATTTTTCTGCTTGTTTGATAAAAATTTTCAAAATAAAATTTGTGCTTTATGAATTTTAGTAAAAACCGCTTGCATTCAAAAGTTTCTGAAGAACAAAACTACCATCGCTATGATGTTGTTGATCTTCAAAATGAGTTCAAACAAAAATTTCATCTGAAACGTACATAGATAGCTCCGTTCGTAAATATGTATTTTTATTTCGCTTATTAAAATTAAAGTTTTCTGTGTGCCATAACTTTTGTACAACTGTCTAATTTGCTTACTACTGGAAAACATTCTGTGCGAGTCTTTCGGAGCTTTTCAACTTTTCGCAAACAAAGAGGAAAACTTAAAAAGAACTGAGGATGTGTTGAAATCTTTTGACTTCCTTTTTCAATTGCAGTTTCAGCTCGGAGATTTTAAAGTCTGCTTTAAATTGGACTATTAAGAATTTTTTGAGACTTTATGCGCATCGTCATCAAAATAATACGCACATTTTCCTGAAAGCTCTATCTCCTAAACTAAAGCTTTTTAAGTTTGAACACCGATTACATAAGAATATTTTTAATTGACTGAATGAATACATCATATTTCCAATATTTCGTATGGTTCAACACGACAAAAAACTAATTCAGTAGCAGAACACCTGTTTTGAAACAGTATGAGCCTTATCCAACTTTTTCTATATCCTGCAATCGAATCCATCATCCTTACTATGTACTATGTTAAAGTATGCGAAGTAATTATTTACTAATTTCTTATCACACTTTAAAGTTTAAGCAAAAGCTTAATTTTAATTTTTTTATTTTTTATTTTAATATAAATATTAAAGTAAATAAAAGTAAATCTGGTACTATTACCAAAATTGTATATTATAAAGACCAGTACTGGTTTCGCTCATTTCTAACATTATCAACTGAACGGTACCTTTTGAATCCATTCTATCATAGATTCTAAGGCGTTCACACCTAATTATAAGATGAAAAAAAAACACCTACATTGACGGGTCACATTTATTATACAATAAATATTGCTTATAAGTTAGAAATTGTAAGCAACCCACGTTTTAACTGTTTTGCTTCCTAATTATAATTAAAGCTTATTTCAGTGGAAGCTATCATTAGAAAATTGCTTGACAATTCTTCACTGTACCTGTTCTTTTCAGAGAATGGTAATAAAATGAGGGATTGGACAGTAATGTCCGTTAGCATATTGCTATTGTTTCACCACGTTTTTTAGGATACGATAGATTTGGAGGTATATTAGGCATCCGCGCTCTCTAATAGATTAGTATCAAAATCATTGTATGAAAACACACTTATAGTAATTTAAATTCGATTTAGACACATGTAGTGTTTAAGCAATCACAACTTACCTTTAATCGTAATGAAAGTTTATCATGCTCACAATTCAATAATTCAAATTCTCAGGAAAAAATATAATAGATTTATCTTAGTGTTCACATTTTTATTTGTGTCTTAAGTGCCTCAATCTCTGGACTAATTTACAATCATGTTTTATGAACAAAATTCATGTTTTTTTTTTCAAATGTATGTTTGAGAAGTATTCTCTTAAAAAAAGACTATAAATTCAAAGGCTATGCATATCATGTAACACTCTCTCAAGAAATCTGATATCGTGCCATCATAAACATTCCCCTAGCACTTTTTTACTACCGCGCTAAATATATTTTCCTCTCCTTCCGGCATTCGCATTTTATGTCGCTCTGTCTCTCCCACCCCTTCTCCGGAGCCGTCTCGCCAAATAAATTATGCAGATTAGAATCAGGGGCATAACTGCTTGCGACACTCTGTTGGCAAATCATGCCGCTAATGCTTGAAAAATAATATATTTTGTTAGCAATGTTCAGAGGAATCCACTTGTTGAAATAAAGAAGGGTTAACAGTTAACATTGAGGTCATTTAAGCGCTTAACAGTTGGGTGCTACGATTATTCCACTTTTTTTATTTGAGAAACAATTGTGTTTCTTCGTGCTATTTAAATAATTACGTTTTTTAGATTTTATTTGTGGTTGCCACTCGCGAGAATTGACGCTAAAAAATCTAGCATGCTTTACAGAATCGGTCACCAATAAATACGTGACTTGGTTGCATTTGCAGTTTACAATACCTCCCGTGGATTATCGAACCGCATTCCTGTTGCATATCAAGCTACTGCACTTCGCATTCAGCAATTCTCCCATTACAAACATAAAGCTATTCGGGATGGTAATGTTTGTTGTCGGTGCTATATAAGTATTTTTACTATTATAGTTGTATAATATTGCCTTTGTCTAATATACGTTTTAAGCATGCATCAATTTTCATTTTGATTATTTTTTTTATCAATATTTGTTCTTCAAAAACTGTTAAAAACCAAAGGCTGTGGGAGAAACGACTTCCGTCAAAGTGTATATTCGAAGTATTAAAATGTACATTTGATTCCGGGTTTCAACTTTCGGCATCTTCAGGCATTCTATCACACGGATGCAACAGAACCGACGAAAAACAAACAGTTAGCATTGTATATATACTAAAATTGTTAATTACAGGAAAACACTGACCCCAAGGTAAGCAGTAAATTACAGCTAAAACAAATTTAACAATATTAATCTAATAATAATTACCACAATGGCCTGTGATAATTTCCATTAACGATCTTATCAAAGAGTCATTCTTGAAAGGGTTTTTCAACAAATATCAATCAACTAACATTAAAATATAAATAGGTTTTTTCTCAAGATTAAAAAATATCTCGATTTAGAGAATACCTACTATCAAACATCTAGTGATGTAGCATAAGCATTATCACTTGTACCATAAACTATAAAAAAATCGATCTTCAATGAAAAACAATTGCTGTTGAAATCATTGCATATGTCAATAGACATTGACAGTAATTTTCAAAGCAAAAATATATCGACTTCATACACTTCATACTCTATTTATTCCCCAGATAGCGTATGACATAAATGGTACCTATTTTCAGCGATGCAACATAATTTTTGAAACTCAACATATAAAAAAAAGCTTTGTAAATAATAAATGCTTACATAAATAAAATCTTTACCATTCATACTTCCTAGTTTATTGACCAGAAAACGTGTTTTACCGTTTCCTTTTCTTTTGACAACAAGCTTGTCATTATTCCTCTCGCAGAAAATAAAGCTTGGTGCATTTCTCCTGGAATAGCTCAATGCATGGCTATCTGGCGACATCTCTAGAGAAATCAATAACTCCTCGACATCAAAGTAATTGATCAATGACTCCCATTAACATGTCGATATGTAATTTATGCATGATCAAGTTCGTCTTAGACATTTGAATTTTGCCATCGATATTGTTGATCGTGAGTTATTACATTATGTGAGAATTGATAGATTGTTCATTATCATAATGCAGTAATGTTTCATTGAGTTAAAACATTTTCATATCATCCTTTTACTACTTATTTTAATTAGCATTAATCAATGAGTAATTTAAAATTCAGCTTAGATCAGGAGTCTCTTAAGCTTTTTATATTGGGACTGGAGAGCGCACTAGTGACCGGTTTAAAAAATCATCTTATTGGAATCGTACTCGAATATGTAGTACTAGGACAAAAACACATGTCTAATGGGTAATGGCCAGAAATATTTGAATGTTATTTTTTCAAATTTATTATTTTTATTGCAGTATATTTTTTAGGACCTGCACAAAATAACTGCTGCTCAAATTATGATAGCTGTAACCATTTCTCCCTCTTATTTCTATCCAAAATATTATATCATTTATTTGTATATAAAATATGTTTATTCGTCTTTACAAAAGAGTCTGACGCCAAACAAAAATCTTTTATAGATGTTTGATAATGTTTTGAATGATTTATTAGATTTATCGATATATCTTCTTAAATAATTATCAGTTATCTAGATAATTAATAATATATCCATGCATTTATTGTGTTCACGAAGGATTCAAGTATCAATCAATGCTTACGATATTGATCGATATTTGGTCACCCACATGAGTAAAATTAAAGGTTTCACTGTCTCAAAAATCGATCTTTACTATCCTCATAATAATTATTTCGTCTTAATTGCCTTCAAAATTTTATTTATTTAATTCTTTAATGGCATTTTACTGCATATTTATCTCACTTTTAATGCTTTAACTTTCACTTCTTGGTATTCAAAATAAAAAATCTCATTTACCTAATTATTTTCATAGACAACTGCGTGTTTTTTCACCATTTTTTAAGGCTCAGATAATTGAGATATTATATTGTATTAAATATTTTGACAACCAGACGGCGAGTTGGTATTTTGTCGGAATGTAATTACATCATTAAAAAATCATACTTCGTTTCATATTATTTTTTAAGAAATTTACAATAGTGTGTCTTAGGTATAATGTGGAATTTTCATTATAATAAATTCTATTGAAATATAATAAGTCTTCACGTCGCTCTATACAAAATATCCTATTCACAATTCAGCCAGGTTTATTGTTATATTTCCGAAATATTCCCACTAATATTAGACGTAAATTGGGAAGATAATGAATAATAACAGCCGTAAATAATAAAGGGAAGACATTCAATAACCTCTAAAATTGTAAAGACAATACAAAACCATTTATTATGACAGAAAGCACTTACTTCTAGAGATGTGAACGTCTAGAAATTACATAAATACTATTATATTTTGATTCGGTATTGATGTAATCGACAGGGTAAGATAACATATCAAACATGTTGTTTTTAAAAACGAACGATTTGTATTTAAAAAAATATATATTTTCCCTATATAATTATCATCTTAACAATATTATTAATTAAGTAGTAGTAGGTGTATTTTTTGGTCGAATTTTTATCTAAAATTGATTACTTTTCCTTTCTTCGTCTTTTACTTCGTTGACATTAAAAAATAATAAATCCTCGTTTTATTCATCATACTGAAGACTTAGCATACTAATTTAATTTATATATCAACATTTCCGCATCCTTATTAATAACTCAATGATTATATCATCACATTCTTTGATTTCAATGGAATTGTTGACTATGCTCAATAATCGATATCGATTATTGACACACTCATCAATCATGCATTATTGTATCTCAAAAATCGTGGTTTATACATAAGTGTCGTAACCTGAAACCTTAAGACGATTCCAGGGGTGTCAATGACAAACCCTTGGCTGTCACTGATGTTGGTATTACATCCTACACCCTTCATTATTACGTGAAATTTTTAAAACATCCACTTTGTTTTGACCTTTTGGTATCTTTAAGCATCCTATCACGTGGATGCAATAGAACTGACACACGGTCGCGGAAATGTACGAAGTTTCAACAATTCAAATTTGTTATTGAAATGCCACCGAGAATTGTAAATCACAATGCATTATCACATACAGTTTTCTACAATATCAGGTTGAAGATCCCCGTCATGAAAACTACTGAAATGTTGTCCATATATTAATTAAAATGCTAAACTAATAGTTTTATTATATTTTTAATTAAAGTTTTAGTTCTGTGCTAATTAAATTTGATCACATGACTGTAATATAATACAACAATTACGAGAGTTTATCGGTCTCTTGATTCACTGATTTCATTAAAAAAGAAAATATTCATAAAATTGTGTACGTACGGAATTTGTCGGTATCTGTTCCAAAACATCCTTATTCGAGCAACAATAAGAAATGTCAAGGAGCTCCTTATATTAATATCACTATGCATATTTATTACCTTGTCGACAATCACGTCCTCAATCATAGATATATTGTAGGTTAGAAACCTGACCCTTTTGTAATACCTACCTGGAAATAAAATAATTTGTTTTCCTTATGCTGAGATTGAAAATAATTATATATACGTGTATTTTGTTCATTCGTATGTGAATATTTATTTTCTCAAATGAACGCATTATAAGAAGAAATAATAAATATTGATTTCCTAAATTATTTATAATATCAAATAGTATTTATTTTCACTCTTAAAATTTATTCAGGTAATCTTTATCAATTCATAAAGGCTGTTTGAAGGAACGAATTTCTGCGCTTTCATTCGTCACTAACCTTACGATACTGGAAGAATTAATGGAAAAGTGAGTATAAATTCAAATTCAGCGCCTAAGTGTTTGCATCTTTGTAATAAAGATCGCAAGATGACGGCTTTAAAACAGCTGGAAATCAATAGACATCAACTATCACATAGGATTCTTTACGAACAAACTAATATATGTCGATCGCCATTGCTTAACCCGCTACGGGTGGCTGTTTTGTCTCCGTAATACACCATTTCTGTGCCATATGTAAACTTATTAATATAGCCGCCTTTTATGTTTCATTTGAAAGTTTTATTGCGAGCAAGAAGATGTATTGTGTACCTTTTCTACACAGCTATATATAGATAAGCAAATGTTTCTTCTGAAAGCATAGTTCTGACGATGGCGTGAGCCGAAATAGCGTTGATAGCTATGTCTTAAAAAATAATAATTTTGTAGAACTAAAATACATTGCTATTTTTTTCATCGTGTTATAATGGAGTTCTACCAAGTAAGTGCCAATTTAATCAATGAAATGTGAGTATTAGTATAAATAACAAGTAATTCTCTTTTAATAATACTTTGCTAATATTACTGTTAGGCAGCTCGCCCTAAAGCCAGTTTCCATATAATACTCTATTTATTACTACTGGTAGACTTATACCAAGAATGGCTAGCTTAATTATGATGCCCAATTATTGTAAAATTAAGTACTTCGCTTTTCTTTTACCTCATAATATGACGTTCAGGCGGGCTTGGTAAAATTAAAACCTGTACTTTTTTACAATTTAAATAAGTAGTAAAGTAAAGCAAACGGTCTATTTTAATTTTCAAATATTTTATACAGTATTCTGTTCAGTTAATCATTTATTTCTTGCCATTTTCCTATCTCTACATGAAAGTATCTCCATTGTTTTCTGATATGACGTAGCACTCTAGATACACGATTCTGACATGTTTAATTACTCATTTAACAGTATAGTAATTCATTTGCAGAAAATAAAACAAGTTGTTTGCATTTTCTTAGAGTAGAACGCAGTTTATTGTTCATAATGGCGCTCTGAACAATACGAATCAGTGGCGTATATACTTCATCACAAGAGTACGCCGAGGCATTTTAACAATGGGCTCTTAATCTTTGTTCAATAAACTATATTATTCATTCAAAACCATTTGATTGGCTGACTTTTAAAAATCTGGTGAATGATTGATTTATTTCACCTAATTATTTCTAACAGTTAAATAATCGACACAATTTTTAGACATTATGGTGGAAATATTTATAAAATAGCAAAAGCGAGAGGTCTACATCAAATTACTAATAATCGTTTAAGAAGTTGAGTTATTTTTAACTCAAGATCCGAGACAGTTATTTATTGAACAACCAAATACAATCTAAAGAGAAAATAATCGACATCATTAGAAATATTTATCAAACCAGCACTTTGCACCAAAAATAATGGAGAAAAATTATGGTGACCATAGTCCAGCACAGTGGTTCTTATATGTGGACACCAGAGGATTTTTGACTGAACACGAATTTTTCATTTGCATAGTTTTTAATAGTAAAATATCAATTTGTTTAATTCATAGAATATAAACTTGTGCTGACCCTTTTTTTAGTAAATGTTACTACTTTTTTGTTATATTATCTTTTATTTTGGTACAGCCACTATGCATTTCCATAATCCGATGATGCTGTTAATGCGTCTACTTTCAAATTTTACCATCGAACCAACAGAACAGATTAACACTCATTTTTTGCGTCTTAATACACATGAAAGAAAGGTTATTTTTGTAAGTGAAACCACGGTTGCGAATTAAAAACAATCGGTTGAAATGTTCGCCCTGAGTAGAAGTACGCATATGTTTATAAAATTACTAGTATTTTTTTAAATATAATATACGCACAAAAATAATAATAAAAAAGTCACGCCACTGATGTGGACGGAAATTGGAGGCATTTTATATTAGTATACAACATCGTAATGACTTCTGCTATTTATTATATAAAAGGAAATTGAATACAAAATGTTTTATGAGCATTTGCAATGTTTTACAGCCACGTGATGATTTGACGTCTGCTAGTTATGTCTTTACAAATAATTAATCTCCCATTGTCTGTCTATATTAAGTGTATAATTTACGGCTTATTTGTCACGAATTTATAAACGCGACTGACACCTGTATAAGATTTTATGTGTCATTACGTTTGACATTCTAATATGACTTCTTACTATCTGACAGCCCTCTATAAGACGGTGAAAAAATAGCAATGTATTTTAGTTGTACAAATTTTTTATAAGATATAGTTGATAGCTATTTCGGCTCGCGCCATCGTTATTGAATTAATATGTATTGCTATTTTTTCACCGTGTTATAATGGATTTCTACCAAGTAAATACCAATTCAATCAATAAATTGAAAGTAGCCCTCTGTAACTTTATTCGTTTTTTACTGTTTTCGAACGATAAAAATTAATAAACTGGACAGAAGCGGTATTTATAAAATGTCCTGTGGCTCATGTTTATCCGTTTATATCGGACAGACAGGTAGAAGTATATCTACTCGAGCTAAGGAACATGTAAGATCATTCAACAGTAAAAAAAACAGATTCACAATTCGCTAATCACGTTTTTAATGAATCACATAATATAAATTCAAACTCAGCCCCTAAATGTTTGCATCTTTGTAGTAAGGGTCGGAGAATGACGGCTTTGGAACAGCTGGAAATCAATAGACACCAATTATCACAAAGGATTCTTAACGAACAAACTAACATAATATTATTGCCACTTGTCCAGCCGTTGTACAAAGGGGTGGTCTGATTTGCTTCCATAATGACCACTTCCGTCCCACATATAAACTTATTGTCATAGACACCTATTGTTTCATTTAGAATTTTTGAAAATTGAGTGTCATTTTGTTAAAGTAATAAGCTAGGCCGTTGGAACAGGAGAGAGGATGTGTTGTGTGCCTTTTCAACACAGCTATATATAGATAAGCGAATGTTAGTTTAAACATAGTTCTGACGATGGCGTGAGCCGAAATAGCTATCAACTATATTTTTTTTAAATAATTTTGTAGAACTAAAATACATTGCTATTTCACCGTGTTATAATGAAGTTCTACCAAGTGAATGCCAATTCAATCAATAGAATAAAAGCATCTTTAACTGTACCTGCACATCTTTCATAATATTTCAATGGAATTCTTACACTTCAAATAATTAAAGACTTTAACATTATACTACATTTTTTCAGTAAAAATAGTCTTTTAACCGTTAACTTCGAAGAGTATAATTATACAATGATAACGTTTTACAACGTATATGATTCAGTCTAAATTACGATTGTCCGGTTGGGTCATTTAGACCCGATTATGTAGGCTTAAGTCTAGGAAAGACCACAGTCGGTTCGACGGGTAAACGCATAATCGCCCTCATTGATTTTACCATCAAGAAATCGAATATCCTATTACGTCTTGCAAACACTGATTTTTACGGCTCGACTTTTTGTTGCATTTTGTTTCCTCATGAGCGTTAGGTTTACATTGAAAAATTGTTGTGATTGTCGTCGCACATTAAATATATTGCACAAATGGTATATGCCCTTCACTTCGGACGCGCTAATGGTCCAATAAAACTTTTTGCTGGCATTCAACCCCATTCATTGTCCATCATATTCTCGTAAAATGTATTTTTAAAACTCTCCCCATATACCTGAGCGAATTGCGAGTTTAGCACATTAGTATTGTTTAAAAATTGTATTGTATAATTTTGTCCGCAAAAATATTCCGCGTTTAGGCGGTGGTAAATTCATCACGAATGTCAACCGCGATAAGACAGCGAATTTTTTCCCCTGTCATTCTCGTTTTTATATGCGGCTTTATTTTTAAACTCTTTCGCCCAAACAGGCGCATGATGAATATGAATAATCCGAATAAATTTTACACCCTGCGGACCGCTATTTTTATTATAACACTACAATGACCAACCCATTTTATTTTTGCAGCCACAATTCATGTTAAGTCTTTCAAGCCATCTTTCGCTGCTAAAAAATTACCTCGGTAATTTATTCTTCTTAAAAGAAATTGGGCTTGTAACTAAAAAGATTCTTCTATCATAAAAACATTCATACATAAACATGAACCTCTCCTAATGGGCGGGTGAAAACACAGATAAGCAATCTTTTTTTTTACTGGTCGAAACACAGAACAGAAAACTATATTCGATCTCCGTACTTTAAAGTTTATTTCCTTTGATCAAAATATAACAATCCCTCCCTGTCTGATTTTTTTGTTCTTAAATAATCAAGAACGCCATGAGGCATTGTAGGTTAAGTGACTTGACTTCGTAAGTAATCCGTCAATTGGGTAAATAAAGTCAATTAATGTACCAAGCTGCGCCCTGTTACACCAATCATGGTGGGGAGACGTTCCTGTCAATGCCTCTAGAAAGCCTTAATCTTGGGTTTTCAGTCTCCTGGAGGATTATTAAGAAATATTACAAAATTTACTCAACAGAACTAAGGGATTCTCCCATAACTTCATAGGAGGGAGTAGAGTTATTGACTGATGGTCACAAAGGCTCCACTTTTTTACTATAGGCTAGATGATATAACGACAACGCGACGGAACAAAGAAAGGGAAAACAAATATTTTATCAAAACAACACTTAACGTGTTATTGTCATCGTCTATTCAATTTACAGAAGTTCCTTTTCAATCTTAGGTAACGAATATGTTTTGATAAATGAGCAATTTCTTCTGTTACCATATTTACTTCTTAAGTGAAATTATATTGCCAACCTTCGATCCCTCCACGATTTCATCTCACCAATAGAACTTTTAAATAAAACACAACGAAAAGATTGTACATTTTAAAATAAAAAAACAGGCGTATTCTTGATAAATTTTCCATTTTATACCATACTCCTTGAATGAGCGAAAAATGTAGTGCAAATTTATACAAAATATCCTGAGAATTGTATAAAAAGAAGCCCCGTTTTTTGAGGAGTTAATCTAAATCCTTTCTGTGAAAATTTACACAGCAGTAAAGTTATCATTAGGTTCCCAACACTCGGCGACCGCATTCCCGCGGCTTCAGCGTAAAATCTTTTAATGTCCGCCCTTTTCGGAGATATTACTTTCGGGTGTAGCTATTCCGCACACCTGCAGCTTATTCGTTTCAAGATTCGTGCGACGGTGAACGCTTTTTTAATATCTTTTAGACACTTTTCGCCGACATTGTGAAACGGACTGTAGTTGTCTGTTACAGTGCTTTTCAATTGCGTAATCGCTCCACCCTCTAACGTCAACTAAACTTAAAGTCTTGCGTAACTTTAATCGTCGAAGACTTCTCTTATATAATTTGGCTTATTACAGAAAGCACAGGGTGGAAATAATCGATTTAGTAGTAGAAATAAAATATTAAAGATCTCAGCAAAAGTTTGCTCGACTGCTATAGTAATACTGTTATTGGACAGAGCTTTTTTTACTCCTTCAAACCAATATAATTTATCAAAGATTTTGTCAATTTTACGATGAATTAAACATATGTGCCAAAGGCCTAGTATTAATCTTAGAAATAAATTAGAATGGATACAATAATTCTTTAATAATATTTTAATGTTAGTTGTTTTTGAAAAACAGAATTTTCGTAAAAAGTAATATAATCAAAAAATAGTTCAATAAATCCATCAAATGAAAGTAAAATAATATAATATGATTTATTTTAATAAATTTTCATGTCATATATCCTTTTATAGTGATTTTAACTGGAAATCAGCCTTTAAGCCTAAATCAATAAATATGCGTTTTATCACACGGTGAAAAAATAGCAATGTATTTTAGTTCTACAAAATCATTTTTAACAAATATAGTTGATAGCTATTTCGGCTCACGCCATCGTCAGAACTATGCTTAAACTAATATTTGCTTATCTATATATAGCTGTGCAGAAAAGGCACACAACACATCCTCTCTCCTGTTCCAACGGCCTAGCTTGTTACTTTAACACAATGACACTACATTTTCAAAATTCTAAATGAAACAATAGGTGTCTATGACAATAAGATTATATGTGGGACGGAAGTGATCCTTATGGAAGCAAATCAGACCACCCCTTTGTACAACGGCTGGACAAGTTGAATGGAGTTCTACCAAGTGAATGCCAATTCAATCAATAAATGCATTTTATCATTGATTTTAACATTCTTTTGTATCATTATAGTTTCGTAGTGTTACAGTGAAACCTCGATTTTACGTTTTCCAAGGGACCCTGAAAAAATAACGGTAATTGCGGGAAACGGTGAATGCGGGAAAGCTTCAAATAATAATAAACAAGTAAAATCGTAAATAACATTTATATATTAGTTACTTGTACATACTGTATATAAAATTTATTTTTTGAAAAAGTCCTTTATGTTAGTTTGCTTCTTTGTTATTTGGCACTTTAGTCGGAACAAAGACTTGTTACTAAACTTGTGACTAAAAGTTTTTATGTACAGGAATCATTATTGCCATGAATTTTAAACAACTTTACATTTGCATCATAAACAATAATAAGCGTGCGGTGGATTTCAACCCAAAAAATAGCACATGCGTCCAATGCGTAACATCTAATATGTACAGCGGATTCCAACGTGTCTACACATAACACTTGCACTCGGCTGTGTCAAACTTGCTTGCCGAGATACGGAGAAATATGCAATAAAAACGGTCAATCGGGATAATATTTGCGACGGGACCAAAATATTTAGACGGTTTATCGAGGAAATCGGGGAAACGGTCAATGCGGGATTATTTAACATTGTTCTTATGAGAGTTTGACGGAACTATAAAAAATAAGCATTCCAGCCGGGAAAACGTATTATGCGAGAACGGTTAATCGAGGTTCCACTGTATATATTTTATAACCGAATTAATTTAAAAAATATTTACCCCGTTAAACCTTACTTTATTTATCACATGAATGCTTGTAACTGAAAATTATTTTCATTGAAAGAAAAAGAAGAATTCTTTTCACCTTTTTCTTCTATTTATATGACGGTTTCTCATTTAGTGACAGTGGTGGGAAAAGTTAAATAAAAATAGTCATCGTACTAAAAATTTATCAGGGCCAACTTTATTAAGCTATGAAGAAAACTTATTCATATATTGTGCATTATCGATTTATAAATCAACGCCTTGCCGACGTTGTATTGGACTCACACTGAGCTTCTCCATTGATGATAAACCACCACTATCGACCTAATCGGCGCCTCTCACTCCAACACTAAGAAATATAGTCTCGTGTCCACACCACAGGGCGCTAACTCCATTTTATCCCGTATACTCATACTACCTTTTTCTAAATGTTCCTAATAAATATACTAACATTGAACTACTATTTACCGGCTACTGACATGTTTGTTTGTTCTGTTTTCGGAGCAATAAAATTTTATTGAACTTAAAAACGCCAGTCTACTAGATTCTGGAATGTTTGCTTTTTTTTTTCATTGTTCAAGATGTTCTATAAAAGCAGTTTAAAATAAACAAAATTTAATTGAATCAGTTTAACCTTTTTTTGAATGTTACAGCACAATAAGTGCAAGATTAAGAAATATACTGAATTGTTTTTAATATTTGATTTAATTCGATGAAAGTTCCAGCTTATTTTTCAAAAAAATATTAATATAAGTCTACATTGGTAAAAACAACTTTTTTATCAACTATAAATAGACTTCATAAAACAATGACTCTATCGAAAAATTTAGATTGCTGACAAAAATAAACCTATATAAAATTGTAGTAATTATTTACAAAGCATATTCAAATTATTAAACTTTTCATCGATATCGCTAGTAAAACATTTATTCACTTAAAAATGAAATTACCATATAATATTAAATGTTTGTCTTAATTTAAATTTCAATCCACCGATATTTACGTTCTTAGTCAACATGTAATAACAATCAAACGTTTTTGGATCTGTCATATTTAATATCGTTGAAATATAATAGTTTCTATTTTTTAATTTATAAAACTTACGCGTTCTAGAAAATTTTGATTTAATCATTCTTGTTAAATTGTTTTCGTCTTTCATCTTTTTTTGTGTTCTTGTTAATTAAAATTTGTGTCTTTTTTTTCGTTGCAATACAGCATTACATTTCTGAATAGTTATCGCACGTTCCTTGCATTTGCATTCTCCCCCAAATATATTCTACAAGCGGTATTCAAATAAAGGGGTGATATTTTAAAATTGATACAAGAAGTTGCACAAACAGTATGTTTTCTATTTTGAAAAACAAACACGGTTTTTGACTTTGAAGCATGAAATTATAAATATTCTTGACATATCCCCTTTATTACTGCGATAGATCAAAACCATCCTTAGTTTACGTTTCTGGAAAGTAAAGCTTAAAATAAAAAAATCTAATTTTTAATATCAGCAAAATAATTTTTGATACTTACCGATATAGCATTGTATTGAATATCTCTATTACCATCTCATTAATTCACTCAACTGACACCACTATAAACAAGCCTTAAACGCCTTCGACAAT
The DNA here is from genome assembly GCA_028555115.1 of Himalopsyche japonica. Taxonomy (NCBI): domain Eukaryota; kingdom Metazoa; phylum Arthropoda; class Insecta; order Trichoptera; family Rhyacophilidae; genus Himalopsyche; species Himalopsyche japonica. The sequence goes on along the minus strand of JAHFWJ010000597.1, from coordinate 1,555,867 downwards.
CTTAGTCTAGCACACGTCTACTAATATAACAATGCGGCTCATCGTTGAAATAATTGCGGTTCTCACTTGAAATTATAAGAAACAGTTTTTTTTTTCGATACACTTTGAGAATGCCGCTTGCTGTCTTTTTCTATTTTTTCTACAGCATACGGCCATGAAACATTATTCTTCACAATGAAATTTTTAAAGTAGAAATATCGTCCATAGTTGACCAATCAACATCTCACAGAATTACTGCGAATGGCTTTAATAAATTTTACGCCAAATTTCAAAAAAAATTACGAGAGATCTTCGTTCGATGTGATATTTTTTGATAGCTTAGAAAATTTCATGAAAATAAAATAGCATTGTTTTTTGTATAATAATTAAAATCTGTAAGTATACTGTGATTCTTTACAATATTCGAATAACATTAATGTGGCTTTCACTGACATCATGCGTGCCAGCCAACCTCTGTTATATAACATTAAAGATAAATATTATACACATGTTTGCTATGTATATACTATAACATTACTCGAATCTCATCTTGGAATATCCCGTTACTTATAATTACTTTTTTGCCTCAAATTCAATACGTTGATGCTACTTTGTCTCTTCATAATAATTATTTTATAAATTCATTAGCAGAAGAGCTTAGTGAAGGAAATTTTAATACCCTTATTAATACGTCAATCAAAGAAGCCAGTTGAGTTCCTCTAAATTCACCGAATATTTTAGACAATTTAATATGTAAAGTAATGAAGCATCGTGAATTAATTTCTTGATTGAAATTCTATCAAATTATACTGGAATTTTAAGTCTTTCTTGAATACCGTTTAATTTGTCGTATTTATATTGGAAACGTATAAAATATTATATTACCATTAAACTAAATTTTGATCGTATCCAATTCTGTTTTAGTCATTGGTTGTAAATATTTTTTTATCAAAACTCTATGATTATTATGATAATTATTTATGTTTCCAAACTTTGACGTTTTAAGTATTGCTTTCGTCATATTTTTGCCATAAATTTTCACATTCAATTAAGTCTTAAATGTTTAGGGTATCTTTGAAGTACATTTTTCAATATGTAGTATTATTATAAGATTCCGAAATGTTCGTAGCACGCACTCATACTATTATTATATCCAATAACCATAACCATTAGAATCGTGTATTTAACTTATCGTATGTTTCGATACCATCAGCATTTATTCCTTCTGCCCATGTGTAACTGTCGCTTAAAGCTCACTGCAACAAATCAACCCTCATCTGTATCTCTTATGTTCCTAATTCACAAATAAAAAGAGTATTTGCTCTTTTTTTGGCCGGCACTTTACTCAGAATTGTTGTAGGGTTGTGAAATACCCTAAGGGCAGACTGAATACCACACTTGAGTCTATAGTCTGAAGGATCTAGTGTCTTACCTGCCTAGCCTGGAAGTCTATCTCTCATCTTCTCAATTAATAAAGTACTGGCACGTCGTGTAATACAACTTCTTCAAGGTATATAACTGGCAAATTAGCGTTGCACGTTTTTGTTCATACCATATTTATCACAGTAACGACATTGCTTACTCGCTTTTGAAAAAACATGTCTTATTTTAATTGTAAATATAATTTTATTGTATCATTCGGTAAATGTACTCACAAAGAGTTGTATTGAACACGGTGAAAAAATATCCATGTATTTTAGTTCTACATTTTTTTAAATATATAAGATATAGTTGATAGCTATTTCGGCTCACGCCATCGTCAGAACTATGCTTAAATGAACATTTGCTTATCTATGTATAGCTGTGTAGAAAACCGCTTTCATCGTGTTATAATGGAGTTCTACCAAGTGAATGCCAATTCAATCAATAAAGTTATATTGAATATTCAAAAATATTTCGTTAAATCCTACAGATAAATAAATGTAATCCTCGAAATATAACCAAAATTTATTCTTTTAGGCAGTATGGCAAACAGTTAAGTGGCACTTTTATTAATTGTAGTTCTTTCATAAATATACTTAACTGTTCATATAACTGTTTATGTGAACTGTAACACATCTTTTTTAAGATGCGTTTGATATAAGTATTCATTTTTCTACTGAGTTCAAGTCGTTGTTGTATAGCTTTTTATTTCTCAGCGAAGGCTAGAAAACCCGACAATTTAGGGTCAGTTCTTGTTTTGAGGGTAATTTGTTTGTGCAACGTGTGCTTATAAAGAAGGGTTACGCGTCGTATCTTTCATAATGTGAATTATTTACAGAGAAAGAAAGAATTGTGTTGGTATTTAAAGAATAAAGGACCAAGAGGTGAAATGAAATTGTTTCTATAGTTCCGCAGTGGCCGTGAATTATATACAGCTGGCGAACCTAACTACGTTCCTTATTTTATTAATATCAGTTGCTTACAATTTTATTTCTTGCGAATCCGTCATATAAAAACAATTGTCGTTCTTTTTTATAAAAAAAATACGTTATTATAATAATACACGGAAAGAACAATGTGGGAAAGAGTATGCGAGCTTTTCAGTGGTTTGTTCATTAATGAGGATTATTTTTCATTTATTTAAAATCTTAAAGATAATGTTTTTTCCTCTTACAAATGTTTAAGCTAAATAGTAATTAATTAATATGCATACATTTTATTCATCATTCATTCTCAAAAGATGATGTTTTTTTTGCAAGTAACACGTAGTATGTAAACCATTGTTAAACAAATTTACACTTAAGTTTTGTGACCAAGCCTTTGTTTTGTTGTTGTTTTTTTTTTTAGTTTAGATATCTAATTGATAATTTTGCAATATTACAGTTCCTAAAACCAGGGTTTGTCACTTTAAAATAATTTAAATAATATTGATTGCTTTCTCTTTATATTTTTAATCAAAAAATCTATAAAATTTTTTGATGTCGTCATTGATCAATCGATGTTGATTCGAACCACATTATGTATTATTTTGTTACAAGTCAAAAGAATTTATGTATCTATACATGTGAGCTCTGACACATAGTGTCATTTTTTTATATGCTAAATCGTGTATTCATTTAAAAAAAAATATCGTTTTCTTTTAAAATTTGTGCACGAAATCTAACAAGTTTGAGTATATGCTTAATTTTTTTCAAAATTAATGCATACCGTTCTTGAAATATTGCCTTGATAAACGTCTAAATAATATTCAATTCAAAAAAATAAAATGTCACTAGTTTTAGATTTTATTAATGAATTTGAATATATGTTACTGTGATGTTTCTGTTGCATTTAAAATATGAAAAAAAAAAATTCTTATTTGTTTTTGTTTAATTTGTTTCAGGTAAGCATCAATATCAAAATGGCGAAGTCATTCACAATGAATCCGTTGTATATTTTCTCAATTCGGTAAGTTCTTCGATCATTTGTCATGTAATAAACGTAATTCTTTTTTTCTTCTATCAATGTATAACATGTAAATTTTACATCAATTGTTTTTGTTTTGTTATTACCACTAAAAATTTGTTAATTAAGAAATTACTGTATAAAGTATTAGCGCTCATTCACACGTGAGATTAAAAATCACGCTATAACGTTGTTCCATAGACCAGAGCAATACCAAATTTTTAAAAAGTGGCTGTACTAGCGTTCGAGTCCATGTTACGTCAACCTAATCCAACAAACTTGATCACCAAACAATAACAAAACAGGCATAATGAGTTTTAAATGATTTATCACACAATTTTTTTTATTTAAAATTCTTCTATTGTAGTCTCGCCGTAGAAGTTAATAATATTGAAAATAAACTTATTTAAATTTTAACAGTCTGATTAAACTGCGATATCGAAATAGTTTTGGACTGTTTATTCATTAATCTTTCCGAATTTAAAAAAAATACGTATTTTATTCTATTTAATAGAGTTCAATAAAGTAAATGATTGGTCAGAACTTGATCACATTTCATACATATTATTTTTATCATTTGATTTGTGGCGCTGAAAAATACGCATAGAAACGGATCTGTTCGAATGTATGCTTACAAAGTTGATACATTTTTCACCCCTACGTGAAATAAATCAAGCATCAACCCTCATACCCCTACAATTTCTTACCGCGAAAGGTAAAGTTTTCCTCTTTTGCCTAGAGTGCATCGCGTAAGGACCTCGACCGTTCCTTTCGTTCAATCATATATCAAAATAATAACCTCTAACTCAAGTTAGTAGCCGTAAATATGCGCTGTGAGAGTATTATACTCTTTCTCGTGGGGATTTGTATGAAATTATTTTTCCACATAAATTTTACGATTATGAAATAAATGGGTTAATACGAACGCAGAATATTTATATGCTATATGATAATCTCACGATATGTTGCATTTTTTTTTAAATATTATTTATTTCTTAGTAAAATCTACTTAACACCAAACTACCTTTCCCAAAATACATAACTTTGGCCACGTATCATGACCAAAGTGTGGCTAGAATATATGCGTGGACACGTAAGCCGTGACCAATGCATATAGCGTTTAAAAACTGAATTCATTATACACCATAAACGACAAAATATTTTTTTAGTTTGTTTGATTTTGAAAATTATTTCAATCCATTAAATAGGTCGTCTCACAGGAATTAAGAATGATTTTTTATGCGTTTTTCCACCTTCACTTGACGATGTTGATAAAATACTTTGCCTTAGGAATCCTTCTTAACGGACATGCTAGTTGGTAATTAGGATTCTAATATAGTTTTAGTAATAATCTAATTATCTTTATTATTTCTGATTCATTGTGACCATCTGAATATTTCTTTACTCGTCATCTTAAAATGGAACATTAAAATTTTCCAGAGTAATGAACTGGACGCTTGATATATCCAAATAATATACGAAAGCACCTACTATTTAAAATAAACATATTTGCATTCGTGTATAACATATATTCATTCATTATTAACAGCAAATCATAATTCATTCAGGGTTTGATACTATCCGGCATTTTGCCTTTGCGTAAATCTGACGAGTAAAACGTCACGCAAAATTCACACCGCGGCGCATCATTCATTAACTATTTCCGTATGTGATTATGTAGCGATAAATATGTAAAGGCATGTGGCGCAAACAGTGCTTATCAGCCAAGGGTTGTCGAAGATACGGGTGCTGTTTAGGGAATACCTCTGAGGAACAGAATGTTACCTCAAAGTGCACCTTTGTCTGTAGCCAGTGTTCCTCCATTCAAGCTCTCAAATGTATTTATTCTTAAGTGTTTAAGACACTTTATATAATTCCTTTTCGTACTTTAATAATAGTTTATATGTACTTTCAATACACGTGCTATCAGTGTAGGGTATATTTACTTTTGATGTGATATTGTGATATTTTTTTAACGTACGTGGTACGCCACTCCTTCAAACAAGCATTTTAGATTTGGTTCCAGTAGACTGACTAGACGAACGGAACTGAAAACATTGCTTTTGTGACACATACAATTTGTAGGATTTCGTAAAGTTGAAATACTAGCCGTTAAAAATATTTATCTTGACGATTTCACAACAAGTTTGTGATACTGAAATGTACTTGCACTGTTGTAAATGAAGTTTTAATCTTTATATTTTTGCAATGGAAATAAACTCATTTGAAAAAGCGATTTTTTCCCCGAAATCAAATATTATAAGTAAATTTAAATATAGACTCACAGTTTTAGAATCCTGACAGGTACTCGTTCATACCCATTACCTGGAACATCTCGCTCGGGACACCAACGGGACCTCGATCTTGGGTCAAAGCTTACCGGCTCGGGATATTCTCAAAATTGAGATACCGTCACATTATTTATAATATGTTGCATTCACATTATACTTAAGTAAGATTTTTATTAAATTAATTTTTACTTCATTATGGTATTTTGAATAGGACTATCTCGTTGATATAAAATGGAGATTGAGTTAAAATGTACTAATTGGAGTTGTTTCTAATATTTACTAATGTTTGATTCAATTGATTTCCATGCCTTAAAAAATTGTCTTAAACTTTTACCCACTAACCAAATAAATTGATATTTTTATTTAACCTAGTTTTTCTAAAGGTTTCTGACCACTGCTTTAGAGCATATTTTCAATAATTATTTTTCGTAATTTCTTTTCCACAAATAAAACAATAAAAAGATCATTTAAGTCTGTCTAGTGTGAGGAAATAAAATTATTCTTACATTTTAAAAATAAAAAAATAATAATTTGACTCTTATTTTTATAAAGTGATTTAACTAAAATTGATGTATTCGTATTGCCTTTAAAAATCGTTATTGAATTCCAGTTATTTATACATATATATTTATATATATATATAAAAAAAAGCTGTTTATTTTCTTTTAAAGATTTAAATTGTAAAAAAAAAACCCTTTTTTATCCCGTAATGTTTTCCATGCAATGTAATTTGAACGCTTAATTTACCGATTCAAAAAATATAATTGGTTAAACACTTTCTTTAACAAACCGCCGTAATTTTGTTTAGGGAAAATAAAATTGTTCACAATGTAAAAGCTTGTTGAATATTTAAACATTTCGGATTCTGCTTTGCGAATTTATTTCGAAATTTACCTTTCCGTTATTATAACCCCGGACGATAATGCGGGATTGTGGCTTATTTTGCGCTATTATTTATGAATTGAGGACACGTGTGCGGATAAAATAATCTCTAATGTGCTTAAACCAAATGCCGCCTTTCTCCATAATTTTGAAATAATTATTATGAAAATATATTTCCAAATCTACTTTTTTTCTCACCTGAATGGAGCGGAGATTCTTTTATACATATTTATCGCACAAACCAAACATATATAAATTCTAATATGTATGCATTACGTTATCGCTTATAAACACCTCAAGTAAGCTTTCTGGGCAGAAATTTCATATAAATACTAACGGAAAAGTTCATAGTGAAGAGCTCGCTTAGTTTATATTTAAGTAAAAATCAGGTTCAAATAAAATCACACGTTTATAGTGAATAATTATTTTGTTACCGTATTTCCTTCCAATTAGAATATGGACTAACGATTAAGATTATCCCAACAGTATACATCAACATAGGATATGTTATTAAAATATAGTTGAATATTCACTCCTGCTTCGCCCCATTTTCGCGATGAAGAGGAGGTAATTTTAGACATCACAAAAATCCATACTTCCAAACAAGAATACATAAATTGCTCTATCTATCATTTTTTTTAAAATTAGATTCAAATCTGATAACACAGCTACCAAAATTGACGACGGAGATCTGTCGACTTAAGTTTCTGTTAATAGTCTGACGTGTCTTTTAGATGTATATGTTTAAAAAAATGCCATTACAGCCATTGAGTTTTATAAACTACGCGATTAATGAGAATATTGTCAGTGTCCAATTGATTTAGATTTTTAAAAAAATATCCTGCTCTGACAACTCATAAATGCCAGGATATATACTTGTTTATTTAAAGTTATATTTATTCTATAGATAATTGCAACCATCATCATTACGAATTCCAATGAAATTATCGAAGCTTTTTTTTAATTTAATAATTTTCGGTAACATTAATTCTCAGCTGTTAGTTGTATTTTTAGATTACGTTTTTACTTATTTATTGGAATATAATTTCAACTAGTTGACATAACAACGTAAACGTCCACTTTTTAACGTAATTGTCACCATCTCAGTTAAAACATAAAAACGACAAAAAGAGACGAAACATACAAATCCTACAAGCGAATTACGTTTTTTTCTATTTTTTATATACGTGTACTTTAAACAATAAACCTTTTTTTTACATTATTATAATATTGCTGTTTGACAATATCAACTTTCATATTCAAAGAAAAATGTTGAAAAAATCTCACGTTGTCTTCTTGTATTTTTTGAAAATAAAATTTCCTTCTAATAAGAAACACCACATTTGGGTCAGTTATTATGTAGCATTTTACCACCACAGTGTCTAATGAAAGTTTCTTTACTGTTTAAATCATCGTGACTATAAATTACTTCCCAAACGCTTTATTTACTTCAGAACAATGTTTTTATGAAACTCAGCCGTCTAGATTTCATTATGCCGCATACATAAATTGAAATCTAACCTCATTTGATTGTTTTATATTATTAAGCTTGCTATAACGATAACACCAAATCATTTGATTCCGTAACCAACTGATACGAAGAGTAACGGAAACCCGTATTATTTTATGTATTCATTCGGAATGAATATTCAAATTCTATAGAAGTAATTCGATATTACAAGATCTTTGTGTGGTCATTCTTAAGCATCGTTTAAATTTTCTAACGAGTTCTAAAATGTGTTATGTTTCTGGGAAACACCAACTGGAATATTATTCACCCACAGTTGAAGTAGTTCTAGATAATTTTTGGTCTGCCTCGTATTTTTGTCCAACGCGCATATAAATATGATCAGTTATTTCTATAATTCATTGATATACAATCGGATAATTTAAAGTTTGAAAATCTGTGCCGTTTACCAAAATGAAGATGATATCCACCGTGATATCACTCAAATAGTTAAAAACATTTTTGTACAAACAACATAACTTTTAATATTTAAAAACAGTTAATTTTTAAAGAGAATTAAAATACAAAATATTTGAAGCATTACTCACCGATGAATATTTATTTTCTATCTGTCTTAAAAATCTCACATACTAAATATGTATAAAAAGAGTCTGTAAGGTGAGAAACATTTCCTCAATCAAAGAGTCATTAATTTTTTTTTTTTTATTACGATGGGCATCGTAAACACACCTATTTATAATGGCAGCGTAATTTTAATATCACATTCAATGTACGATCTTTCAGCTAAAAACCTTTTCGAGATGTTGGTAATCCAAAGCCTTGGATAAGTTCTAGCCTTCTACCATCACCTACTACTAAGTAAAATATGTTTACGGCAAAATATGAATTATGTCAAATATCCTTTATTACACGATAGTAGCAAGCAAAATATTATGTAAATTATATTTGGTCGTAATAAGCTGCCCACATTGTTTTAGGCCTGATAATATTCATTTTCTAGGAATGAAATAAACATATTTTTTTATTTAAATTAATCACAACATTCATATACCTTGAATAACCTTCGTATGCTACCATTTCGTAATAATACAGTTTCGGAGAACTAAATTAATCATCTGTTTTGAAATAAATTATTCTTACATAGACCATCTCGTTTCTATTTTATTACAAATATTAATAATGTGTTTACTAGTTTTTTTTGAATCAATAAATTTTATATAACTCACCACCCCTGATTAGAAAAAAAAACTATCTTTAAATTGATAGAAGCTTCATAAATATCTTAATCGTGTATGAATGTTTATTACTTTTCCCCAAGAAAATTACAAATAAATTTTCGCTCATATTCCCCAGATAGTTCACATATGTTTAATGTTTTATAACATTATATTTTATACCTGCCTATTTGATTGTATCGTGGAAACATAAAAATGTCTGTCGTTAACTGTCATTGAAAACATTTCCATCGAGTTAAATTACTCGCGTGGGTTCCTGCATTCCTGGTTACGACGATTGATTAACCGTGATCTGCGGTTGGTTTTTTTTTAAATTAAATGATTGGGTCGTTAGAAAATTTAAAACTCGTTTCAAACAACATAAATACAATAGTTTGAATGGAAACAATCAACGATACTGTATCACGATCTGTGACATATACTTGATTGGATCTAACATAGAATACCGTTTAGCTTCAAATAGTAAACGTTTTCATCTACAATTATGAAGCATTTTACTAGCATTTTTTATTTTAATTGTTGATTCACAGATAAGTATGCGGTACTTTTGTTTTATTTTTTGTCGATATAAATACAACATAATTTTCAACTTTGATATCAGTGAGAATTCCCTTATGATTGATTTCTTTTCTCCTTCGAAAAAACAAAAACTTTTAATACTTATATAATAAGTTATGTTCATACATTGATTCTCAGCCAAGGTTATCACGATCACTATTTCTCATCTCAAAACCATCACTGTATAAAATTAAGTAGTCAGTTGCATTTTTCACAAAATGTGATGTAATTATTTGACGAGGACATTAAGAAAAGTTTCGGTGAATATTCTCATTCACCTTCGTACCCCAAATATATTTTCCCTACACACACCAATTTTTCATTTCATCACACATTCAATTTCAAACAAGCTTTACCATAAATGTGAATCTAATTTGTAGAGATTGTAAATTGACAATAAACATGCGAGCGATTTTCTCGAACGTTTTTCTATTTATAGTTAAAAAATGGATCCTGTATCCTTACGACGCAATTTCATAATAAAGTATCAAATAATTAATTGCAGCTTTTTTCCTATTCCATGAAATATTTTCATACATTCCTTAATTAATTTGGAAATGCAGTTTATAGAACAGAATGTGGACCGTAAAATCTTGATTAATTATAAACTTGTCATCCTTTGCTAAAGTCCCCAGCATTGTTTGCAATACAAACATGACCTCATAAGTTAAATCACTCGATGCTTAGCTAAGTGAGCGATCCATTTTGACAGAACGGACATTCTCAAGTTGCCTCATTGCACAATTTGGCTGCTTGTTGAAGCGTTAAAGGCGATTTTGTCACGCGATGCATCCGATTTTTCTCGCCACAAATTTGTCTGACGGTCTTTTTCTCTGAGCGATTTTTTTCGAATCTTTTTGCTGTCATAATCCATCGTCTGATATTTTTTCGTTGATTACTAAGTGCATGACCTTGTTGGTGTTCAACTGTGCATAACACTTACTGCGATTCTTTACAGAAATCATTCTATTCTCCCTAGTAAAGGTTGGACATATTTTAAGAAAAATATTGGCTTAAAACATTTTGATTCAATTATATCACGCATCATTTAACTTTTGCCTCGCTTATTATTTGTTGACTCACCAACATTTTTCCATAATTTAATTACTAAAATTGTCATAGTTTTTTAAAGATTTAAATTACTCAGTCGTTTTAAACTGCCCCGCTTCCTAAAGTTTTAATGCTATTTTTGACGTTTTAATGTTTACCACACTACAATACAAACGCTTGAATATGAAGTAACTGTAGGTAGTGGATATTTTATGGCATCAATAATTACAACGTCTAGTAGTCGTGGGGATTAACTTGCATGCAGAGAACCAATTTCCTTTAATGTCTTATTTCTCAAAGTAAACAATACACAAACCAAACTTTCGATTTGCGCTTTAACTAAAAACAACACGCAGCTTTCGAACTTTTACAGAAATAACTTGAAATCCGACTAATGCATATTCGAACAAATAACCAAGTTTTCAGTATGATTTCCTGCTCCCCCAATTGTTCATAAACAGTTTTATTAAGTTACTACATAAACATACATTTAATTCTAATTCCTTTATTGATGTGAAAAACAAACATATACATCTCAATGAGATTGTTTCGCTACAATTCGAACATTTAAACTTTCAATTCATTTCCTTTTAATATTATATTGTAAATGTAATCAGATTCTTCACCGAAACTTACTTAGAATACACCTTAATTTTAAATCATTAAAAATATTTCGATAACCTTTTTCAATAAATTAATATAAAACGAGACTGTTCATTTGTCGCATTTCATTATTCTTTCCCCTAGATCCAACCAAATCTGCATCTCCAACTGTTATTCATATAACGACCCACTTACAGACAGCTGTATCATACTGATTAAACATTTTTATACATGCATTCTTTCAAATTATTCACAAACGTATCGGCATCTTACAACATATTTTTTTTTAAGTTTTGAATTTGGTGTACCCACCAACAGAAATTCCGGGAGAGAACAGTAAAATTATACAGCATTTTTATTCTGAGTTAAGACTCTTCATGTTAGTGTACGTTATTTATATCGGAATATAAATTTCTTTTTCTTACTGTCAAATTGCATAAATCATATACACACCCAAAATATCACGGATAATAAGAAGATTTTTCTTTCAGTTTTCCATTTCTTCATTATAATTCCGCTGATGCAATCTTTTTAGGGTTTCTATGAAATTATTTTGAGAATACAATGCGGCATAAATGAATTTTCCTCTTCTGTTTTCCATCCTGAATAATAACAACACGCAAGTCACTCCCGTTAATTACCCAAATACAGAATAAACCGATATTATTCCAAAGTAGCACCCCCGTACACTGCATGATCTCCCGTTCCCCTATTCTGAAATTATGATTTATTGTTCGGGTCCGGTCGATTCGTTACTACCAGGCGCGAAGAAGTGGCGTGACGGTACACAAAGTCCCGAAAATTTCACCATTATAATAATATCTCCCCTTGCAAGGCGACCGACTGATAGAAGGGAAGAAAGGCCCACGTGACTCACTGTTTCAGGGTGCATGTATGCGTCTGTATGGATTTTTATCAAATGCAAGTCTATGCGCGGTGCAGTTGTGTGCGTTTGCAATTAAAGAGCTTTTATGGTGATAAAATTCAGAGATTAAAACTTCTTTTGAAACGAGTTTTTAACGAAGTCACTGATTTAAGCTCATCTGATTTATGCTCGTTTTAATAAAAAAATAATTTAATGTTTCCTATCGTGTGGCATTTTCGTTCATAATTTAAAATGTATTATTATCATGTCAATAGCCTCTATCCTTAGTTGCGTAAATTAAAATACAATTGATAATAATAAATATTTATGGAAACTCCTAAGCATGCTTCTCCTCTGAAAAGGCAAAAAAATCATTAGTTAACATTAACTTATACATATACGGAATTCAATTTTCGAGCACGATAAAATTTGTCATTTATTTTTTATTTAGTTCAAAAATTTTTCGATTAATTTCTAAATAAACAAACTTACGTTTTTTATGTTAAGTTGATGATTATAAACGTTGTCTAACAAACAATAAATTATATATTTCCGTTATATCCTTACAGCACTCGATGACTGGCTATCATTTATGTATTGCTCGGTTTGCGTGAGAGATATTATTGTTTGTCAATTTATACTGTTTGCTTTTTCATCTCCAATCAAATATTTGCCCTGCAGCGTATGCACGATTTGATAAAACACTCAATGTTCACCCAAGATTGCACATTGTGTCTTTGCATAGTTGCGGTTTTCTCCTCAAACCTCTCGTAATATACATTTTGCCGGTGCTTTCAATACTGGGCTTGTGTGCGTGTATGAAGCTCGTGTAAGTAATGTAATTCCTTCATGCATTATTTTACCAATGCGTGAGGCCTGCCCACAAGTAAAGTCTTCGAGCCTCCGAGACTATCCGGCTCGCATAAGCCATACGAGAGGGACACACGCATACCGAACGAAGGAAACGGAAGTATTCAGACGTATTATGTCGAACTTCTAGCGTTGTCTTTCTTTAGTACAGGTCCGCGCCACCAGTCGGCGCAACGTGTTTTTGTTATTCTTCTATAGGCATTCCTTATAACTCTTTCACTTGTATGTACTCCTGATACATCGATGTTTTAAACGTTATCAAAAAGAAAAACACCTTTACCCTCGTAAATGAATAAATATTATAATAGTTTACTGTGTAAGTGTAAAAATACTACCGGATTCAAAAGATCATATACTGTTACCCTGATACTAGTGTGTTTCTTTCCTTTATTTATTTTTTGTTTTAAAAACGGAAATAAACAAGGTTTTATTCTAAGTGAAAATAATAATTTAATATTAAAAAAAAATCTTTTAAAAAACTACTCGTACATTAATTTTCAAAGTTTCTACTTTCAAATAAGTTATTCCGTTGATTTTACAGTGGATTGCGATATTTTCACTTTAAACTAGTGATTTTTAATCTTTGTAGTGAAAAGTGGTGATTGTGATGGAAATGATATACACACACGTTTGTGTAAAGAAAATTCACAGAACAGTATTTCCGGTTGTTGTCTTACTATGCGCACGTGCTGAGAGTTATGTTGCAACTTCATTCATAATATTGTCGATTTTATGAATGAATATTGCAAAAGTTGTCTTCAGTTTTTTTATAAAAAAACTATTTGAAGTGTTTTAATTTTGTGTTCATCTTATCAATTATACAATATAATACATACGTTATGAATATAATCAATCAATCAAGTATAATTTAATATACGTTTAAATATTTACTACTATTACTATTTGCAGCTTCTGTATTCCTGATAACGATACAGCAATCATTGTTTAAACTGCAAATAAATGTAAACTTACGATATCTTTTATTTATCTATTTAATATTGTTTTAACCTTTGCGCTATTTACGTACTGTAATAAATCTGTGCAGTAGGATGTTACTCGTTGCAGTAACTCATGTATGTAATTCATAATATCTTTTTAAGTACCATCACAATTTTAAAATAGTATATGACATCTATTTAAAGTCATCATATATCGTCAGTCAAACGATATAATCATCAGGTGTATTAAATAATCATTTTAAATATGCCGTCCTCGATCTATAATTCAATTTTTTTATTGTTTTAAAACAACAACATCTGTTTGGCATAGTTGAATTGCTAACAGATCAACTACTTACATTATACAAAAAATTTGCATCTTAGACAATGAATATAAAAAAAAGTGTTTAGTCACTAATGAAATTCTTTCTTCGTGAATAACAATTCGCATTTTTTTATACACGTCATCATTGATTTATTTTATCTGACACATAACGCCGTTTTAATAGCTATGCTGAGGGTTTTTTTTATTTTAAACTTAATAATTTATTCAAAAATATACAACGAATCTAATAATTAAAAACTGGTTTACCATGACACTATTTTGAAGACTTAACTTATTTCATAGCATTACTAATAATTAATAAAAATATATAACTATAAATCAACTTTGAGAGTTGTGTTTCCTAACTGAAATCGACGTTTTCTTGATACGCCTGGTCTACACACTGAAGAAACATGTTATTGTAGTAAGTATTCGTTAATTAATTTTTTATAATTTTTTATAATCTACTAACGTCTATGATTTTAATATTACTATTGTTTTATTTATAAATGATGTTGGGATATTTCTAAGTAAACAGGTATACTATTGGTTAATATTTTTACAAGGCACGCAAAATAACCATTAAATGTCGTAGCTGGTTAACCGGTTATATTTAAAACCGATTAACCGTAAATTTATTACTAATTATATCAACTTAGTTTGATCCTATGGAAGTGAAGAATTTCTTATACTAAGTATTGATTGAATTGGCATTCACTTGGTAGAACTCCATTATTACACGGTGAAAAAATAGCGATGTATTTTAGTTCTACAACATTTTTTTTTAAGATATAGTTGATAACTATTTCGGGCTCACACCATCGTCAGAGCTATCTTGTAATAAAAAAAATTGTAGAACTAAAATACTTTGCTATTTTTTCACCGTGTTCTTATACTGAGCTTATTGCAATACAATGATTGACACACACACACACTTAATCCTTACATAAAATTCCATATCACAATATTGAATATTTAATCGAGTAGGTTAGTTATTGAAATTACTCGTAAAGAAACTACCGAAATCTAACACTTTTTTGAATTATAAATACGATTATTTACTTCATAATTGTGTAGTTTCTAAGATCGATTTGAATTATTTTTTGTTAAACATTAATTTTCGCTATATATACGGGAAAAACGGTTTTACGTAAACCAGTAATGCTTACCCAATAATTTGATTATTCAAATCACACTTTTTACGTTTTGTTAATTAAATTGATATTACAAAGTTACACTCGATAAAAAATATCCATAGTTCCTCGAAGTCTTCAAGTTCAATGACTCCAATTAAATTTATGATTCGCGAAAAACACATTTATAAAAAAAATCAGTCACTCGTAGCAACAAAAATATAATAAGTAACTGGATTTTTTTATGAGGTACGTGAGAAGTTCTACGTTACTTTTATCTCAACCGTTCATTGTTTACCTGGAAACGTGTGTAATATTTTTTTTATATTAAAATGTTAATAATTCAATCACGATTCCGGCCTCAAGTGTGAATTCGTAAACAGCGTGTCATTTTTCTTACATGTCAGCTTCTGAACAGCTGTCAACGAAAATTTATATCATTCTCGTTTATTTTACAAAACAGTTTAAGCCTTTTTTAATCCAAATAATTTCGTAAAAATAATTCTATGAATATTAATTAATTTCAAACTTCTTTTGTTTCGGGCATGCGCAAATAAAATTTCGAATTCACGTTTAAATATAATGGAAAACAAGACGTATCTTAATATTCAAGCTATGTGATAGTATTGAATTTTCAATAATTAATTACACCCGAAGCTTTCTATAATTCATTCTGTACAATGCAGTGGGAGTTAGTCGTATATTTTTCTATCGGTAAACGCATATTATCAGGTCTTGTAGACATTCATGATAAAAATTATAGATCGTAGTGAATCTAGCTTGCACTAATCAATTCTCTGTTACCAATGTCATCACGGTACCCCAAACGGCAACAGCGACATGCGAATCCTACACAATTCTTTCTACCATAAATCAAAGACAAGAGCCTCCAGAAGTAGGGGGAGGGTGTTGTATTATTGCCGAACATTCACATATTTTATTATGTTAATTAATATTTACTATCATTTTCGTCTTAAAATATAATCATACTAAAATATTAATAAAAAAAAATAAAATTGTAAGAATATGTATATTTAACAAGTGATGAACAGCGCTAAACGATTTTAATTACTATTGCAAATATACTTAAATTTCAATTATAAAAATTTTGTGCGATTCCACATATTTGTAACGAACAGGTTTCGCCTTTCGGTATTTTCAGGCATTCTATCACACGAATGCAACATAACTGACAAACTCGACGTGATAGTACGAACTGACATGCGGAATCGTTCAAAGTTTCATCAATTTAAATTTAATATTGAAACTCCTTCGAGCATATTGACTGAAGGTAATACCATAAATTACATATATTTATATACAGGTTATCCTCAACTTACGACCGAGATACGTTCCTGGACTTTGGTCGTAAGTCGAATTTCATACAAAATATGCATGCATATTACTTACATATTGTAATATACATAAAAAAAACATGCGTATTTATTCATATTTTTTATTGTTTAATTTATACTTATTTATTAAAACCAAATATAATAGTTACTTGATTAATATTTAAAATCTTTCGTCATCTGTACTTACAAGTACAATACATTAGCTCATCATCAGTAGTGGAAGAAGAATCAGTAGTAGTATTTTTAAAAAATATATCCAATTTTAATTTGAGTTATTGGTTGTTTTTTTCCCGTTATTGCAGCGTAATGCAATTTTAAAAAAATGCTATTTTTTTAGTCGTAAGTGGGAATGTTCGTAAGTCGAACCGTCGTAAGTCGAGAACTGCCTATATATAATAATATATTTTATGTACTAATTGTATACATTTATGTACAAAATTAGCCATGATTATTGAAAAAAAAAATATTTGAGAACCGAAAATGATGCGTAGGTTTCTAAATATATCGTTCCACCTGAAATCTACGGGTTATTGTTATTTTGTATGTTACTTTTGTTTAATATACAAAGAGTTATTGTATCAATTATTATGTTGCCGAAATGTTTCTCTATAATATTCAATAATTATTCATAATGTCCCATGAGGGGGCCCCGAATAAATTGTATAGTATTTATCCGGTGCTCCAAGCACCTATTATATTCCAAAGGTTAAACTTCATATCACTCGATGTACGAGTAGCTATTATTATTTGAAACAAGGTTGAACGACGCTGGCCTTAATTCGCATCTCTTTATCCGATTCGTGATTCTGTAATAAAAAGTAATAAATATAATTTTTGAATGTAATAACATTATCATCCTCTACCGGCATTTTTATATATGGCTTAAATATTCGCATGTTAATGTTAATTTAACATGAATTTTTCTCGTAGCTTTTTATCGTAACATATATTAGTCTTATTATTTAATATGGGCTCTTTAACTTTTTTTAGCACTGTGAACCGTGAAGTCTTGATTTATTGTATTTTATGAACAATGCTATTCGAGAGAAACTGACTGAATCCGCTTTATGCATAATCGATTTGTGTTGAACAATAAATAAATAGATTTTTTTTTCTCAATCATTAGGTGAATAATTTAAGTGCGTGGTTAACATCCGAATCTATTGAAGCTCTTCCTGTAATCAAGTGCTGTATAAAAGAGCAAGAAATATTTTCTTCTTTTAATCTGTATATTTTTAAAATAGCCACAGACAATAATTTTTTATATATTCATTATTTTTAATCTATTACAATGTCATTCTACCAATTTGATCAGCAAATTGACATAGTAAGTCCGCGGATTTCTTATACTATTCTTACTTTGTCGAAAAGATCAACTACTGGACACACAACAGGACTTAGTGGAACTGAATATGCATTATCAGTGGTACTATATGTTGATAGTTCTACTATTTCCCAATAAATATATTGTTCAAAAATGTTGTTTTAAAATTACAACTTTTAGGAAAAAAATCAGTCCCTTTGCTCATATTTATGAGCTGCTTTAATCAGAATAAATTTATTGATTGAATTGGCATTCACTTGGTAGAACTCCATTATAACATGGTGAAAAAAATAGCAATGTATTTTAGTTCTACAAAATAATTTAAAAAAAATATAGTTGATAGCTATTTCGGCTCACGCCATCGTCAGAACTATGTTTAAACTAACATTCGCTTATCTATATATAGCTGTGTAGAAAAGGCACACAATACATCCTCTCTCCTGTTTTAACTTCCCAGCTTGTTACTTTCACACATTAAAACAAAATTTTCAAACATTCTAAATGAATAAAAAGCGGCTATGACAATAAGTTTACACGTGGTACGGAAGTGGTCATTACGGAAGCAAATCAGACCACCCCGTAGTAATAGGGTCGGACTAATGTGGACACTATTATATTAGTTTGTTCGTTAAGAATCCGTTGTGATAATTGATGTATATTGATTTCCAGCTGTCCCAAAGCCGTCATTCTGCGACCCTTACTACAAAGATGCAAACATTTAGGCGCTGAGTTTGAATTTATAATATGTGATTCCTTAGTAACGCGATTAGCGAATTGTGATTAATATCTTTTTTCTCAATTATTTGACAGTATACAGTTGACTCACATTTATTATGTATTTTAGTTTTACAAAATTATTTAAAAAAAAAATTGATAGCTATTTCGGCTCACGCCATCGCTAGACCGTTAAAACAGGAGAGAAGATGTATTCTTTACCTTTTCTACACAGCAATATATAGATAAGCAAATGTTAGTTTAAGCATATTTCTTTTTAAAAATAATTTTGTAGAACTAAAATACATTGCTATATTTTTCACCGTGTTAGAATAAATTTAATGAATATTTGTACTTGTTCTCATTCATCACTTTTACTTAACTTAAAAATATACAGACCTAATATGATAACTTTAGTTTGAGTAGCTTTGTGAATTTTGAAAAGAACACCAATATATTACCCCTAATAAATCAGTCTATCTTCAACTTTTTTTGCAAATCGTCAACGGCCTTGGCTCAAGCGTATTCTAACTTTTTTGAAACGCCTGTATCATATGGTAGTATATGTATTTAAAGCGATATAAGGCATAAATAATCTTACGCAAGAAAGGCTATGTCAAATATTGAATTTGCCTCAGTAACCCGAGGAAGTCAAACGAGTCAAAGTGTAAGTTTGAAATCGGATAGCATTCTACTTTCTATAGCTCACACATGTAAATGGAAGGTTGTTATTTTTATAGTGAAACTCTAACTCTTAGAGTTAAATTTATTTTATTGACAAAAATGAAAAAATCCGCATGTAATCTGACCTATTGCTTATATTACAAGACATATTATACGTATCTTCATTTATTATTCACTTAAATAAATCGAATATATTTTTGAAATTTTTTACATTGTCTTATTAATTACAAACTCAATACATAAATAAAATATCGCAAATAATCGTTGGTTTATTTAAGTATAACCTAAGATAACTGATTGATTATTTAAAATTACAAAGTTTTTCGCTATTAAATAACCGATCTATTTCTTTCAATCGCGTGTGCCTAAAAATGTGTATTATTTTGAAAAAATGAAAGCAAATTATGTTAAAATTCAAAACAAAACATAGGCTCAAAATATTACGATCAATGCAAAATAAATATTTCTTTTAAATTGATTGTTATTTTTTTTCTTTCTCCTACGCTATAAGTCACATATCAATTCGTGAAAAGTCAATCAATACTGTCTACTTGTATTCTGTGAATTTAATAACGTAACCGCTGCGCTTGTGTTTTAACCGTAATGAAAATCAAATCGATTGAAATTCAATCCGCCTCATTCATTATACCATCCTGTGGTTAGTACTCTTTGTATTCAGTTTCAATTTGGCAGCGATCATGAACTGATACCTGTCTCGATATAACCTTTCATGATGCTTTCTAACCTTTCAAACGAAAGGGTTGCTGAATGGTTTTTTTGTCGCGATTTTTCCTACTGATCTTATTGATCGCAATATATTTATACCCTTCTGTGCACAGATAACATATTCTGTTTGTCTTACCAATGATCCCAATCTCACAGGTAGATTACATATCAATTATAAATGCTGCTTCACTGGAAGAAGCTTTTTTCTTCATTGTTGATTCACACTGTTAACATTAGGCGTTGAATATTCTCTCTTCCTCTTAATTGTAGATTTTTAAAAACCGATTTTGTATAAATAAATCATTTAATCTTACATTTGTTTAATACAAATCAGATATCAATTATATTATCTAAATACACGGTCACAGATGATATCGTTTTTTGCCTAATCCAACGAATAAAATATCATTACTCGTTTGGTCTTTTTACTCTTGGTATTGAAATAAAACGAATTTTACTCATTATTGATTCATGTTGAAGAATTGAAAATTTTTTACACATACATTTCCCATTAAAAGATCTTTTAAAACTTTTTTTAGGATATTAATGTATTATCCATTTCAAAAATTATATGATTTTATACTGCTAATTGAAAAAATCTTGTATGAGGCTAAGATAAGATTTTTATTGGAAACAGCAATTTGATGTTTGATATTCTCATTCTGGCTATATACCCTTTTCTACACTTAGCTATTTAAGTTTATCGAATGCTTTAACATAATATTCATTCCAAATATCAAAGAGACCTTTTTTTACTATTGTTTTAAATTGTGTACAAATACAAAGACCCGAAAACTCTCGGTGCATTAGCAAATCGTAAGTGTAATGACCTCGTATTCACCAGGAGCTAAAGATTTGATTATTCAGATCAAATTTTTATTCACTGTGTACTTCGATTCCACACTGAAAGAATCGTTGAAGCTGATAAGCTCGTATCCAAATAATTCGTCTACTAAAATATTTATTCATTTCATACGATTTTTTTTTCTAAAAATGATACTATTTTTGGTATAATTAAAAAATCTAAGTGTTGTTTGTATATGTGAGACCCACGGTTTCATATATTCTGTCATATCGATGTTTGTCAAAAATAAAATATATTATATATGTATTAGTCCTCGTATAATTCAAGTTCTAATCAGTATATTCGAATTATACTAAAATTATATACATAACCCATCTACGATTTTTTTGCCCTAACATCGTTACTGAGATTTTACGAAGGTTTTCCATCTTATTGATTCTATTTAATATACAATTAATTTTTAGTCAAATGATAAATGATGAGTATAATTTCAGCAATATTTCTATAAATCTCATACTTATGTTCACAAAGTTTTTCCTGACACTTAAAATTAGAACAACTAACAAAAAGTTCATTCGATATTTGATTCGCAAAAATGCAATGTTTGTGTCCGGCAAACCACATGTTAACTAAATTAATGTGTCCACCGATGAACTAAGTTTAGATTTATTAATAACCATTTTACTCCCACATCCGCCCAGCAACATTTCCGCTTGTTTCATCACGCCGACGATTCGCTACGTAATTATATAAGGAAGGTAAAAACTCATTAGAGGATTAGAACGTCGCAACTAATTTTCAGTTGATCTTTTGACCCATGCTTAATCTAAGTTAAGATACTATCATCAATGGATACTATTAATTAGCAATCGTATATTTTCATCTCGATATTCGCAAGTATTTTTATTGAGATACCTAATATCATTTAGTATAAGTATTATTTTTCCTTGGCCATTAATATCGTCACACCATTCGTATATCATATTCGAAAAAACTAGACACTTGTTTGAACCTTTATTTTATGATATGAGTGTGAAATATATGAATGAAAAACATTTATAATATATATATTTTTTCCATTTTAATAGTCGCATGGAGGAAAATTTTGATTTAAGAATGAGACTAGTAATAAAATATACTGGCATTTCGTTTGCCCATCAATATATAATATCTTCATAATCTAATAAGCTTGGCTGTTTTACGAATGACTTCTTAGCTATAGTTAATAATTCTGTTGAAATATTTTTTTAACCGAAACGTTATAAAGGAAAATATTTACAGATCCTAAGTGATTAAAGGGACGAGCGTCATTCTCTTTGCAATTCTGACATTGTTAGTTTTATACTTAAATATTTAAATATTTTTATCAGCGAAATTGACGGCCAACTCGATTTTAAGTTCTTAATACGAAATTATATACCTGCACATAATTCACAAAATTATAGAATATAATTATGTTTGCAATTTAAAGCGTGGTGAAGTACAAATATTAATAATTGAATATTATGATTATCCCATTTACAGAAACGTAGGTTTCAACGAAAAATAAACGTTAAATAACTCCGCTATTTTATACCAATTTCGGTCTCGTTTATCACAATTCTTGTGATTATTAATAATTTAGTAAAAATTCATAAACAAAAAAATTCTGTTTGAGTATATTGTGTAATCATTTTCATTAATTAATAAAAATAATACAATTTTAATTACACTACGAAAAATATATTGTCTGTTTTTTAATTGTAAAATTTCTGTGCGAGAAAACATTATATATTGATGAATGAAATATTTATTAAAATAACTTCGAATGCCATAGTGTACAGTTTAAATTTAATTAGGTTTTTTTTAAATTTTGTTTATCATGTTTTACACAATTCGTTTATAGATTTTTCCTCCATGTATATTACGTAGTCATTTAACAGAAAATAATAATTCACTTGTAATACCTTGAAAATATAATATTAATACGAAGCCGTAATAAAATTTTATATTTGTGTCAACTTATCTTGATTTGATGTTAAAAATGTATTCATACTGATATTTTTTCATACACTTCTTAAAATCATATTATTTTGTATTTTCCGTTGTCACAATAAACAGACTTATATTTTTTCTTGTTATTAAAATATTTACTATTTAATAATGCTTGTGATTTAAATTTATATCTCGTTACATATTTATGAACCGAGTTTTTACGGTCCAATAACGAAGATTAGCAAATAATTTTATTTTAAATAATTAAAACATATTTTTTGGTACTAACTTTCACAATATATTTTTTGATCAGGACCGGTTTCGCTCATCGCGAGTATTATCAAACTGATTTATTATTTAAAATGGTATGCCTTTCCATCAAGAAGTGACAGTTAAAAAATATATGTATGTATGTATGAGAGATATTAAACGTATGTTTTTGAGTTAAGTTATATCACTTTTACGGATACTAGAAAATATCATAATATATTTACAAAATCAATAGAATTATTTAGTGCTATAAATGCGCTGTTCCTGTCTTAATTTAAAATTTGTTTCAAATCAATTTGTTATTCTGACTCCTATTTTTATTCCGTAGTTGTTTATCAATGTTAAAGATTTTTTTTAAATCTACTTAAACGTTCACCAGAAGGGAAATTTTCAACTTTTAGATCAGTGTTAAAATGTAGTTTTCCACCTAATTATACAGATTTCAAACAAAATGTATCAGGTTACCAGAAGAGGAAACCGGTATCGTTTATATGTCCATTCACCGCATTGATCCAATGTTACCGCTACAAATCCATGGCAAATTAAGCATTGTGTCCACAGCGTTGAATGCTGACGATTATTTATTGGATGCTGCTTTTGTTGCGGGCTCATTTTATGTTTTTTCTACTTTTTCAAATAAAGGAATTCGCATTGTACGACCTGCCCGTCGCTTCATTCACCTGCCGGATAACGTCAACGTTCTTTCCATTGTGTGAGCGGAACAGAAAAATAATATGTATGTCAATCAGTTTGTGAACACAGTTTATGTATGCACTAGTTGAAAATTGCTGATAAGGTTTGTTTTCAACGATTGTATATTATAGCTTATTGACATAACGTTGGCTGTTATGTCAATAAAGCAGCTATTATCGTTACATCATCCACAATATCTGTGTTATTCAAGCTTAAAAAGCTTTATATATATAGATATGATATTTAATTTTTATAAGTAATCTAATATCTTTCTTTCACTTATTAAAAAGCGTTTAACGCCTGTAAATTAAGAATTGTAGTCTAATTGACTTACATAAGATTTATTATTGCATTCAACCAGATCATAAATTAATGGAAAAAGCAAGTTTAATTATTTTGTTTGTGTTTTGTAAACGTTTATTCTCACTTCTTGGAAAGGCATGTTATTTTAAACAATTAAAGACCATTTTTAAAACAATTTATACAATATATATTATTGATTGGATTTGTATTCACTTGGTAGAACTCCATTATAACACGGTAAAAAATAGCAATGTATTTTAGCTCTACAAAATTATTTTTTAAAAATACTTGATAGCTATTTAGAACTAAATACTAAATAACAAAAATAAAACTATAGTTCTGACGATGGCGTGAGCCGAAATAGCTTTCAACTATTTTTAAAAAATAATTTTGTAGAATTAAAATACATTGTTAATTTTTTCACCGTGTTAATATATATTATGGTCATGACCGGTCTTGATCGTAAAATATTAAATATTCATGAAATGGGACTAAAAATATTTTCGTATCATTTAAAATTATTTAGCAACAAAATATATTCCATGAAATGTTTTCTAGTCATATTAAATAAATTCTTTTTTTTTTTTGATAATGCGAGCACTTACTTACGCACTATCGACCCGGCGTCCAGCGATACGTAAATAATTTATTCCTAAACCAATCATAACCGAGCAATGTCAAATATTTAATGAGGAACCATTCTTGGGCTTGGGTCTTCGGTCTAAAGATTCCGCTTTAGGTTAGTCTATCGATTATGTATTCCAGATATCTAATATCTACAACGTGTTCTAGAACCCTCGTTAAATGTACAATTAAACATATAATTTTTTTATAAAATATTGTGTCAATATAATATTTGGGTCACGATTCAAGACGCCTGTTTAATCAAATATATCAATCCTTACATGACTTTCAGTTCGATAACAAGTTCATATTACACCTTTACAATCGACCCGATGCAACGATGCACAGAACATATCCTCAATGCAACCGAATCAGTATCAGGAATCCAATTCAGAAATGGGAAGACCCAGTAGCAAATCAGTATGGAGCGCTAATTGTTTCGTAGCTGTTCTCTTCTGAAGTATATATATTTTATGAAAAGTATTGAGTTATAGTCTTAAAAAGTATTTAAAATGTGTATTAATATCTATTGATTGAATTGGCATTCACTTGGTAGAACTCCATTATAACACGGTGAAAAAAATAGCAATGTATTTTAGTTCTACAAAATTATTTTTAAAAAATATAGTTGATATGTATGTCGGCTCACGCCATCGTCAGAACTATGCTTAAACTAACATTCGCTTATCTATATATTGCTGTGTAGAAAAGGCACACAATACATCCTGTTTTAACGGCCCGGCTTGTTACTTTCACACATTAAAACTAAATTTTCAAACATTCTAAATGAAACAAAAAGCGGCTATGACAATAAGTTTACATGTGGTACGGAAGCAAATCAGACCACCCCCTAGTAGTAGGGTCGGACTAATGTGGATACTATTATATTAGTTTGTTCGTTAAGAATCCTTTGTGATAATTGATGTATATTGAATTCCAGCTGTCCCAAAGTCGTCATTCTGCGACCCTTACTACAAAGATGCAAACATGTGATTCCTTAATACGTGATTAGCGAATTGTGATTAATATCTTTTTTCTCAATTATTTGACAGTATACAGTTAACTCACATTTTTATTGTATACCATTATTAATTTATCACATTTTCACTGCATTCTTTTCGTGTAGAAAATATTAACACAAAAATTCACAAATCATTCCTATAACGAAAGTGTGATACCATTTTGATTCTCCATACACAATTTATGTTGAAATTATTTAAGTATGCTAAAAAGAGATACCGTATGAGCATTCTTAAATGAAAAAAACTTCTTTTTTTTCCTTTGAATAAACAAAGCATTGTTAGTTAATGTTATTATTAGTGATTAAATGTCTTCCTGCATGCAATAATCACGAGTTTCCTGCCACCGTGTAGATACAAAATGTATGGAGATCTTTTTTCGTCTCCTCATTTACATACTCGAAGTTCACGTGTTGTTCCGCGGGCCGTCGCGTGGGGGTACCGGATTTCTTGTAACCCTAAAAACTAGTAATGTCCGTATATGGATGGACGTCGAACTTGGGACGGGCAACTGAATAGTTGAATGGCGATACAGGCCGCTTATAAAGTAGCCATTCATTTTGATACGATTTTATTTAACATTTATTAAGTTATAAAACACTCGTCAAAATAACATCTCGTATTTATTCAAAAATTTTGTATAAATATTCCTAATTTTAAGTTTTCATTAGAAATTCATTCATTAGATTATTATAGCCTGCGTTTTGGATGATTATTATTTACATGAAATATCATTTTTAATGTGTTAACTGTCACTTCTAGGTGAAAATGCATTGTATTTAAATAATAAAAACACAATTATTAGTATTATTTAAAAAAAATATATTTTTGAGATCAGCACCGGTTTCACTCAATACGAGCATTTTATCAGTTGATAATGCTCATGATGAACACATACGGTATCGCAATATTGTAAAATTAAGTTGGATTCATTTCTTGTTTTTTCTACTTAATTTTTTTTGTTATTTTTTAAATGATTTTCGTATAAAATTAATACGAATCGTGTGTATTATTTTTATATTTAATTAACTATCCCAAAATCTTAACCTTCGAAACATAAGGGAGATAAAATTGTATTATTAAGAGGTAGAAGAGTCACCAATTCGAATTCATAACATTAATACTTAGGACGCTTGACCCTCTCCCATTCCCAAACCACAAAATTGGAACGTATATTAGTAGAGATAATTTTCTTTAACTAAACTCATTATCATTTACTCTGTGTTGAATTGATTTGAAATTTCTGAAAATATTCCAGGTACTTAAACGACATTATAAATATGATATAATGAACCTATTTTTATATATTTTATATATATATTTTTTTTGCCGACGTATTCATATAAACCGTTATGACACGAATATTGAAAAATACCGCTACAATAAGTGTAGTAGAAGGAAGGCATTTTTAATTTTGTTAAAATTAATTTTCAATAATTAAGTCTCCTTAACTTTGGAATTGTATTTTGAAATATATCCAGATTTTTCTTTAAATTATACTTTTTTTTAAAAATTAAAACACGTTTAATGCATCTCACAATCTCAATCATTCACCTCACTCTATCATTAGGTATACGGTACAAATAAAATACTTTTTTATCGCTTCTAGGTCGTGGACATACAAAGAAATGCAGCACGTCATTACATAATAATAATTTGTGTGGGTGAAACTTAATGACAGCCTATCCGATAACATCATTTTGGATTTTTAGAACTTAATTGATAAACACCTTGCAGTAAGAAGTAGACAAACAAAAATAGATTCGAAACCCAAGATACGCGTTTGTTATACGAAATAATTTAAATATTCTTCGAAGATAATAATGTCTGCAATTAAATGTAGATTATTTTTTATGGCTCAGTAGGAGTGTGGATAATGTTTATTTGATTAAAGTGACTATTAAAGTTCAATATGTAAATATTGTATCTATGAACGCTGCCATTTATAAACTATTGTGTATTTTATTAATAATTTTTGACAGCTCCGCAAATTTATGACCAACGAATCTAGTTTTTTCAGGTATTTAAAAAAGCTTTAATAGATCATACGGATTAATGTGTCTGTAATAAAGTTTTATTATGAAAAACAACTTTTTAATCTGCATAGAAAAATATTTTATTAATTGAATCTAGTTTTTTTTTCCAACTTATCGCTTTAGCTTAGAATTTTAAACCATCTCGCGTGATAACTTATTGTATAATTCGTAAATGTTGTACTCGATTAAATATTTTAAAAAATCACCCTTTTAACAGTGGATTGAATGATAAATTACATTTGAGTTTCAAATAAATATAGCAAAATGAATTATTTAATTTTTTAACTCAAAAAGTTTTTTCAATTATACTATTTATAAAAGCTCCTTTTAGCTCGTCGATAGATATAAAAAAGAAGTGATAACACTGCCAAGCTTTAATAGATTTGCTGATTAAAAATTGAATTCTACGAACGAGCATTTTTATACATTAATGTTTCAATACAACTCTATCGAATGTCCAATATCTTCATCACTCTCTACCATATTAAATTCTTTTCTTGACACTTTTGAGTATCTTATTTAAAACTAACTATTGCTTAAAAATAGTTTGACTACTGTTTTGTGGAATATATACTGTTTATATTTTAATAAGCAGGGAGTATAATTCATAAACTAAAGTTATGGTGTTCACGGGTTCAAGTTATAGTTATAAAACACTCTATAATTGTAAGATTACCACTTCGTTTTTCCTAACATCGTTCTTCTATAATTTTCATGTGATAATAATTAAAATCTTAATTAACAAACTGTGTTTCGTCTTATTGTAATCACCATTATTTGTACATATGCCACGAATTGGATTACAAAAATGACTACACTGATATAAATATTTTTCTAGAAAATCGCTGTATTCTATAATTCTTCCTATATAAAAAATAAAGTCTCACAGATTCGTGACTTACAAAAATCACGTTTACTTGCAACTGTCTACTTATAATTATACGAGTTTATAAATATATATCCCACCATTGTCACAAACGTCTCTATCATTATATCCATTCATCTCCTTTGTTATATAAAAAATCTCTCAAGCCAATTCATTCTTTTGACAATAGAAAATTTTCAATCACTTAACAAGAACAGAAATGCTTTATTTCACCGTTACCATTAAAAGTAAACACCTAACTCTCTAGACGCGTGTTATATATTTTTTTTATCACTGTACATTACGCCTCTCGGGGTAAAAGTACAGGAAAACAAACATTCGCACGTATGCTTCGTACGGAATTATTGCCATGTTCTATTTGTAGCTTTATATCTAAGCCGAATGTCTAGTCCTTCTGAAGCTTATTTTTTCAATCATAACTAACCTTATGTCGAGCATATACACATATTACATTTTTTTTTTGCGCAAATTCGCTATGAAAGTATCCGAATCCAAAGCTACCGTTACAGCATAGGGTAAATTCCCATGACCGTGCATACATCGAATATGTATGCATTTTAAAATATTTTCTACTAAAATTAATTCAAATATTTTATCCTGTTTGCGTAATTTCAAATCCGTTTCTAAGTCTTCTTTGCCATAAAAAGTCGTTGTTTTAAAATTAAAGAATAAACAAAACAAAAAAATTATACTTTTATATTTTTTCATTAAAGCAATACAAAAAAGATGTGCAGTTCTCAACTTTCATAGAAATATTAATTTATTTATAAATATATATAATTAACAATCACGCAAAACACAAAATATCCATTACGGCTTAACTGAGATTTTAAGATGTTCGTACTGTTGCATTGAAGTAGCGACATGTCAATAACCAAATACAGACAAGAAATAAAAATTATATATATTTAAAAGCTTCTGTGGCTCTCCAAAACAAATCTCATAAATCTAACGTTATCGAATAAACGCTGTGCGTGCTTTAAGCTTGAAAAACTGACTCTGGATAAACGTTAGTCTTCAACTAAAGCTCACCCCAGTGGTTATATTCCTATATCACATATATTGTGTCCAAGTCGTATGTCTACCCTTACTTTTCATCCCTTATTACGATCTAAGAGGGTGCGGCGCAGGTGCATATTCTCACCTAAGGGCTGAATCGTCCCTCTCTCCCATGACCTGACGAAAATTCACAATTCTTTCTATAACGGCGATAATTGTCTTCGGTATTTTTTCGCCCTTGTTAGTAAGGATACAAAAAACTCAATGCTACCCTTTTACTTTATTTCAAATGACTTTTTCAGTAATTTTTTGCTTTAGTGTGCGTTAGTAAATAACATTCGTTTTTTTAATATTATTACAAATATGTTATTACATTTAATGTATACATTACTGTGTTATGTATTCCATACTGAAAAATAATAATTAGTTGTCGCTCAGCTACCGGCTACAGTCCAGGGAAATATTTATTTCACAAACTGTGAGATACGTCTTTGTCAATTTCAAAGACCGAACTCAACAGAAGCGTGATGTATTTTTTCGATAATAAGTTGAAAATTTTCGAGATTGTAGACAGTTGATAATACAGCAGATATATTAAAAAATCTCTTACGATAAATTCATCAACGATTCCAACTGAAATTTTTAGATCTTATCAAAAAAAGAAGAAGAAAAAAACAAAAATAAACACACACAAATCTCAAATGATTATTTAATTTTGAAAGGTTCTTACCTGTTAATTAAGTTATTGATAATATTCTTGTATATAATTGTTTACTAATCGGAAGGTTTCATTCCGCTTTGATTTGTATTGCTTGAAATATATTAAATAAAAATGAAAACACTTATTCCGTTGCCTATATTTACTGCTAAATCGATAGTCCCGTTTTTTTTTCATTCATACAATTGTGATATTAATAAAGTGTTATAGTACTCGGCAAATAATATCTTTAGCAAATCTAATAACGCTCAATGCGATTCCGATCCGTTTTATTTCGCTTCTGTTGTTTTTCTCCCCATTTTTCTTTGTAGCACCGGGCCAGTGCTTTCCAGATTAATACTAAAATCAGACCTCTCGTATGCTCGGACTGTTAACAGTTCTGCCAACGTTTACTAAACATGTAATGATGAGTGATTAGATTCGTGTCACGGACAATTTACTTAATTCGCGATATAAGATTTACTTTTCTTATTTTAGAAATAATTATGTTCTCTTAGCTATATGATGTGATGTGATAAATATAAAACTCTATATTTTGGTTTTTGTTATTTTTATTTTATGACCACCAGAAATAATTATAAATCCAAAATCAATAGAGGGATTCACTCTTGTTTCTAACAAAACACTTATGTGTATTTAAGGAAACACTAACATGATTGTCTTCGTCATTCAAGCATTATTTTTACTTGAGTTAACTTTACCCATGCTTAAATTTGAAACCGTTACACTACACTATAATCACCTATAGCATTAAATAGAAACGATTGTATCGACATTTAAGCAATTAAGAAAATTCCGTCATTACTATGCAGTAGACGTGATAGTAAACTCTTTTCCAATTACATAATATGAATGATATTGAAAAGAAAACTAAATTCATTACAACAAATATAATAATTATAAGTCATAGAAATTACTTAACATTTCTCTAGCTCCAGTCGACAATATACTGATATTTCAAGAGATATATAAAGCTATGAAACGATACATTTCATCGTAAAATTTCTAGCCCGT
Source organism: Himalopsyche japonica (assembly GCA_028555115.1). NCBI lineage: Eukaryota > Metazoa > Arthropoda > Insecta > Trichoptera > Rhyacophilidae > Himalopsyche > Himalopsyche japonica. The sequence goes on along the minus strand of JAHFWJ010000597.1, from coordinate 1,524,160 downwards.
TGTCACTTAGATAACACTATTTTGTGAATTCTCATATTCCGAAAACTTTTTTACGACTGCTAGTATCTTTTGTCTACAGCTAGTACCAAACGAAGTAGCTATCGTCTCTCTATCTCTCAAGCATCCCCTACCATCTAATCTACCCTTACTATTTTTCTTTCTTGAAATGATTGTTCTATCAGTCACGCGTGCGTCTCGAGAGTAAACTGCATGTATAGTTCCATTCGTCAAAGTTGACGCACAATCCGTGTTGTTTTATTTATCACGCCAAAACTTAATCATATTGGTTTGAACAATTTCTTTTGGTTACTTAACATATGGCTATTAAGTAGTTATTCAAATACTTGCGCGCTCATCAACTTTGATCCCTTTCAAATAATAATGTCAAAAAATCCATGTCTTTATCACAACGTTCATAATAAATATGCGTTATATAAACAAACTACACTAAAGCTATACGCTTTGGTTAAAAAAATAAGCAGATATCCGATGGTGAAAAAATATTTTCTTTTTTTGTCTACTTTTACCAATTTCCATGATAAACTTAGCTTCACTGATCACACGTTTTTAAAAGAATAAGAAGAATATGAGCCATTATCATTGCACTAGATCCCGAAATAGTCATTCCCATTTTTTATGTTTACTTTATAAAATTGGTTTAATTATATTCCGAAACGGAAATTTAGTAATACTCTATTCACATAATACTAATAATCTATAGTAAATTGAATCACTGTGCACGTTTTACTTACTAGCGACAATTGCACTTTAACGGTGCTATATTTTGAATATATATGACCTCTTTATGGCGATATCTTTTTTAAACAGATTACGGAAAGTTAAATAAGGCATTTGCATTACTAGAATAAAGCAAATATTATATATTATATAATGTATCACTACCACTTTCGAATACGAAATAATAACTGACATCACCATAAAATCAGAAAATGGTTTTCCGTGTCATAAATTACAAAATAAATCATAGCGGCGATTTCTTGTAAATGTAATAACTCTACTTCCGTGGCGATTGCCTTAATAGTGTTGTTTTGCTGAGGGAATCCCAGATGGGATTCGCGCCTCCAATGTTTGCCGCCATTTAGCGTTGAACGATGTTTCAATTAAAGTTAAACGAGATGTAAATAAATGGCTGCCTCTTTTTGCAGATGCTGGCCGATATTGTTTTCAAGGGAATATCTTAGTCCGGCTTTTCCTATACCAGATGAAAAAGAATCATTAGAATCAGTGAAATAAAATAGAACCATGACAAGCATTATATAACTTGTACAATTCACCTAACGAATTATCATGTTCATGTATACTTGTAGTTTTCTGACGAAATAAAATGTGTACTAATTATCAAATTGGTTCTAACCTCTCTGTAATGCCTATGGAAACATCCATTATTTCTCATTATATTATTTCAGTTAGTGTCTCACCAATTTGTTCTTAATTAATCGCATATACATTCTTCATTAAAATGATATTCATGACTTAACAAAGAGTTCATGGACAAAATGTTCACCGACACAAAACGCACGACAGAACGGTCATGGATATAATAAAAAACTTAAGTTTTGGTGTACAAAATATGAAATAAAAATTAAAATGGTGTAAAAATACTGTATTATCAATCTGACGTTCACTCGTTTTGTCTTTACTTGTTATTTATTTTATTCATTTAGCGTTACGTTGCCAACTAATTATAATTTCTTTGAAACTGAATAACCTTAATATTAAACGGAATGTGTACAAATATTTTTTATTTGAATCCAAAAATATGATTTATTTCGAAGTTAACAATACCAAAATTTTATTAATGAATTAATATTTAATACATTACTTACAAAAATACGTTTATTTGTAATTTTAATCAAGAAATTTTAATTTATATTTCTTGTAATATACAAAGTCTTACAATCGTTAGAAATCATAATATAATAATTTAAAAAAATCATTGTAATAGATAACGTATAGAATATACATTAGCATTAGCATGCAAACATTGTACAAAAGTTTGCATAATCCGTTGAAAAAATCGATTTATTTTTATTTCTTCTATAATACATTTAAATAAGTGTGGTTACGACATTCCGTGTCTTGTAGTCATTACTTACACATATGTATATTCCTCTGCGTAGCTGTAATTCTTTTACTTCATTTGCGTTTTCCGTGTTAGGGGAATGACCCGAATTATAAAGAATGCAAGGAAACTCCCTTATTCATGTTATTTTTTTATCACACAATCTTCACTACAATGTAATAGCGGGTAATAGTAATGTGACATAATCTTTTGAATGCATAACTATCATCATCATCAGCTTAGTTAGGAGACAATATCAGTGAGGATCTCTTCAGTCTTCACTATTGAAATACTATTTATATTATTATAAAAATAGAGTAGAAATAATATTTATTCTTATATAATCTTATATTCACTTCATCTTACAGTTTTTTTCATTTAATGATATTATTAAGACTCATATTATACGAGGATATTTTTATATGATATTAATACCTATTACATATTTTTCACGCAGACTTCAAACAGGCTGAAGTGAAAACCATTAGCTAACGGAAAGACTTGTCCGATTCTCCTCTTCTTTCGATCTCTGAGAAACAGAGTTTATGATAATAAACAACGACCAATTTTCATAAGCTCACTTCTGTTGACATTCTCCATTATTAGAAATACTTCACTTCAGTAGCTCGATTTGAAACCAACCCTTTAAATGATTTAATTCGCTGGCTTTATGAGCGACGTAAGATGACTTGCGAAAAAAAGCTGGACAAAAAACTGCATAATTCACGTCATGGTTATTCCATATCTCAATCCCTCATATTATTATATGGTGTTTGAACCGCCCTTTAATCATGACTCGACTAGACTACGTAAATAAATATTTTTTTAATACTCCAGCGCATGTTTAACTATTTATCATTTTGTCACGTACATGTACCATTTTCGAAAATACACATGTCAAAAATCTTCGTAAAATACGTGTATTTTTTCCCTAAACATAAAGACGGTGTTCGCTGGGAAGGTATACTATTTTTTGGGTCACCATTTTGGTAAATTTTGACAGTCGTGAATCAACGACGTGGGAAATTTACTACAAAAAAATTCAATAGATCGACGTGTTTTAGGAGTGAAAATATTTTATAAATTGACAATGATTGACATCACTCATTGTAACGATTAGAACATATAGTGAAATAAGTTTTTCATGGAAACCTCACTATGTGTTGTCAAGTAAATTATTTCAAAGAATGAGACTTCAAATGAAAATTATATCATAAAAAATCATAATGAGTGAGATAAATTTGGTTCTGGATAATAAAATATCCTTCATTTATTCATCATTCACGCTTGCATCCATTAAAAGTTATAGTCTATTGCTATATGTAGTTTAGAAAATAAATAAGTCATAGCGTCTTTTAGCTGCTTGTGAAACGTGAAACTGTTAATGGAGAACGCTATCGTAACAAGATTAAAATTTTTTGGACAACACGTTTGGGTGACGTGGGCTTAATTAACATGTGGATCCAATAAAACGGTTAAACTTAGCATGCAGTCAATATTATGATAGAAATATTGAAAGTAGTAAACCTTCCATTCTCATTACTCGAACAAACAATCTTAATATTAAATATTCACTACTTTGACTAGAATATATGTCGGGTAATTAAACAGTAATTGAATAAAAAAAAATTGCAACCTTACACCATAAACTGAGTTAGTTTCGCGAAAGGAATCTACGAAGATTGGGGCTTTATACAATAAAAATGGCACTCGAAACAAACCTTTCTCGGAGGGGTGTAGATTGACTACATTGCCGAGATTATTCGTTATCACTAAAGAACGGACGTGCGTTACACAAAATCGATTTTAACGTCAAGGTTATAACAAAAAACCCTACAAGTCGCATCTTCAATTCTATATCATTTTTTTCACTTTCCAAACCGATGTTTCCAAAATATGTCCCGTTTCGAATGTTGACATTTCAAAGTATCAAATGATATTTTTTTATATTCGTATACTTATTTTTTTTCTCCAGCACCAGTTGGAAAAACTTATTTGGGTTCTGAAATGTCTCAAAGCCCAAGTGTTTACACAAACTTTTATTACTTCTTTTAAATAAATACTTCCGACCGCATTTATTTTATGATATTAATATTCCTCGCTTGGGTAACGCGTTTTTCAATTAATAAGGACACGTGCAAATAGGATTACACTCATAAAGTTCTTCTGTTATTTCTCTAGAGCTTTATTACTCAGTTAGTTTTTTCTTACATAAAGTTCGGAGCTTTTCCCTCCGCTTTTATGCAAGTACACGTCTGTAAACAGAAGATGAATAATTTACATCGCTGCGTTTTTCTTTATACCCTTTTCTGTGTTTTTTTTCCTGTGACGTATTTATATAACACAAAATAATGTGACACTCTATTCATTTACATTTTAAATACACAACGGTTTAAGTAATTATGGTTTTTTTTTTCGTAAAATGCCTATGATTTAATTTTTAATTAATTCAACATTATTTAATTACACAGGAAACATTTCTCATTTCATTTCATTTCGGTTCATATAATTATGTTTATTGAGCACTTGAAAAATATGTTAATAAATATCAAATTGAATATTTTTAACGACATAACATTTCGGAAATATTGTGTCTAACTGTATAATAGGTCTCATGAGACGCGTGATGTTGCGCACCAAAAAGAAAATCGATTTTGATAAGTTTTTACGAATTGTAACGTTTCAAAATTAATTATTTACCTTTATATCTTTTTGCGATCTCTCCTTGTTTTCTTGGTAACCACCAAAAATCGAAATATTTTGAAATAGTTCAACGTTTGTAATCCATCCTCGATTTCAAAGAAAATTAAATTAAACAAAAAATAATATATTCCAGCATTATTTCATATTTTCTTCTTTTAACGACCTGCATTTCATTACTTCAAGAATAAACTTCATCCCTATTTTATTACTTTTATGAAGCCGGAGTATTAAAAAAAATCATAAAATTGTGTCACTCTTTATATGTTTCTATTAAATTCTTTGTAAGCCATAAAATGTCCTTTGGGAAATAAAATATGGGCGTTAGTGAGTTCCAACAGGGATTTTATAAGGTATTATATTTATATATATATTTTCTACGCCTTATCATTTGTTTATATACCTAGTTTTATAAATAATGAATAAGCTTTTTGAAATTCTTTGAAAGTTTCTCTTTCATGCCGCAAAATTTACACTTTTGAACAATTTTATTTAAACCTTAAGGACTAAGCATAGTCGTATATTCTCTATTTTGTTTTTCTCTATGGTTTTATATTATTTCTCAAATTATTAAATATTGTAATTAATGAGATTAAAATTTTAGTCATAAGTTTAGGCACAGTGGCATTAAATGCAGATATAAAATAAAAAAATGCATGATATATATTCAAATATAATGTATTCGAAATAGAATGTATTAAATTAATAAATTATGTAAAATAAAAATTCCAATGTGATTTATAATCTTGAGTATCATTTTACTTTTCTTCTATTCACTCACTAAAAGTTTTATTCATCGTAATTTCAAAAAAATCAGAAAATTTAAGTTTAAATTTCTGAAAACATTATATAATTTATGTTGAATGAATTCTATTTTTTCATGATTCCGCAAACTTTTTTTTCGGACCATTTCCCGTATAATTTATTTCATAAATGGATATGAATTTATCAAAAGAATGCACTTTTTGAATTTTATATTTTAAATACTCTTATAAATAAGTTCCTTTTGTCAATTTGATATAATAGCTGTGATATTTATTAGTAGCTGCGACTTACAATGATTTGTTGCAATGGTCGCATTCATCTAAAAACCGCACTGTAGATAGTTTTCAATGAAGGTTTCACGATATAAAGAGGTTTCGTAATTTCACCTATAGGCTATATTACCCAGAACGACATTAGTGTAAATTTAACGACCGTGTTGGCGGTAAACCCGAATTCTATCCACATAGGATTTGAAGACAGTCGAGATGTGTTTTCTCGCTACACCTCCATCGTTAAATATTTATAGCCTATTTTCTAAAGCGCTTAACGTTTATAAATATTTTGAATTTTGTGATAGAAAAAAAATTCGAAACAATTTATTCAAAAATAATATAACACTACCAATATATATATATATATATATATGTGTGTTTGTGCATTTATTTTATTAAATTGTCATTTATTTAGTAGAATTCCATTACAACACGGTGAAAGAATAGAATATGGGAATTTTGGCGAACTAAAATAGACTGATATTTTTTCTCTGTGTTGTAATTTAATGTAAAAATCTGTCTGTTTAATTTAAAAAAATATTTGGTAGCAAATAACAAATTTATTTTATACCGGCGATTTACTGTTTTACAAGGCAAATGGTATATCTTTGCTAACGCAACTTTCAACACTTGGTACGTTCATTATACGCATTACATGAAAATGTTCAACTTGGAAAGCTATCTTCATAATTTTACCGCTTTCACTCATTTCCACATTTTTTTAATGATCAAATTTTACCTAAAAATACTATGAACCACTCAATATCTTGATCTTTCAAAGATTACTAAAGTTATTTGTATTATATTATTATTTATATGATGAATTGAATCACTAACAATTTTAATGGAGTACACATATAAAAAAATAATTTAACAATGTCTTTGTTATGCGACTATTTTCTCACTTATGTATCATGAACTTAAAAATATATAATTAGCATTAGTACTAAACAAATCTATACACATAATACGTATTCGTGAAATAGCCCCCTTATGATGCAGCTTAAATTTAGTTTTTATTATTTCGTTACTATCTGTTTTCCTCACTCGCATTAAGAAGCTATTATGTTCTCGATCTCAATGAAAATTCTGTATCAATAATTTGTATAAATTCAATATCCACTTGAATTTGATATCTATAGTTTCTGGCAATATTCTAAGCAATTTCACTATTTTTTTTTATAACAAAAAGGTTGGTAACAGCTTCCATCTCATCATTGACTCACGTTCAATGTCTTAAATGATTTATTATTTCTCACACATATAAATAAATTCATCTTTTTGAATACATTATCCATCAAGATTTGAATAGCCAAATTTAAGCCATTCAATTTTAAATAAGCATAAGGTACTCCACGTTCTTAATTCTTATTTGAAATAACACTTATAAATGAATTAACACAAGTACAACCGTGTTCATGTGAAAATATTCTCTAGAAGTGTTTTACTAATTTATAATTCATTTTATTTAACATAATAAATCAGTTTGACAATGCGTATTAAATTTATAAATACCTTTTCCGTTAGACGAGAGTAAGGTTTTCAAAGGTTTTTCTTTTTAAACCAAATAGAATTTAATACATCATTTTCGTAAAACGCATGTCAATTTGTTCGCATACTCTTTGATACCCATGTCACTATCGAATACCGATACAACAATTATCTGCATTCAAAATTTGTAAATTATTTTAGAAATTCACATAGTACTTTATTAGTTTATTGAGATACTATAAAATACATATATTTTGTCTTATGTTTCCGATTATCAATTGAGTAAAATATTTAATGTTATATTTATTATGGGATCGTAACTTCCTTCACTCTCTGAAACCGCACCTTTTGTAGATTGATATTGTATATTAAATATGTATTAGAATATTTTTTTTATCGATTTTTATCGTTACCACCAACACTATCTGATACTAGTCATAGTTAACCACGAAGCATTTCATTCAATTTTATTTTTTTCTTTTATAAAAAGAATGACAGAGCGACAGTTTAATCTCTATTTTATCTAAGCTTGAGAAATTGAATATAAATTGGAAGTTGCGTAATATCTATTGAGATTATAAAATTCTGAAAAATTTGTTGAATAGAAAACAATTAACGTGTTACATTTTGTAATATAAACAAGTCACATCATTTAATACTCTCTTTGAGTAACAAAAATAATAAAATTTTGTTCACAGATATGACTGTCTCCGTCTCCTTTAAATCTTACAATTCTTTATTATTTCCCGAATGAAATCGTAAATCGAAATGCTCCGTTCACATTTCATTTGGTGAACCATACCTATCCTTTTTTACATGCAATATACTTTCATTAATGTTTTCAGAGTGTATATAACTTTATTACGCCAAAGTTTCTATTTGCATTATTTATACACTTATTTTAATATTAAAAGTTCTCAAAATTGAACGTAAACCAATTTTCTACTACGGTTAAAACTTCAGTATGATGAACCATCATTTACATTATTCAAAAACTTTCATTTCGGAAAATTAAAAAAATAAGGGATTTTCATGTGGTGGGAAAACGCTTTTGATAATGAGAAATCCTTAATGAATCATCAATCAAAACGGTGTTTTTGTTTTTTTCGGTAATGAAGAAAAATTTTTGCAATCTTTTTGGCAATTAGAGACTCTCGTAGTAACTCTAGATGTAGCGTTTTATACAAACACTGTTCGCCTTAAGCGAATAATTTATATTCAAGACTTTTTTGCGATCTATCTTTCTTAATAAAACTTTTGAGATGTCACAATTAATTTTAGTTTATATATAAATGCATAAAACCTTTTTTATTCTTAAACATTTATTAAAGTGTTTCAACTCGTCTTCACGTTATATTTCTTTGTGAGTTTTCTAATCGACCTGTTTTAATCAATAACTGGAATCATTTAAAATAGCATCAAATGTAAATAGAAAATAGTTCGCTTTTTGATCGCTCTGAGCAAGCTGGAATAATCAAAACTACTATACGTAATTAATATTTCAAATATGTATTACCCAGCTTTTTTTGAACAAAAGAAGTTCGGACTTCTTTTATAAAATAATTTATTGCATACAAAAAGCTTACTCGATTGCTTTTTTTTAATTTGTGGTATAAGTACGAATTGTGCTTTATTAGTATAAAAATAATACCTCGTTATCCTAAAAGCTAACCTATACAGTTGGCATATGAAACCCAGACAGATCGTTGCATTTATTGTGTATCTTCAATACAATGGTTAAAAAAGTGCTATTTAATTTTATAAAATATCTTATAACAGATTCTCACATACTTTTGTTATCGTGGACAGTTATGTCATTAATTTCGTCAACAATACTTACATATAGCGCGAGCACTCTTCTCCAAATGGCTATCATCACGAATATTTTATTCATAATATACTTAAAAAACTTCCCAACACCAATTAGCCGAGTCTCACTACAGACTCCTTATCTAGCAAACATCAAACAACTTTTCCGGGACTTATTGTGTTAATTACTTTAGAGATTAAGCGTGGAGAAAAGTTAACTTGGCTCTGAGTATATATTGACCTTTAGTCGTGTAAACCATTTATAAGCGCAAACATCGGTCGTAGTTTGGAAGTTTGTCTTATTTATCCATTTGGTTTATTGGAAAACTTTGCATAAATAACGACTGACGCGTTTGGGATATTGTGATTTTGATAGATATAAGCAAACAAACTACATTGTACAAAACAAAATGTTTTGTTTAGTCTTTGATTTTCTGAAGTTTTTAATTTATTGTTTTTCTAAAAGAGATTCCAATATATTAAAATACCAATAGTTTATTCTTTTTTAGACAGAATTAAAAAAATAATCGATCCCCAAAATGACCATCACAATAGTTGTCTATCTTGTGTTGTCATTTTTATCGATTATTTTTTTTTTTATGAACAAAACAAAATCTATCTGTATTAAACTGTAATTAACTTCTCAAGGAGAACATTTTATATTGAAAATCATAAAAATTACATAAATTGAAAAATCGATTTTTTAACGAGGATCTCTAAACAAACCAAGACTTTAAAAATCGATTTCTGCCATTGCAGTAAAGTTTTGATAATTGTCTTTATTCGACAGTATTGACTTGAGATATTTCATAAATCACCTCATTTAACTATTATTTGGACTTGATATTTAATCATTTTGACATGTGAAAATCTGTTTCATAAGAGAACCACCGTACCGCGACGTGAGTTTACGAATATGACACACAGACATTTTTCACATTTTTCAAGTACACTGAAAAAGAGAGCGTGAGTATTTTTAGATTCCTTTAAAAGAATTGCTTACTTTGAACATATTTTCGTGTGCGTGATTTGCGTTTATCCAATGCCATGGAAAGATAACAATTTTCAAATATCATTCTTCATCACACGAAAATAATGAAGAAGTCACACATAATCAATACAACAAAACTTACCGAATAACGATATTCCTCTAAATTTTGATCAAACACTCCATGCGTATTTTCTCATCCTAGCCTCTGAATATTTCATGATTTGTTGAAAAAAGGATCGCCGTAATACATTTATTCCAGGCTTTTTTAACATCTTGGTCACACATCCCTCACGACATAAAATCTCTAAGGGGAGACTAGGCGAAGACAAAGTGAAGTAAAAATGAGCGTTACGCAATCTTAATCTACATCTGCAGATAACAAACAGTTGCAACCTGACACTGGAATCTCCAGCAAAATCATGAGAATCCTGGACAGCTTTCGATTGGCTTAATACAATAATCTATCACAGGAAGAAAATTCATACGGAAGCCATAACTTTTCCGTGGAGAATTCGCCAAATACGCCGTGAGCGAAGATCAGAAGTCATCAAATACCCTCGCTCCTTGTAAAGAACATAACCATCAGACCATCTTGATTTTAGTAGAATTCAGTGTAGTGAAAATGTAGCCTGCAAATCAAAAAATAATATCGATCAAATAAATAAATCACAAATATCACAAAGGATCCTTAACGAAAAAACTAATACATGTCGATCGCCATTGCTTAACCCGCTACGGGGCGCCGTTTTGTCTCTGTAATTGACCATTTCCGTGCCATATGTAAACTTATTGATATAACCGCCTTTTTAGTTTCATTTACAATTTTTAGTTTTATTGCGAGCAAGAAACAAGCTAGGTCGTTAAAATAGGAAAGAAGATGTAATGTGTACCTTTTTTACACAGCTATATATAGAAAATCAAATATTCGTTTAAGCATAGTTCTGACGATGGCGTGAGCCGAAATAGCTATCAAATATAACTTTAAAAAATACTAATTTTGTAGAACTAAAACCGTGCTAAATCACAAACCCTGCAAATATGCCCTGATTATAATCGCAAGCTTCAATGGATAAGACGGGCATGCATCTAAATATGTAGTATTAAAATGTCTTTAGATTTTCATCGTTATATCCCTTCAGTAATTAATAGTACACGCAACATTTCATCCCTTAGAATCAGGACAGCGTACTTAGGAGATAAGCAAGAAAAAATCCGCCTTGTTTCAAAGACAAACCACTTAGATATGTCACGGTCGGCAGTCCGCTTTGTCGGTAAATATAAACATCCCCTTTCCGTCAAAGATTACTGAGGTTGTAATCCTTTAAGCGGCTTAGCAATGCATGGACGAGTTGCAAAGTCAATCCTCTGCGTCAAGCGCGCTGAACGGAAACCATCCACGGCAAAGTACCCATACATCTACGTATACATCAACTTCCAAGTTCATGATCCCCTAATACTCCAGCCTACACTTATTTTTCTTTTAATTTTGTCTAACTTAATTTAATCTCGGTCATTTTTACAGGTGGTGTACTTAGTGCAAATTTGCCATGTTTTACATTACATCACGTCATGTCAATGTTCAATAGCATTATCGAGGACGCATAATTTCTGAATTACAAAGTATTATATAATTTATGATATCGACTGAAGGTGCTTGATGGAATTTCAATATCAAATTTGAATTGTTGCAATTTTGTACGATTCCATATGTTTTGTCACAAACGTTCTGTTCAGTTACATCCGTGTGATGGAATACCTGAAGATGCCGATGGGCGAAACCCGGGTCGTTTGTGACAAAACATGTGGAATAGTACAAAATTGCAACAATTCAAATTTTTACAAAGTGTTAGTTTATTCGGCGGCCATTAACATAAATGTTTGTATTTGATATATTTTGTTAAAATTGCATGTATGAACACTCAAAGTAACTATTCTTGCAATGTCTATATTTTTATTTTAATATTGGTATGTATTTAATTTGCACTATCTTGCATCTTTTACTTTTACCGTTCTCAATTAATCGGTATGTGACGCAATTATCGATATATATATTTTACGATAAAATACATTCAACATAAACGCCATCCTCTATGTCTGTATTATAGTGATTATGTGTTATATTTGTTACAGCTCGCATAATGAATTTATTCGATAAGTCTAATACTATGTAAAAATTTTATACAGTAAAATAATGTATTTTATATACAATGCTATAAGTGAGTGTTATAATGGAGTCTTACCAAGCAAATGCCAAGTCAATCAATAAATATAAAAGTTTATGATATGGACTGAAGGTGCTTGATGGAATTTCAATATCAAATTTTAATTGTTACAACTTTGTAACACATCACTAACGACCTGAGTTTCGCTCAGTTCCATTGCATTCGTGTAATAGAATGCCTGGAGATGCTGAAAGGTGAAACCCGGGTCGTTAGTGACAAAACATGTGGAAAGATACAAAGTTGTAACAATTCAAATTTTATATTGAAATTTCATTAAGTACCTTCAGTCTATATCATAAATTATAAGGTTATGTAAACAAAATTTTGAGCTAATAATTACTGGGTATTCAAAACTAAAGGTTTGAGAGCTGAGAAAACAATTTACAGACATTCATGCAATAAAATTTCAATGAATTTAAAAAAACTACAAATCTAGTGTTAGGAAGCTCTAAGTAAAATTCCTTATAATACTCACAAAAGAACGATAGCATATCAATTCAAATTTAAACATAAAAGTGTTGTTTTCTCGAAATATTTAAAGACTTATTCTAAAATGGTTCTAAACTCGCATCCACAATTAAGTATTCATTGTATTCCAACCATCGAATTCTGCGCCATCAATCAGACTTTTTTACGCAATCGTTTAAAAATCCGACATCTTAATTACGTCCGTATTTATTCAGCCTCCGTCGAAAAGCTGGACGATTAAATGAAAAGTAAACCTGTGTGGGTGGAAAATAAATCAAATGTGTTCTCGGCTCCGTATTAGGAAACTGGGGCACAACAAATAAATAAATTAAATAAACCTGGCCCCCTATTCTTCAGCTTTGTTTGCCATCAATGCTTCATCAATCATCTGCTGTATGTGTACCCCAAATCAGTGCTCGTAAACATTGTATCGATATACCATTTTACTCGTAGATATTATACTTGGCTACTCCTACATATTTATCAATAATATCTCACTACAGTTTTTTAAAGAGCTAACGTCGGCTCTAATTTTTGATTTTTCTTTCACAGGCAGTGATTGTGTAGGTCTATATCAGTGGATCTCATGTACGGCCACCAGAGGTTTTTGCTGCGGCCACCAACAGTTTTATAGTAAATATTGATACAATATTGTAAGAAAATGTGTTTTTACAAATGAATTTATAAAATAATTGTTTTTTTTTAAATAAACCTGACTTATCCAGCATTTCGTCGAGATTAAGTAAAGAGCCGTTTTAATAAAAAACTGTTTAAAATTTTTGGTCGAAGTCATACGTTGGCCATGAATCAAATCAATATAAAAAATTAATAATAATTGCTTTATTAATTTTGTCGATTTTACCTACAACTGTATATTGTGAAAGATTATTTAGTGTGTTGCACTATATAAAAAATAAATATCGAAACAATGTTTATCACATTAGGTGCGGCCACGAGACATTTCCATAGTGTAGCTGATGTTTATAATACGGCTACAGTGAAATTTCACGTGATAACCACTGGTCTATATGGACTAGTTGTGAGAATATTGCTCAATAAAATGAGCGTGAGTTATCTACGTCACGACTAATTATAATTTAAATAGCTTTCAAAGATCTTTGTTTAAACCGTTGAACCTTACAAATAATATACCATCCTAGTGACTAATTTCATATATACTTCAAATAATGAATATTTATTGAAATTTACATCCACTGGAAAACATATTTCTTGACTGCTGTAAACTTAATAAAGATAAAAGCTTTATCGTAATGTATGGTATGTTTCGTGCTTTAATGTTTCGGGATATATGTTAGTTACGCATCACTGTCTTAAAAGCGCACACATCATTCTATCGTAAACAGAATTGTTGATCCGGGCCTTTGTGCGAATACGGCCCAGAAGTGTATCTGAGCACTTTATTTCTTGCATCTTGTACGCTACTAAATTAAATATTAATGCTTTAAATGGCGATTGAGCTGCTACCGACAAATAATTAATTGAAAAGAATCCTGTTGAAAGTCATTCTTAATTAATTACATTTTCCAAAGTTACATTTACTGATAGTTTTAAATGTTTGTATTCATTTATTATTAATACTTTCTTAACTACCATAAAATTTATTATAATGAACTCCTTTTTCCAATACTGTTTGCGCTTTATATACATATATATATATATTGTTACGTCATCTTGTGTGTATCCTTATGATAATTTAACTGTCAGAAGCCTTTTAGGGATGACGATGAGCGAATCTATGCAGTTGAAGGAATCTTTAAACCATAGTTTTTTAACCGGTGGTCCATGAAGTTTTTTGGGTGAGCCGAAACAATCGAATATTATGTTGTATCTTATAAATTTTTTAATTTTATGGTTTTTGTACAGTTTGTTTTAATATACTTATATATTATTATATTAACAAACGGTGTTTCTAAATTAAATATTTTTAATAAAAAAATAATTACATAAATATTTTTATTTTATTTCAATTGTCTGCACAAAAACATTGGGGCTCTTTGGTGGTCCGCGGATGTTAAAGGTTGAGAAACTATGCTTCAAACTGTCCTCACCACTGGTGCATACGCATCGTATCAAAATCCATGCTCTTATTCTAATTGTGTGCATTATAAACAGCTGACTCTTCAATTTTTTATCATCAAATTCGAAACAAAACACTATGTCTCGTGACTCAATCAACGGCTCTGTCAAAATTTACTAGACTCTTTCGTAATTGATTGTAACGGCTAGTTCAGCGACGATTTGCGTTCATTTTTTTCACATTACTCATACTAGTAGCAGACAAGAACATTGACTGCCGCGTTTAGTTCAACCCACCTTTAAGTGTATGTGTTCTATGACATTGTAAATTTATAACTTTTTTATAAAAAAAATCATTATCTTTTTCGTCATGCATGCCATAATGACTCTCATTGTTTCTTTTAAATGCACAAATAAATCGCGCCATGTTCTCATAAATTTTATTACATTAAATTATGATAAGATATCACGCGAACGTGCTGTTATATCTCGTTTTTTTACAACAGAGGCTTAATTTTTATTGTCGACTTTGTTGCAAAATAAATATATAGGTCGATTAAGAAAATTAGACTATCACAATGGCACTGCCGCACTTTTTTATTCTCTTATTTTCATTAGTCACGCATATAATATATTAAAAAAATAAACACAAATATTTTTTCATTAATTCTACAGTTTCGAAAGCTTTAAGACGTGTTATATGGTTACATCTTCAATATTTTTTTCTGTAAAACCGGAAAGAAAAAAATACTGCACACTCTTTTAATATACTTTAAAGTACCAATTGTTGTCTATATTTTGTTGTATGGTTAGAACTGGCTTCTTCCAGTGCGGGTGAGGGTGTATTTATTTATTTTCTTCTGACTATAGAAATCATTCATGTCTTTTAATGTACATCAGATAGTAAATCTATGCTATTATAGCTGAGAAATACTACTCAATTCGTGATTCGTTATTTCGACATCATGAAAATTCACAGCTGAGCCAAATTAAATTGATCGATATTTGAATATGTTACCCATTCCATATGATATTTAGTTTGAGGAGAAACTATACAGCCAGTTGAATGAATATCAGGATTTCGAAAAGAAAACTATTTTTATTATCTCATTTGTTGACGCCTCAAATTGATTTTTAAACATTCGTTTCGATACTTTACTACTACTTTTTACACATGTTTTCCGTTTCAGTAAAATTTATAGCAGTCGGCCATTAGGTTGCGTATTTTTTTTCATCTCGCTATAGGTTCTATTTTGTAAACGTCAACCATTTTGAATGCAGTAAATCATACAGATTAATGATATTGTGATAAAACTCTTTTTGTGCCAATAATTCACGAGCGTATCAATATTTGTGATTGTTAAGTATTTTAAATTTAAGAATTGGATTAAATGGAAAATCATTTTACAATTGTACGTAAAATAATAAATCACATACGGTTGTGTAGTTATCAAATGTAACAGTTGAATGAAAAGAAATTAAAATGTTAGTTTCCTCAAAAACTCTACGTCTATTCGTCATATAAAGCATTGGAATCACCAAAGTGACAAAAATTTTGTTGTCAACACATCGGAGTGTCGATGATGCTTAAATTGCTATGAATATGAATAATGTCTCATTCTTACTACATCAAAATGTAAGATACGTATTACTAACTATCTTTTGTTTGTAGACCAAATAAATATATTCGTCTTTATCAAAATTTTAATGTAACTTCAACACATTGAAGCTAAAGAATTTTATCGACGAGCATTCCACTGGCAATCCGTTACCGATCAAAAATAAATCCAGTTTTCGGCCTGCATATCAATTATTAGTTTTTCCATCCGCCAGCTTTTCCATTGGCGGCAGTTAAAACACATTTTCGTGTTTTTGCAAATAAATAATCCATTTCCTGCTCATTGACAACCATTCACAATATAGGCGCATAAACTTTTAATTCTACTGTATTTACGAAGTCGTTTATGCTCGTTAACTCTATGGCTCAAATTTTAACAACAAAAAAACAAATTTTCTATGAAGAAAATTTTATTTATCGGACCGTTTCTTTTATCTGATAACATATCATAAAAATATAAGTTTTTGGTAACATAATATTAGTTTAATACGTTGAAATCGTCTGGGGAAAGTTCTCATTTTAACTATAATTAATTTTATTTAATATATTATCACTACAGATGCTTGAAATGAGAATTTATACATATAAATGTGCAAAAGTATCGGTTGATTCTCGTGAAAAGTACGGATTTTGGACTCAATGCCTTTTTCCTTTTGCAAACACATGTGAAGTTATTCTCTTTATTATTAACTTTTCTTTCCGATTGTTGTATAATAATATTGTAAGCAATTTTTCTTAACAATCATATGGTTGGTTCTTGTTTCACAGAAAAGTTGATATCAAATCAATAATTTTTCATTTTCAATTTTAAGATATCAGATATATGAATTAAAAATCGTTGAGCTCTATCTAAAAACGACAAATAAATATTCAATATTATTAGCTACATATATTTATTATGTCAAAAAATATATATTTTTCTTTTTAACGTCATCATCTAGCAAATAATATGAGCGTAAGTGTATCTTCTATTACAAACAATAATAATCCAAATTTCAGTTGCGCATGTAGGCTATAATAATACATAATTTTGTATGTTTGTTTTTTTTTTCATCCAAAATTCATTCATCAATTATTTTAATATCCAATCTGTAGTAGGCAAACAAGGTCGCCTCATAAGATAATAATAATAAATAAGAAGTTTTATTTTATTTTACTGCGTGATTTCATAGTTATAACATTTTATTTTCTATAGAATGAAAGATTTCCTAACCTAATGAATTTTAAACAAAGCACTATATTCGTTTCAGACAATTCGAAACTTTCAATCCCTTGAAAATTAATTGATATTGTGTAAAAACAACGACCTACTTATTCAAAAAAAAATGATTATTTTTTACTTTGGGTTCGTTTTGTTCGTTTATAAAACTAAATATATTACTAGTTTATACAATTTAATGGAACAATAGATGTTTTGAACTCTACAGTGTAAGGCTAAGCAATTAATAGACTATCGCGGTTAATAGACTATCATCGTGAGAAATGAACTATTAAATAAGCAGGCTTTCTTCTTACAGCAATTGATAATAAAATCGTCGACCCAAGTTGCGAAAAATGGAAATCATACAGACCCGTCGATTTTTCCCGCGCTGTTAACGGTTCGTTTTAACGGCAAGCGGACGCCGGCGACGCCGTTATAACGACATGGAACAATGGTCCAATCCGAAACGCCGCAACGGTGATTGTCCGCGTCAGTGCTTCTCAAATTGTGTCACATTGACTTCAACTCAACATTGAATTGAATGAACTTCTACTTCTGACTGGCATATTAAAATTCCTTCTGCCTGCGTTCTTTGAATAATTTGACATTGTCAGACTGAATAATTCCGCAATCATGAAATGCAAACTTTTAATACATCCAAATAACGTCTTTATTCTTTTAGTTCAATTTAATTTAAAATTTAAATGTGAACTGCAGCATTTATTTTACACCTAATCTAAAATGTGAAATCTCGCTACTTACAATTTTGATTGGATCAGATTTCTATAGCAAAATTAGCCATTATCGTGAAAATCAATTATCTATTTGCAATGCGTCAGTTTTTGAACTATACTATACATATATGTTATATGTACATTTAATTTTTATTAATTAGCATAACAATTTAATCAACAACAATAAAAAGTTCCGAAAATAGTAACCGGATCCTGAAATATACATGTTATATACGTTTTGATTAAAGAATTATTTCATTGAAAAAATATTCATCGCTTATCATAATTGAAATTTGACATCAATGAAGTCTAAACTGTCAGACATTTTTAATGAAAATTTTTGTTACTTGTATGTTTTCCAATGAATATCGAAATGTTTCCATTTTCCAACATCGTTCACCTGCAACAAATAGGCGAAGCTTTCGAATCCACTGATTTGCACCTGATACTCTAGTACAACTGCATAATTTTTGGAGAAACAAATTTAAATACCATGCCGAATTTTATTATGTAAATATTTTTTAATCTGCATAACAAATCTGTTTGACTCGGGCCTTACAGACAGGAATTAAAATACCTTCCGCTTTTTAATACCCAAAATATACCACAAAAACTCCTTGACATAATTTAATTCGTTATTTTTTCTTATCTTATTTACATTTTAAAGGGAATTTTACTGTTGGCGCATATTTAAATAAATTTTCAGTTAAATGCAGTGACACTTAATAAACGATTTTTTAGACATAAAAACTATTAATTCACAATTGTTAATTTGACTCCCGGAATTATTCCTAAAATACACACAATTCTCTCTCTTTTTACACATTACAGATTTCGTCAATTCTTTTGCATATCCACACATCCGAAATGAGAACACGCTAAACTTCTTACTTTAAATGTAATATAAGTTGAACTCATTCTAAAATGAGTTCACGAATTAAAATCACTTCCTATTACATTGAATGACCAGGTATTCACGAAATTATTTCAACTTTTGCAAACAAAAATGACTATATTTATTTCCTGAAAATGACCAACATAACGTTCCTTTAATCATCATCTAAGTATGTTATCTATATGTTTTTCTTTTATGCCTTTTCAGAAGATCTTTAGATTATCGAAAAATATTATATTATGCCCCGTAAACGCGAATGAATAAATTAAATTGTATACAATTTTTCAAGTTACTTTAATTTAAAACCTCTTCTTGTTAAGTTGAAGATAAATATCGAAAAAATATTGAGAAATACTGACAGTTGATAGTTTTTTCGCCGATCAAGAGAATGACCAATCCAAATTGAATGTTTGCCATTCCATTCAACTGCTGCTAAAACTATTTTGTCTTTTATGATTTTCGACACAAAGTAGAATCGAGTTTATTATTGTTTATTCACTGCACACGTGTGCACAATTGAACTGTTTTACAGAATATTCCAGTATTTATTCCACAATACTCATGCTCAACATTATGAAAATATTTTTTTCCTATGAGATTATATATTTTTTCATAGAGTATAAACAATCAAATTTTTGATGTGTGATATTGTACGTTCAAAAATATTTATATTTAAATAATAATTGATTTTCTTTGAACTGATTTTCACATTTCTTTACTTTTTAGATTATTCATGGCTTAACCAAAAACCTGCTGAATTTTAAGAAAAAACACTCAATACTCTAATTGCCAGAACGTAATTTGGAATTTTCGATAAAATAAAAATCACAATCTAGACAAAAAAACATTGCTCCAAGTAATGGAATCATATTCACACGTTAAAAATGTATTTTAACAATAACCGATTTTACCTTTTTGTAAAACCGAATATTTTTATATTTTTGTTTTTAGTTTGGTTACAGGTTTCTAAGCATCATTTTATTGCTTTCATAAAATCGAAAATAATTATTTGACAGTTTTCACAAGCTTTTTATTCAAAATACATATATGTAATTTAATATAAGACTACGCCATTGTGTAAACTATCAGCTGCTTAAAATTCTATAAATTTCATTCGAACAATTTTGCTTATATTTAATTATTGTATTTGCTTATTGAGCTTTATCTGAGGTTTAGTAATATTTTAAATAATAAAAACACACTTTTTTTAATACTTATTTCCACAATATATTTTTTGATCATGACCGGTTTCGCTCATCGCGAGCATTATCAACTGATAGAATACAATTTACAAACAAGTCTATTTATACAAAACAAAAAATTAATTTGAGTTAAAGGTAGCAGGTGTACAACACCATGGGTTCAAGAACTAGGAAACAATTTACATAAAATCATACAATATTGATACAAATTAAGTAAATTAGTATACAAATTAAATGTTCACAATCACTTATTAAGAATTACAAATTAATATTATGGTAAATCAATAATCCATTAGGAGCTTTGAACAATCAATAAGGAAGTAAGGAGTGGGAAATTTTAATGACGAAAATAACCCACACTCACTACTTAATGGAACAAAATAAATTAATGTGTGATGAGAGTGGGTTATTTTCGTCATTAAAATTTCCCACTCCTTACTTCCTTATCGATTGTTCATTTTTTTTTATATATTATTATATATATATTATAAATTATTTTTTTGTTTTGTATAAATAGACTTGTTTGTAAATTGTATTCTATCAGTTGATAATGCTCGCGATGAGCGAAACCGGTCCTGATCAAAAAATATATTGTGGAAATAAGTATTAAAAAAATGTGTTTTTATTATTTAAAATATCATGCCTTTCCATCAAGAAGTGACAGTTAACACCTTAAAAGTTTAGTAATATATTCAAAACAATATGTTGGACTCTAGGGCTTGTTTCGTTAAAGGCTTTAAATTATTGGAGTGTTTATATTCTCATCCCTCTTCATAATACCCATCTTATAAAGATCCATAACAACTTTATATCCTTAGCGCTGCATAAAAGCGAAGTACCTACACCCTGAAGTGGTCCTTCATAAAAAGAGATGCAATACCAGCCAGCACGATGAATTTATGTTGTCAGAGAGAGAAGAAGAAGCTACTCTGAGAGATGGCTTAAATTCAGTCGACCGTGATTTAATGCAGCAAACAACACAATTGCTTCGAGTAATCCTCACAACTTCTTTCTTGAAGTCTTACTGAAGTGTTCCTTAGGAAATATACTTTTTTATTATTTGGATGATTTTTATTATTCTTGAGTTGTATGCAAATAATGGCGGCTTATTTATTTTCTTCGTTCTCTAGATATTTATTACCACAATTGAATTATAACAGATAGCGTTGTATGTATTTTAAATATACAAATGAATTAACAAATCAAATCATGTATATAATTATATTTTGTATTCAATAAGAGATGGGTATTCTTGTATGACAGCGTTAGCAGCCATCTAAAAATGCATTACACAAAACCATTATTTTTTTGAAGAAAATAATTCATATACTATATATGAGCTTTTCGCACAAGCGAATTGGGAAGTATAAAATAAACCGATACATCACTTGGCTACATAATCGGTAAATCTTTATATATTTTTTTTATCGATACAAAACCAATTTTTGTCACGTTGAAAAAAATAGCAATGTATTTTAGTTCTACAAAATTATTTTTAACAAATATAATTTTGTAGAACTAAAATACATTGCTATTTTTTTCACCGCGTTATAATAGAGTTCTACCAAGTGAATGCCAATTCAATCGACCAATTTTATGTATTTGGCATGTCATGGTATTGAAAGATTCGACCTAGAAATTAATATTCAATCAAATTTGAATTGTTAAAACTTTGTACGATTCTACATGTTTTGTCACTAACAACCCGAGTTTCGATGTCAGTTTTTTTGCATCCGCTTGATAGAAAGCCTATAGATGTCGAAATGTGAAACCCAGGTCGTTAGTGACAAAACATAAATCGCAAAAAATTTTATCAATTCTAATTTGATATTGAAATTCCATCAAACACCTTCAGTCGATATCATAAATTAAATTATATTTTCTATATGAATTCAATTATAATTAAGTTCACTATTTTCTCAGTTCAGTCTTATTCAAAGCCTGACTATTCGAATGATCCCTGATTCACGTATTTTATATATATATAAACAATACACAAACTATTCTCAATAATATGAAATGCCAAAACATCTAAATCAGTAAGTTTAGTCAGTTTTAAATATATTATATAATAATAAGAACATTTTTTTACACTGTAATTAAACACGAATGCGCTAAAACCATGAGAATATTAATATTTGCCTCTAAAAATTTGTTATTTTATTGCGTGCAATATTTATAAAACATAAAACTCCATGCTTTGTTTCGGTTCGCATAAGAATTCTCTTTTGTTGAAACCACGGCCACACCATCACATTTCCCGCCGAGCAAATGTCAAATGTCACAAAATGGCGCGGAAACAATGCAAAGCCAAATCGAGACTTTTAAACAGGTCGAAATCTCTTTGATGCAGCTTTCGCAACCTATCCTGTCATACTTTAAGTGTGTACGCTTCATTGTCATTGAAATCATATCTCTACAAACCCTCATACCTGGGAACTGTCAACCCGCACTTATCTTTGTGAATCGGATACAGATTACACTTAAAACGGATTTGAATTTGTTTATTTTTTAAAGTTTGCATGTATAACATTAACTACATTGAGAATTGTGCCATTATATATTTAAAAACTATGTAGTCATTAGTTTTTATTCCATTTTAACACGATACAATGTAAATTTGCGTTTAATTAGATTATTAAAGCAGATACAGCGTCGTTCTAATTTTTATGACGCCATATTGTTTTCTTTGTAAAATAATTGCCATAGCTGAGGTATTTATTACTTTCTTTAAAAAAAGTGAAGATTAATATTTTTTTAAATATATATTTACTTCCTAAGTTTTATCCATAAAAAAATAATTTGACAATGTATAAATAAATATATATATATATATATAATTTGAATTGTTACAACTTTATACGATTCCACATTTTTGTCACTAACGACCCGGATTTCGCCTGAAGATGCCGAAAGATCAGTCAGTGAAAAGATATGTGGAAACGTACAAAGTTGTTACAATTAAGATTTGATATTGAAATTCCATCAAGCACCTTCATTTGACATTATAAATTATATATTGTCAAATTTATTTTGTTTCCAGTTAATAGAGACAGAGATTTGTTTTAAACATATTTGCATTTATTTTTCCATCTCCTAGCATTTTCTTTAAATCCATACAGTCTATAAATGCATTATCCTTCGGTGAAATACACATTTTAAGCCTCCTTTTGTCATTGGAAAATATTTAAAATATCAACAACACTTGTATCATAAACATTTTTTTAATAATCAACAAAAAACCTTATAACTCCGAATACTTTTGTCTTAATTATTTTTTCGACTCTCCTTAATGAAGTAAACTATGCCATTGTACTAAATAACTTCATACTAGCTATCGTAAATTATTATAACAGTTTGATAATTTTCGACGCAACTAAATTATTCATTGTCTCTCTTGCCTTATATATAGTTCAACAAACCTTTCAATTGTCACCCACATGCTGATAGGTAAATTAGGCTTTAATATATCAATGCCATAAACCGTAGTTATTATGACTGAATATCTAATGTTTTACATAACATATTTTGTTATCTTATCATGGATTTCTATAAAATGAATTCCTTTCTATCCTTTATTAAATAGTTTTTGTGATCATAATAAATTTGTTCATATTACTTAATAATGAAAAAATGCGGTCATATTTCTTGGAGATCCACTGTTTTTAATATAGGAGCGCCGGTAAGCGCTTATGAATTAAAAGTTATTGTTTTCACAATTTATCTGTTTCTTATCGATCCACATAATTGATATACCAACACTGAATATTTCAAGAAATTATTAAGTCGCGTCGATGTTAATTAAATTAGTAGAGATCACTTTCATATATATATTCATATTTATACACTGTTCACTCTCTTACATTTTTAAATATCGACTTTCAAAACAAAATCAGCCGTCTCAGCGTTTAATACGTCAGCGACAAATCACACAACTTTACTGTAAAATATCGATTGATGGTGAATGATGGAATTTTGAGAACAAGAATTGCAATAATATTTCTACAAAATTGAAACTAAATATTCGATCAATTATGTTAATTACTTCATCAGACATGAATCGTATTCAAACATCTATAAATAACATATATGTTATACTTCAGTCTCAGTAATCACGGATATTCTCAAATGTCATTTTCAAATATAGAATAAACAGACAAATATCGTAGAGAATCATAGATTATGAGGTTTCGCATCACTTAAGCTAAGCCATAGACAATAGGTCTTTGAATTCACGCGGGAAGAGTCTTGCCACGTTAACTGTCACCTGTCGCAGTAATGTTGCGATAAAACTAGTACCTCGGTTCGAGCGTCATATTTAGAGCCATGCAATCCTATTGAATGTATTATATTCCTACAATAGATTGTATTGCAGTCGAAATCATTAATGTAGAGTCTATTTGCTGAATTAACAGCAGCTACCATTGGTTTACTACATTTTGGAGAGCCATTTTAATGCTCATAATTTTCCAAATCATATAAGGACTTCATTAAAACACAGATATCACATTCGTTTGTATTTTGTCATTTGTATTCATAGCGCTTAGTGACGATATTTTCGTTAATAACTGATTAATAAACAACAAACCTATTTACGTGTCAATTCAAATATTTTCAAGGGAAAACTGATAACAATTCTAATCACACTCTGCTGCTGAATTATTCTCGTAATTTGAAGAGAATTATTTTCATGGAGAAATGTCGCCTTTTGAAACATATTTATGGTGTAAAAATATCATATCTCCATTTTACAACTGATATGTGTTCATATAAAAATCTTCACTCGCATTTTATTTACAAATATTTTCAATTAACTTCATAAGGTGCTAAGTAATTTCTATACCATAATGTTGTTGGTTTGAAAAAACTTTCAAAAAACACAAATATTATATTTGAAATAAATATATTTTATTTTCAATACCGATTTCACTCATCACGAGAATAATCAACTGACACGAAATAAATCACAAACCTTTAATACAAAATTTGTAGTTAATATAGTTAGCAGGCCAACAAAACAAAAGGTTCAATAACTAAGTAAATAACTTACAGACTTCAACAATATTTATATATTCCAATGAAGTGGATTAATTTAAAAATAAATTTTAACAATCTCTTCATTATAATTTGCAAACAAAATGAAGACTAATCAATAACCCAATATCAGTTCGGAGACAATCGTGAAAGACTCATTAGTACGAATAACGAGTGGGAAGTTTTTACATTTTAAAACAATCAAAATAACCTACACTCAATATTTTAAGAATTATAATCCATTTATAAATGAAATTTAATGGTGGTCAAAAAGAATGTAAATAAATGAAACACAAAAAAAATCAACATCAGTTATAAAAATCTTTATACTATAATAATACGAATAAGTTAATCTAATGAATATACTATAACAATGGTGACGACGCGAAACATATTAAATGATATAATTATAATAATACGAAGAAATATTTGTTTGAATTTTATGTGTGCAATTATACCTCTCTTTGAATTGACAAATGCATTAATTTAATAGAAATTTCCCTCCTTCCCCGCGGGAAATCAAAAATTTCATCGGATCCTTTTGGGTACAATATCCACCTGCCGCCTGATTAAATTTCAGAAAAAAACCTTTCCCCAATCACGTTTGATAGATCTATTCCACATCGCAAAGCTTTAAAATGTTCTAATGAAGATGAACAAAAAAAAATCATCTTTTTATTACTGGCTTAAGTCACTTAATTCACATACTATAATACTTACGTAATACATTATTCCGGAGTAGGGTTTCCAATCCCGGGATCCCGACGATTTTCAATACCTGGTGAGTCCCGGGATTAGAAAACACAATCCCGAAATTTCGGGATTAACCCTTACATAACAAAATAACTCGTAAAATTATAAAACAAACTATCCAAAAACTTATTGAAAGTTTAAATGACGAAAAAGATGTAGATATGATCGAAATATCAGAGCCACTGGAAACCTGGTCATCAATCGAATTTACTTCATCGCAGTCATCCCACCCAATCGAACAAGAAACAATGAAGCAACTGTTACAAGATGAAATCGCAAAAAGCTTAACGACATACGAAGCAAGAGTTCAAATTTGCTTTAGGCTCACGTTGATCATAAATAAAGAAATGATGCTATTTGACAAACGAGGCTCACGTGGTTATCACCTCGAACTAGTGTATTAATATCTATTGACAATAAGAGAACAAGGAAAAATTAGATCTCATTTAAACGATGAAACACTCGATACTTTATTGCTACTTCGGGCATAGTTTTCAATAAAATGTTGTAAGTTGTTATCAATAAATAAATAAATAAAATTGTTTTACTTTTTTATTTTCCATTTTTAACCCTAAGTCTAAAATTATACGTACATTATATACAGGGTTTTCAATCCCGGGATCAATAATTCCAATCCCGAAATCCCGGGATCAAAATTTTGGTCCGGGATTGGAAACCCTATTCCGGAGATTAATCTCATATCACAGATTCCTACTAATTTCGGTTCGATCATCTCTGGGGATATGTATTTTTGTCTTCGGATATATTCAGATTTATTTCCGAATATTATGAAATTAGATTTCCCAGGATAGACTGAAATAATTTGGTTTTCCTATTTATATTTAAACCCCGTAATCCTATTGATCACTGTTTTAAATTTACTGAATTTTGAATCAAAATTTATTTTATACAATCGTTATTTTTAAATACTTACTGAAACAATGGCACTAAATACTTTTAGACTATATTGTAAACCGAATGCACAAACAATCACCTTCTAACAGAATCAACATCAGATTTTCATGCAGTATGCCTAAATTCTTTCAATAAAGTGCTCAGACTAAATTCTCTATAACGATTAGAAGTTTATACTTATAATCAAGGCAATATACTCTTAAACGACTAAACTTCTTTTTACTCAACATCCTTAATAAAAATATTACAAAGAACTTACTTGAACAATCAATCGTAAACTTTTATAGAGTAATTATCTTATATTTTTTCCTTTTAAAAAAATATCAAATTTAATAGTTATCGACTGTTGAAACACTGAACATTTTCCACTTACGATTATGCAAACAACGAAACTATATATACGATTTTCGACAAACTCTACCTGTTATATCACGTTCAACAATGGACCATCGTCCACTTACTGCAATGTTGTGAAATTTAACTTAATGCATGTCTCAAATCATCCGTTTTGTGGCGATACGTACATAGATTCACTTTGAAGACCAATATGCGTGTACAACTACAACATGATGCATCCATTGCACGTTTCGTAATACAATTGTTGTATATAGGAAATGGGAAAATGGCAATACAGGATCCACCCAATGTATCACATTGCCAGCGAATTTCTGTAAAATAACCGCAACCATAGACGAATTGATTCACAAAGTTTTTTCAAATATTGCACACAATCATAAAAGTCATCAATGGCTCAGTGCACATGCTATATTAGCAGCCAAAAACAAAGATATCAATGCAATCAATTTCAGCATACTAAATGAATTACCAGGAGAAGCGATAACGTATAAGTCCATCGATACTATAACGGATCAAGACGAAGCCGTCAATTATCCAACAGAATTCTTAAATTCACTTGATTTGTCAGGCATGCCGCCGCATGTTTTAGAATTGAAAATTGGCGTCCCTACCATTCTTCTCCGAAACATAAATCCCTCACGACTTTGCAACTAAAAAAGCTAAGAAAAATGATGAACAATATTATTGAAGCTACAATTTTAAATGGAAAATTCAAAGGAGAAGATGTAATGTTGCCACGCATCCCAATGATTCCGACAGATATGTCATTTGAATTTAAACGTCTGTAGTTTCCAGTGCGAGTCGCCTTTCCAGTGACCATCAATAAGGCACAAGAACAGTCGTTACAAGTGTGTGGACTAAATTTAGAAAATCCATGCTTCTCACATGGACAACTGTATATGGCCTGCTGACGTGTTGGAAAACCTTCTGATTTATTTGTGTGCGCGCCAGATAGAAAAACAAAAAACATTGTGTATCCAAAAGCACTCCAATAAATAAAAACACATACGGCCGCCACTGTCAAATTTCGGTAAGAAAAACATAACCTAAGCTTATCGTTTCTTATTGGCTCCGGCCTCGCCTCAAGTCTGACTTATCCAATCGGAAGGCGAGAGGCTCCCGACGAGGCGATTCCATAAAGTCGCGGTTGCTTTTTTTTGAGTGGCATTGCAACGCATGCAGGGTACACGTTAGTATATAATATAATACAATGATGCAATTAGTAAGAAATGTATTTTTTTATATATTATTCCGTTCCTTCGAAAATCAGCAATCTTAAAAGCTATATTTGTTTTTATATCTATTAAAAGTGGACGAGATTTATAAAATACAGCTCCTAAATAGTTGATATTTTGTTTCACTTGTTTAAAAACGCTCTTCTAACAAAACAGACATATAAATTTGTCCAATTAAGCGAAACGAAACCTCTTACTCCGCATTCTAATCTCTACGACTGCAATTAATTATGTGCATATATCAATCTGCAACTACCTAATCTAGGAAGACTTAAATTTTCTCCGCAAATTTACTAGACAGAGGAAACTGTCTCAGATATCTACTAAACGTGTATATGAACACATACAAACTGCGCACCTACATT
Source organism: Himalopsyche japonica (assembly GCA_028555115.1). Classification (NCBI taxonomy): domain Eukaryota; kingdom Metazoa; phylum Arthropoda; class Insecta; order Trichoptera; family Rhyacophilidae; genus Himalopsyche; species Himalopsyche japonica. The sequence goes on along the minus strand of JAHFWJ010000597.1, from coordinate 1,495,013 downwards.
CCTACGCGGAGGATTAGCGGTCGCAGAGCTTCCTCACGTTATCAGCTGCAGTGTCGTAATCTGCACGCGGTAAAGCGCTAAATGCACATGGTATAGGTGCCTCGCATAGACCAGCCGGTGCACTCTATCTAGCCGCTCTTTGTTAGGGATTATTCACGAACGGGCAGGTCTGACTGGTTCTCTCAGCACGCGATCAACTGGATTCTAGAGCGAGAATAAATACCATGCGTTGTATGCTTGACTTCAGTGTATTCGCAAGGAATTTTATAATATGTCATTCTGGCGGATCTTCTTTAAGACCACTTTTCTACCCTCGTCGTAGTTTTTATTATTTCTTGGACATTAATCAATCGGGTGATCATTTTAGGGTAAATGAAAACGGTTTTATATCTATATTGGCATAATCTTTCGATGGCCACTGTTATTCTGCTTTCACACATACATCATTCCGTCTGAACCGATCATTGCAAAAAAATTACTCCTGAGACTCTCTGATAATATTAATAAAACTCTGCCGTTTACACAAAGCACAGACGCTAAAACAAGGTTTCATTCTAATGATATTTTGCTTTTAATAACAAGGGCGTGTAGTAATCTTATCTTTCCATGATTCCAATCTAAAATTTTTCGTCTTTAACAATTTTACGGACTACTCGAACTAAGCAAATTCTCTTGGTTCGTGGAGTTTTATATTTGTTATCAACACCCAATAGCAGAGAAAAAATGGCTTTGCTTAAATCTATCACGTGGAATTTATTTTTGATTAAAATAGTTTTTGGTCTAACGGCGAAAAAATGGCAATGTATTTTTATTCTACAAAAATTATTAGATATATAGTTGATAGCCATTTCGGCTTATTACTTCATCATAAATATCATAGTTAAGACATCAGCTGAAATATACATCCACTATATGTCTTATAATTGTTGTAAAACTAAAAAAAAATGCAATTTTTTACCGTTTAATTATGGATTTCTATCAAGCAAATGCCAATTCAATCAATAAAGTTTTTGTTTTACCTTACGACCGAAGGACAACTTCATATTCTCAATATTAAAAACGCACTAAAATATATTCTTATTCATTTGCCAAATTTATTGTTTCAAAGTGAAAAATTACGATACGTTTAATTCATTGCTTACTCGGATATGTCACACTTAAATATTTATCTACAATTTTTAATTTTTATCAATTCTGCTTTTACTCTCAATGGCCATAGTCCTATCAAATGGAACGACGTCCTATTGAGATGACACGAATTCTTCCTTAAATATATGACATTCAATTGTAAGACAATAAATTTTCAAGCGTTCCACTTATTCTTTGCAATTTATCTTCGAGGATTCTACAAATTTCCGTCCTTGCTTTAGATTCGTTGCGGTTTCACTGCTTTACTTGTTTTCACGTTTTAACATTTAGTCCTTATTAACGCTTTTATTTAATATAGTTTTGTTTTACACTATAGAGTATTTCATTGTATTTATTGTTGCCGTTTAAATAAAGCTTTTCTACTCTTAAACAGTTTATTGGAAATAGATATTTAATTTTGGAACAATCCTATTATTAAAATTGTATTCTTTAAATATTTTCGATACAAAAACTGTTTTTGAATAAAACATTTGAATCTAGTTCTTATATTATTTAATTGAAGATGTTTTGAAGTGGCTATCATTTTTATATTTAATTTAAAAGTAAAAATGTAATAACATGATCACTAATCAAAAATGAGCAGTCCTCAACAACTATAGCTCAGTCCTATGCAACATAATCAAAAAAATGGCAAATAATTGATACTATGTCTAAAGTGGTGAATAATTAGCTTGAGAAAAATTGAATCTCATACAAATCATGTAGACGATATGTTGTTAAATTTAAAATTTACTCATTTGCTAGAAAAAATAATACGTATTTTTACACTTAGATATTGCGATTATCATAAAGAGATTTTTAGTAAAACTATGAATTTATATGGAAAACTAACAGCTGACATATTTAATATGCTGTTTCGTAAATTCATCATTTGAAAACAATTATTCACACTAAAACTTAAAAATATGCTGCAAATAAACTTTCGGGTATTGATGTGTATGATCGATATTTTCAATAACCAATACAGTGTTACTGTAAGTCACGCAAACACGAAAATTATTTTTCCGCGACTATTTGAATATACTCTGATAAATTACACATCTCCTCTGAAATCTGCATACAGAATCAATTGGATACAAAACGTTTTACAGCTTTTTCGTTACATTCAACATCGGTGTTACGAATTTGTCACGTTCGATCGGCCGCGTTCTTCCCAGGAGCGCAAAACGGCTTGTTTCGCTTTTGGTTTGTGCGAGAAGAAAAATAGCACCACATTCAAAGAACCTCTCGATCGTGCCTGCTCTCCTGTTCACTCTACTCGATTCGGTATCAGAAATATTACCCGAAAAACGTTACCCGATACTATAACTGTTGGCAGCTTTGTAAATAAATTCTTTAGTTTACTATATTATTCAATCAATATTTATTAGGTTTTATTACTGTACATTCGTTTTTAATTCAAAATTATGCCTCGACTGTTGTTAATTTGGCGAATTAATGTAAATAATAATCATAATAAAAATAAACTTATGTAAGAATTTTGGTGAAAGAATAGATGTAACAAAAATTTACGCCTAAAGTTTCAAATTTAATATGAAAAATCTAAATTTCATATTGACTTACTAGAATCCTAACCCAGGCTGTCCAATCACAAAATACACATTAATCTTACCACTGAACAGCTGAGACTAATACTTCCATAATGGAATACTACAGCTTTTCCGTTAGCGGAAAATACGAAAGCATCGTTGCTAATTCTGTTTAAACTGGCCAAATACAATTCATTTTTTCTAGCGTTCACCGTCCCAATTTTTTTTCCAACATCTCTTTCACTACTTTATACGTTGACAGTCATGGTATACATTTATTAGTGTATTGTATTCTTTCGAAGCAATAACTATTTATGTAATTGGTCTTGTAATAATATTTTTATTTTCTTGTTATTTCATACAACATATATTTGTATTTTCGCCAGTATTCCATGTATGGAATTAAAACAAATATTTTCCTGACTATATATCTATAAAACCCCATGAATTATCCAAAGAATACATTTTAATACCTTCGGAATAAATCAATATCGCCATATGTTCGGATTCTTTGAGTGAAAATATCCGGCCAAAATATAGTTTCCCTCTAAAAAAATATACTCCACATCGGAAATGTCAAACCAATACACTTAATACATCTGTATTTCTTTCATGTAACCTGCGATGGATGTGAAATGAAATATGAAGTGGTATTATGACGTCTTGTCCGTGACGCTATATTTTATTTGAGCAGAAAAAATAACATCTTATGCTTTGGATTATTCTCTCTTACCGCAGAGTATTTCTCGACACACACCATTAGTTAATTTTGAAATAAGAAATGAAAGAAAATCGCTTACATTTTGGGCAAAATTCGAATATTTTTTCCCACGTATATCCATTAAAATAATTGTTTTTTCTTCTATGATATGACATATTTTCAACATAAAAAAATAATTATTCGACACTCGAATCGATTGAGCAGCTGAATTGTGACTAAAGTGATTCTCTTGCTGTTTTGAAAATCTGTTGGTTACGATTCCATGTATAATTTTTCATTTAGCTATACATAATTTCGAAACTGAATAATTTTACCCAACATTGTATTACTCAAATGACAATAATTTAAACAGTTTATATTCAGTTAAATACATCAAAAATATTCTCAAAATAACTGTTAATTTAGTGTTAGTAAAAAACTTTAAATTCATTTTATAATTTCGACCGCTGAATATATTATAGTATGAAGCTAAAAGTATCTCTCAATACCACACTTATTCATATTACATAATTTTCTGAGAAAATGTTTAATGCTAGAATAAACTTATCTAGCATCTCAATATTATTTAATATCCAAAACTTATATCTCCATGCTTATTCAAACAGCTGATATTAGATTGTAGCCGTTCTGGGGATTGATTGTTGTAGAGTTGCGTTATAAACGTGGCGCTTTTAGTTATATATTTCAAAATTACCTTCATTGGAACTGACAAAGCTCTTAAATTTATTGATATTAAAATCCTTGGAATGACTTCCCATATAAATTTTCATTTATTTCTTATACCCAAGTTCGCAGACATTTATTACTCGACAGAAATTTCAATATTACATCGCCCAATTGTGCATGATTGTTTTAATATTCGACATCAATTTATTCCAATAAAAACGAAGTTATTCTGTTATTTAAAGTTTTAAGAGTTATTAATATATTCATGTTAGAAAATATCATGTGGATATTTAGAATCAACACGTATTTACACAAGTAAACAAATTTTCAAAGAAAGGCCTTTTGAAAATTATTCAAATTTAATATGAGATGGTAAGCAAAAGTTTCTTTACCATATATTCGTGAATTTTCATAATCCTAACATAACACTTATTCATTTATTACAGCTTACTTTATAAATATTCGTTTAAAAATAATTTTACTCTTCGCTGTAGGCCTTTGTATTTTCAAAGGCACCATATGCTAGCGTAAAATATGTTTTTTTAAATATAATCTTTAGTCTCTATCTCATTGAACAACACTTATTAATATTTTTAAGGCTTGGCTCTAGTGAGGAGGAAAATATCGTTTTATAATACATTTTTATTATTTCAATTATTATATAAAAATATCCTACTAAAACTTTTTTATTTACCTGATATAGAAAAACTTTCTTTATATATAATATATTATTATATTAAGTGAATTTTGGATTCACACTGTACAGTGAATTCCTATAACCTACAGCATATTATATTTAAAACATTTTAATTAAAGACTACCAACCAGTATAACCAATCAATGATTAATTATATAAATCCATTACTTGAATTGGCAATCACTTAGTAGAACTCAATTATAACACGGTGAAAAAAATAGCAATGTATTTTAGTTCTACAAAATTATTTTTTTATATATAGTTGAGATAACAACTATCACAAAGGATTCTTAACGAACAAACTAATATATGTCGGTCACCATTATTGACTCCTCTGACTGGTGTCTCTTTGTGTCTGTAATTGACCATTTCCGTACCATATGTAAACTTATTGATATAGCCACCTTTATAGTTTCATTTACAATTGTTAGTTTTTTTGCGAACAGGAAACAAGCTATGTCGTTAAAACAGGAGAGAAGATGTATTGTGTACCTTTTCTACACAGCTATATATGGATAAGCAAATGTTAGCTTAAGAATTGTTCTGACGATGGCGTGAGCCGAAATAGCTATGAACTATATTTTAAAATATTATTTTGTAGAACTAAAATATATTGTTTTTTTTTCACCGTGTTATATAAATCCATTTACCGCCGGTATTTTCTTCAGAAATTTTTCCATGAATAAATCCGTATTATTCCAATTATTTTGGAAATTCCTTACGTGGACTATAAAAAAGGTCTTTCCAACCAATAATGCCAACGATAAGAATTCTGCAGCATTGCAGTGGCGCAACTACCCAAAATACCGACGGGTGACTGCTCGTAGATAAAATAATTATACAGCGTAATAATCCACCCATTGACATTAAAGTTACAAAGTCTCGTGTCTTGTTCTGCTATGACAGGCACGACAACCACATCAATCCTCCACAAAGTGAATTCTTCCTCAGTCCGAATTCCTTAAATGTTCTCTCAAAATCCGGAGGGATTTTATTCCCATCCCACAGCTTTTAAGTTGCTTTAAGCGCTTTGAAACTGGAGTATCCTACGTGCAATATTATCACGAACGCGACATTTCTTTGAATAAAACAAACCATATAGGTTTAATTTCACTACCACGTATATTATTTCTTTTCAAGACACTATCACTCATATTATTTTGTTAGTTTTACCGTCATACTTAGCTTTTGAAATAAAATAGCATACAATAAAATCTTTAAGTTTTTACATCATATATTAAATAATAAAACAATATTTTCTACTATCATATTTCTACAATTATATATTATTAAGAACATAACCGGTTTTACTGTCATGTTAATGACGCTCGTTGTGATATTCATAAAACAGCATTGAAAAATAAATAAAACGTTATGTTATTTTAAATAATAAAAACACATTTTTTTAGTACTTATTTCCACAATATATTTTTTGATCACGACTGGTTTCGCTCATCGCGAGCATTATCAACTGAGTTACTGCTCGCGATGAGCGAAACCGGTCCTAAAAAAAAATATATTGTGAAAATAAGTACTAAAAAAATGTGTTTTTATTATTTAAAATATCATGCCTTTCCGTCAAGAAGTGACAGTTTACACCTTAAAAAAAACGTTATGTTTTATTTTGTAATTATAATATATATTTCAGTATATGGTTTTGACCTAAAAGGTGCTCAAATATTATAACAAGTATTTGAATACACCAAAAATACTATTCATCTTATAACTTTTTTTAAACTAAAAAGTAATAAAGATTTTCTATACTTGTTTGTCATCAATATTCACTTCATATTTACAAAATTGACAAATTTTATTTAAAGATACGATGAAAAAATAGCAATGTATTTTAGTTCTACATTTTTTTTTATAATATATAGTTGATAGCTATTTCGGCTCACGCCATCGTCGGATAGTAAAAAAATTTGTAGGACTAAAATACATTGCTAATTTTTCACCGTGTTATAATGGCGTTCTACCAAGTAAATGCCAATTCAATCAATATATTATTTAAAGCCTTTTTGCACAACTCCGGTTAAGTACAGTCGTAAGGTTTTTTTTAGATTGAGATGTTTTACTGCCTAAATAAATCTATAATCGAGTCTAGCAATAATTATAAATTTATAAAACATTAAAATTTCGATGGAATAAAAATTTAATGAATTTGTCACCCCTGCTTTATCCAAATGTTTTATCATCAAGTCGTATTTTAGAAATAATAATGTTTTTGGTTGTTTTGTGTTACTTAAGTATCTTAATATGTGAACCTTTTGAAGTTATAATGAATGATTAATAATTTATTTGTTTTCCTTTGTTCACAGGTATGTAAATTTGGAAGGCTTTTTTCCGGCTACAAGTTGTTACACCACTTATTGTATGACACATTTCCTTTCGAGCTTAAACGGTAATATTCAATATCCATTCATAAATAAGGTACTCTCATTTAATCGATAAAATCTTTGAAAACTTTAAAATAGTCACAAATTTCATATTGTTTATACAACTGTAAATCAGTTAAGGAAAAAATACAATTAGAACAATCCGATTATATGACATAAATATTTTGGGGTGGATTCTTCAGATTTCAAGTAAAGCGACGATATAGAAGCGAAAATTTAAGCGAACTTTCGAATAATGTTTTTGCCCTGATTTGTTTATGCAGGGTTATGGTAGTCGATGCCCTTGGCTCAAATTCTGGATAGAGTTTTAGCTAAATTGACATTGTTGTAAACGCAACAAACATGAAAATAAATGAATTCAATAAAAAAACTTTTCTAACGGTGAAATGGTTATCAAAAGTAAATTTATTAAAACAACTGATTTTTTCATCAGAATCAATCTTAAAAAGATTGTTTATTATTTAATATTTAAATTATTTTCTCATGTATTGTATACATCTATATTCTTTCTTCATTTAATTATTGAATTTGAATCTGCAGACTTGTTTATGCTTAATCCAGCCTCACATTATAGAGCACATCTATTTGATAATTTCAACCTTCTTTATCACTCGTATCTTGATCTTATTGGCATATATAAAGTCATTAATTGTTTTTGCTTAATACAACTTTATCTTTGAAATAAACGTATCCATTGAAATGATTAGTGTTTAAGGGTGTTTCGTAAATATTTTTTATGCCACATTAATAAGAAACGTTTTAAAAAATATATAAACTCTTAATGAATTTTTATAATAAGAGTTTATTCATTTAGAACTTTTTAATTCCATTGATCTTTGTAAGTACTGAAAACCTAAAAGCTTTTCTAGTAATAACGAATAAAAGAGATCGTCGGATATCTGTCCTCGTGTGAGCACTAACATCCCATTGTTTGCTCAGGTCTATTGAAGGTGTTTTTCTTTTTAGCTGTCGCAAGAAATGCTTTCTGAGGTGTACTAATAGTCGAAGAATTAACGCGACAAAAATAGCTCCACGAACAATAGTTTTTTTTAAATCCTTGACCAGTTCACAGATTTCCATTCTCATCTTTTGTCTAGTTTTTTTAATACTGAAAAAATGATATGTAGTTTTACATATTGATATTTTTAATAAATTGTATTACTGAATTTATATAACACGGTGAAAAAATAGCAAAGTATTTTCAACAATTTACAAAATCTATAGGACATATAGTTATAGCTATTTCGGCTTACGGTTTCATCAGAACTAGTTCTACAACTTAAAAACAACATCTTTACATTCTGTCCACGATAAAACTGAAAGTCATTAAATTAGATTGAGAGAATATATTTTCACTTCTTTTATATATGAATAAAAACCACTAAGCATTTTATTAATAACGTGAGAGATTCCTAGGTTATGAACTTTACAACTTTCCGGTCTTGTATCATATAAGTATTAAAAATAGTGTATAGAAACCACAATCTATTATATTTGGCGATACATTTTATTTGAACGTATAACAAAAAACTTCACAAATCATTTTATATTAAACTGTCTGTATTTATTGAATTGCTACACAATATTGATGTATCTTATTGCACATAAAGCAATTGCAACAACTTCATTGCCACCTATCTATCTTGCAGTATAATATACCAATAGTTGATCGTATTCTCTGATAACAGACAGTAATGTCATTTTATATGGACAACTGTTAATATTATTTCTCAGCTTTCCAATTTCCGGTTTCCAGTCAAGTGCTTATTTTTGTTTATCCTCCAAAGTCAATAGGAGCCAACCAAACCGAGCACTTGAAGCAGTTTACTTGCAATCGAATTCCTGTGCGTGTTTATCTTTTTGACATCATGCTCCGGAATTTTGAGATAAACATTTACATTTCGTTATTCGTTCGCCTCTCGGGAACAACAGTGGAAGCTTTGTTAGCTGTGGTGGTTTTTAAGTTAATTATAAAGTTTATATTTTTATGTTAACGCTAATTGAAATTTTTAATTACAATACGTAATGATAAGACGTTTACAATATATATTCAACAATTTTATTAATATTATCACCAAAGAGTTAAGCTAAAGTATCGCTCACGTAATTAACAATTTTAATCTCAACTACATCACCCTTATACTAATTAATTTTATTAGTTAAATGAACTTTGTATAAAATTCTTTAATAAATCATTTGATGCATTTTTAAACATTTTTGATTCTTTTTATATATTTTGACTCAAGTAAGGATTAATAAAATGCTTCGTTGTTTCTGAAAGATTTATTTTGAAATTATAAATATTTATTCATAAGAAGTTACTGGTGAATGGTAAAATATTAGGTAGTTCGGAAAGAAATGACTTTTTTGCGTCACTTTAACGTCAGTTTGTCAACGGTTGCCATAAAGTTAGCACGTTGTGGTTGATATAATTTTAAAGCTCTATTACTACTCTTTCTATTTTGACGTTCTATTTATTTTTTTGCTGCTGTAGAAAAATACAGAAGACTTTCTTTCCGAACTACCTAATATCAAGTTATCGAAATATTGCTATATTAAGATATTTTCACACAGTTTTTGTTAATATAAATAACTGCATTCTTGTAGTAACGTAAGAACCAATAGATTCTTCGTCAGGTGCAGCACCTAATAAAATAGGCGACATCACAAAACTTTTGAAATTTGCGAAGCCAGCCCGTGGCCGGAATCTCTCCCCCGGGGTGGACTTAATTAGCGTAATGCCATCCCTTTCCAGGTGGTCGCTCGTAACCACGTGATTAAAGCTCAGCACACTGTCTTGTGGGCAAGGTAGCTTACGTCGTCTACTGTGTAGTATAGATACTTGTAGCTCTACAACACGTAGATGCCCTGCTATATGGATTCGGTTTAATTGCATACTATGGTATTAGCTTAACGACTTGAAAGAATTAGGGGTTTCGAATAGCATTACTGTCACGTTACCTTTTTGGATTACTACTTATCATTTGTTACCCCAATTTGTCCAATGGAATTTTACATTGTAAAACAATTTCATTTTCGGTTTATTAATCGCAGAATATTGCTTATATTTATATTGCGATATCAATATATTTCAATAATATTCATCACTATCTCGACTAGTTCATGTGCTTATACTGTCTATAGAGACATGTTTTATATCATTTGTTCATTTCTAGTTATCATTCAGTAGGGCAATCCTTCAGCTTATGAGTATTTTCGAAAAATATTCCGTGTTAATAAATATTTTTTATGATTTTTTTTTCGATATACATAAATATTATCGATCGTTTTAAATTTAATTGATATTGGAAACATAATTCAAGACCCGATTTACAGTGTTGTATCGAATAACACTCTTTATTTATTATTATTACTGATTTGAAAGCATGCATCTGATTTATTAATATAATAGTTTTATTCTGAATGGTTTTGTCTTTGAAGAAGTTTTATTGTGATATTATATTTCGCCCGTCACATTTCTTTTCTATGTCTTAACGTATTACACGTATATATTTATGATGATTTTTCGAATAATTACCATTTTACAAAATCCGTAATTTAAACATATCTTTCATCTGCTTTTTTGATGCAAAAATTTAATGTTTATTCGAATAACTACATCCCGTCGAATTGTCGGTATTTGGTTAATTTGTTTTCATTTTAACTCAACAAAATGATTACGGTGAAATAAATTATTTGATTAGCAACGCTGTAGATCCAAATAAACTTTTATTTATTTTTCTCTTTTTTTCTGTGTTTATTTATTCACAAAGTTTTTAATCCACAAAGCATTTTACTTTCGTCTTAATCTGGTGGTGCCCCTATACAAAAACATGCTCCGGCTTTAAAAAAAAACATTTCCGCATCGTGATAGTATGTTGATTTTGTATTGTTTTATTGCTTGTAGTAAAACATTTCATTTTACGAAAAGATCAATATAAAACATTTCCTAAGACTTCTGCAAAGTTTTTTTTATTTATATACTTATCGTAGTGTTATCGAATGACTTTATTAAGAGTTCTTTTCTGTATTGTGAAGAATAAAACAAAAAGATAGAACCTTAAAAAACCTTATAATTACATGTTATGAAAGACTTCCTGTTTTCATATTTTAAGAAATATTATTTTATATATTATAATTAAATCTATATATTTTTTGTATGACAGCACACCAACGTAAAATGTGTAAGGCATGATTAAATATTACATTTTTTTATAAGATTATTCGAAAATTTACTTGTCATTCAAATACTGCATGGTAAGTCACCTGTTGATTTTAATTAACCAGAAAAGCGACAAGAAAACTCTGGCAGTTTGATAGTCATTTTATGGCGTACCAAAATCTCCCATTGTGTCTGAAACAAAGGTTCCATCTCCCATTTGTTTTTCCGTGACATTTCCTTGCGAAATAAACCAGCAATGAACTTCAACAAATCGTAGCGTTAGCTGACCATGTCCATAACTCAGCAACAGAAAAAATCTCTGACAGAAAAAGCTCACTGAAAAAACCTCTCGTAGATCACATTGAGCTCGGCCACCTGCATACTACGTAATCCTGACATGCTTTTAGCTTCCGACTTTCATTCCGGAAACTGAAAAATGCAGCTAAAGCTCTCGGACGTTACCGCTAAAGCCCCTCGCTGAAGTCGCTCGATAGTTCACAGAATATCACCGCAGGGAAATGACAGATAAATGAGTTTCTGGGAATGGTTTCGATATAATGATTTTTATGACGTTATTGAAAACAGTTATTCTTAAAATATTCATGGAAGGCTACGTTAACTCGATGAAATAATGATAAATATATTTATTATTTCCTAAAATATCGAAAAAAATATTTATACTTTCAGCACAAATAATTCTGTCCCTTTCCGTATTAATGATTTTATTATCATTTATCGGTTAAAAATCTTTATTACTGAAACTATTTGATTTTGTTTTATTAAAATTGAAAAGTGAAAATATCCTGCATTCAATTTATAGCTTTTCAAACGGTATTCGAATGGTCGTATTATATTTGCGCGGATTCGGCGGTTACTTGGTAGTTGCTGTGGAAAATTTCATTTTATTTTATATTTATTACATTAACTATATTTTATTTGATATGCTTCAAATTCATATGCATATTTAGCTTGCGTTTAAAAAATACTATTCAAATTGTACATCTTTAATGAATGTGGAATAATCGATATATATTATATCATGAAAGAAATTTCAAGTAATAAAAGTTAGTCGTTGCTTAAATAATATTTCGTAACTTTTACAGTAATATAAATAAATCATGCTATTGAAATATTTTATTTTTGCAAATTTTTATAAGTTGTCATTTATTTTAAACATCTTTCATATTGCTTTACAAAAAATAAGCGCGCAGAAGAACAAATTGACTTATATAAAAGTTGTTTAAATGGGTTAAGTTTCCCCTCAGTGATTGACGTCTAAATAAGTAACGCCAGGTAAAATTCGCATCCATTTCTCTCTCGCGCTGTCATATCGCGGCAGGTACTGGCTCATTTCAAAAGCTCTGTGCTTTAATACGTAAACGCTATCGACAACACCGAACAGGGTGGTAAAATCACGCAGAAAAGCTCTGTTACACTTTAAAATGCACTCGAGTGATAGACTTTGTTGAGCTTCGATTCAAACTTCAAATTCATCAACTGATCTAAAGTGATTTATGTCGTGGCTTCACCATGTATAATATGAAATGCGAATACTTTAATAAGGGCTGTGTTATTTTGACGATAAGCATAGCGCTCGATTTATATATGCAAGAATGCTCCACTTGTCAATATTATTGTAAACTTAACAATCAATCATATTGTAAGATTGATTTTATGAAATATCTCTAATGAGATAACACGTAAATGTTTCACAGTAAAGAAGTATTTAAAAAATACTATTACCCAAAAGAATATTATTTTTACGCTGAAGAAGTTATTCTTAAAAATTATTTATAATATAATGAAATATTTTTTCAATACCCTCGTCGTAATTTCGCTTTGTATAACAATCAATCAATATGACGTAAAATATTTGATAAATTATTTTGCTACAAAATTATAATACCGAAATTCAATAATTTTTTCATACAATCCCTTGACGCCATCAACTGCACATTAGATAGCTTGTACTAAAAAATGTGTTTTTATTATTTAAAATATAATGCCTTTCCATCAAGAAGTGACAGTTAACACCTTAAAAGTGAGAAACAGCTAACTTTAAAAACCGTCAATCGCGTACACTGACATCTATAGCCATTATTATAGTTATTCATGACAGCAGTTTCATTACTTTTTCAACTCGCCAATGTCTCATTTCCACTGCCTTTTTCAACAAAATATTCCCAGTAATAAAAAATTTCAACTAATGAATAACAGCTACGAATATTCAAATAAGCATTTTGCTTCACATGTCTTTACACCGCTGACGATAAGTATATTTGCGTGTTATACTTGCTTTATTATGGCAGCTCATGTCGTGTAGAACAGTATTCCTTTATGCCTCGTTTTTTTATGAACTTAACATAAACAAACATCATTATACGGATCTGTTTTCTTTATTAATATGATAAAGTTTATTCGTTATCACTGGCCATTATCCACTTCTATGTGAATGCCCCTTTACTTTTATACCTTCCACGAGGAAAATGATTCTTTTTATTTAGATGTTTTTGTTTTTCAAAGCTCAAGCGATCATTCTGTTTTTGTTGTAAAGATGACTAACCGAGTTATTTGAGATTTTATTTATTACATTACCTTTAATATTTCCATCGGTGATATCAACCTGCGTTTTCTGATTTATAAATTATTCATTCATATTTTTAGTTGACGTGATATTAGCTGTTTATCAAAACATGTTATTCACTTTCGACTCGTTCCACTATAGTGTTTTTTCTTAACAGGTTTTTTTTTCATTTTAACGATCAATTTCATCATCATATATGTATAAACTTACAAATTCACGAAATATTTGTTTTTTTTTATTTATTTAGAAATTAGAATGACGATGATATTCATATATTTATTTTCAACTGCTTTGATATTTGTAATCGGTTTTCTAAATGCGGAATGTTTTGAGCTTTATTATAGTTAGGGATTCTTTATCTACTCCTCACCTTGCTTTTCTTTTCTGTGAGCAAAATATTAAAATGACACAGCAATGAAAAAGGAATTTCTCATTGACGAAAACATTTATATTCGTGCCTCATTTTTTTAAATAATTTATTATGATGAGTGAAACCAAGTTTTACTATCCAAAACAACACGTAACAAGTGGAAAGTACAGAATCTTAAAAAAGACCAAAAAACTGTACAGTAAAGAAGTAAAGCTGAATAATTTAAGAGCCCCTTTCCCATTTCTCTCATCTCGGAAAAGGAAATGTGACTCTTGGTTATTTTTCATGTTGAAACTACAAGAGCTTTAAGCTGAGAACAGAAGAAATAAACCGCTCTTTCATGCCGAGCTTATTATGTTATATTGTATTTAGAAATAGTAAACATGAATTATATAATCAAAGACTTAAATGTCTTCTTTGACGTCATAATTACACTAAATTCTTTAATTTCCTTTAACATTAATAATGTTTGACACATTCTTAATGCAAAGGGCTTGTTGATTGTGTATTTCTCAAATTAACACTCACATTACCACCATCTAGTAAAAGTGACCCAAAGTATTGTATATTGTTGTATTTATTTTCTCATTAAAAAAAATTAAATAGTAAAATCATTATAATTGGTAGGACTATTCTCTGTTGTTTTTCTTTCTTGTTACATGTGCAGCACTTTTAACACAGTTTTTTTTGTCTTTTTATTTCAAATCATAATTTTCTGTAAAATGGATAGATCATATAAAACGATGTTTGTATCATAACGAAAATAAGACCATTTAAGCAACCGTTAATATCAAAGAAAATTAATACGAATGGTAATCAGAAATCAACATCTCCCACTGCAAAATAAATTATAATCACTGTTTTTCAAGTTCACAAATGAGTAACAGAAATATCCCTGCGAAGGATACACAGTGCATTATAATTTTTCATTGGATAAATGAGTATTCGTAAACAACCTATTATGCATTCCTTCAGCAGATATCAAAAAATAAGTTATAGTGAAATATGAATAAATCTTCAAAAGATAAATCAAAAAGAATGGTTTGTAATTGATTAAACTGTAATGATAATTTTAGGTTTTTGTTGGAAAGAAAAACTTCATAACGAAACCAGGCCGTTGTTTCTGTATAATAAAACACATAAAATTTTCAAACTTAATCAATGGGTTATGAATAATTATTGAATACTTAAATAATAAAACGTTTCAAAATTTTCGCTCACGACAATTTTCCAGCGCGAGCTTTTTAATTACGGATCTTTACGCTGCGACGGGCTTTGATATTAATTTTCCAGAACATTTTCCAGGTAATAAATAAACATTTAGGCGTGTTGCTAACTCAACAACACGGTTGCTTTCGACTTACTATGAACGTGTAACATTATTTCTTAATTTATAAGTATTTAAAATATGAAAACTCGCATAAAATTTTGTAGCTGATACATTATTGTTTATCATGCTGATCATTTTTATTTTTTCGTTTCAGAACATATATTGCGTATCTTTTCAATTATCATCACATGACAATTATATATATATTTTTTTTAAGTATTCAAAATTTAACTATTTTGTCAATTTGTTCACATTCAAATATTGTTTTTGAAATTAAATGTAATCTCAATATTTCATTTCGAATCAATCACTTAAATTCAGTTTCTTAAATTTTTAAATTTCAAACGTGATTTACAAAAGCCGTTGCCATTTTTGAAATATATTTCAATAATTGTTTACACCAGTCAATCATCAAATTTTAATTCATTTTCTCAAAAAAATACCTATTTAGCGATTCCGTCTAGTTTCTTTGTTTGCGATTTCCGTACATAAATGAAATTCATTAAAGTTAAAATATTTACATATTTTTACTGTTCTCAAAATATTTTTACTAATTCAAGATTATATGTAAACGCTAGGCATACTTACTGATATGACAACTTTATATTCAAAGTAGTTATAGCGACACGTGAAATATAAGCCATTTAACAGTCATGCCCGAAAGAGTCAAAACGTCGGAAGATAAACGCCGTCCCCCCAGAGCAGCGCCACCACTGCTTCAAACTCAACTTGAAACGGAACTCTCGCGTGAAACGTTAACCAAGCGGAAGGACGTGTCGCGCAGTGGCGGCCTGAGGGGGGATTCTCAAAGTGTAAACAAGCAGTAACGTTAAAACTTCGAGTGCTTTTTTTTACACGCAAACGTTTCGAATAGTGAATTTAGAGTCGTGTATTCATTCAGGACAAATTATTAGTTCTGGCTCGATCGTTGACACTTAACTAATTAAAGTTAGCTAATATTAATAACGATAGCTTATGCAAATTTATCCAAGAAGTCATGGAATACTTTATAATTTATAGTATATTTGATAACAAAAGTCAATAACGTTATTGTTGTTTTTATTAGATTGCTAAATCATACGCCTTCTTTCTCGCCCTTATCTAATTGATGACATTTACTACGTAAATAAATATATTTTTTTACCAAATTTTATTTTTCTTATAAATATTTTTATAAATATTCTGGTAAGAGATATATTTGATAAAATAATTAAAAGCGATTATCTTAAATATTCTCACAGTGTATAAAGTCACACAGGGCGATAGTTGATATCGACATATATTGGTATATCTACAATCTACTGGCAACATATATGTTTAGCTACTCAGAGCAACTTAGTTTCATCTACCTGAAAATCTCAGTCACATTTATATTGATGATATATTTTTAACCACAATAATAAAATACCATAACTGTACTGTTTGTAGGCAAAGGTAAAGAAAATTACGTTCACCATTACATATTTAATTCCGCACAAGTTATTGTAGTTTCTTTAAAGAGTTCCGACTGAAATCGATTACAACCTTGTAGCCTACCTGTTTGGAATAAATACAGTAATACTATAATTATTTTTAGAAAATGATCCGCATCGGTGTTTAAGGCGCACCATTTGTAGATCCTTATTTTATCTATAAACGTAGAATCTTATACCATTATATTAATAATTCTAGCGAATTATTTGTTGTAAAAGCATTTCTTTCCTTCAGCAAATGTAAGATACTAAAGTATTCTCCCTCCAAAATGAGATCGAGACTCCGCGGCATGTTATATCATTTGGGAATAAATTTGTAAGTCGACTCGTGTCATAATAATATCTATCTGTCTGTTCGTTTTAATGAAGGACCGTCAAGAATAATGAAATTTAATATTAAGATAGCCGTCAGTATCATTGTTGTGCCAACCCAATTATCAGTCTCTTTATTTTAGCTTATTCCCAAACGCAATTCGTCTCGACTTTAATTATAAGTACCCAAAACCCAGGGACATTCCCAAATTCCACATTTATTTTTCTGTCACATTTTAATATCAAAAATATATCTCAGTCTTACAGATAATGCTTTCAAATCCAGCTTATTAGAGCCACTTGAAATCTACGTTTCAATGAAAACATCACTTATTTCTTTATATTTAATATCTTTTTTTTCAAAATTTAACCATCACTTGTTACGATTTTAATATTTTTTTAACTCTGATCCCTAATCGGGTAAAAATTACAAAATATTTAGTTTAATTGTTTTATCTTTCCGCTGCTATTTCGACTTACGCCACCGTCAGAACTACATTTAAAGATAAATTTTGCCTGTAAATAATATCTAAAAAATTACAAACAATATTTCACCTCATTTACTGAAATATCATCAGATTTGAAATATTCAAGTTATAGAATATTTATGTAACTATCATAAATTCATTTTGTTATTTATACCTAATTATAATTGCGTCCTGCCAATTGAACGATTAAATGATCATTAGAATTTCATCACTTAGTCTTCATAAGTTCCACGTCAGTTGTATTACTAATACCAGGTCTAACTAAAACTCTTCTTCAAAGTAACTTCATTAATTATATTGAATCATCTGGTAAGAGTAATATTTTACTTGAAGATATTCCATAGTTTCTTTGCACAAAAAAATATTTCATATGAAGGTTTCGTAAGAACGAAACATACAGCGCAATATCGCGGATAGATCAAAGTTCTGAAGTATAAAACGAAAAAGATTAATCAGTTGTTCCGATAGTATACATTGAATGTTCAAACTTTCAGTCTTTTTATCATTCCAATTGTTGATTATGTTACCTACCACATGTTTTGCCTATATACTTGACCCATTAATTCTTTTAAAGTAGGTACTTTAAAAACCCTTTAGTTTGTCTTTATCGCCGAACGAAGGCTTTCTACGTTAAATAATTACACCAAATCTGTTATTTATATAACACGTCCATCTAATTCGTAACGCTGCTCGTTCATTAATTGTACCCCAACAAATTATTCTGAGAGTTTTTTTTTACAAAATTATCCGATATAGTACCGATAATCTGTACACATACTTTATATTGTATTTTAAGTTTCACCCACGAATTCTAATAGCATATTTGTCTTATTTTACATACTACGATTCCATTATATGTTTCAGAAATTTCTTTATTTAATTTCCGAATTCAGATCATGATTGAAGATGAAATATATTTTAGAGATACGCGAAAAAATAACTTTTTATATTTTCAATTATCAACGATTGCTCCTGATAACTATCCAAAGTTTTGTCTAACGAAGAATACTAAAAAACATTGAAGAATTACACCTATTTAATGGGTCTAATAAAAGATTTAAATTTATATAATTTTAAAGCAAAAAATCTTTTTAATGTTATTTCTCAATTGTACATGATATCTAAATTTTCAAACAGATACGGGTTTAGCTCTGTGTTATTTTCGTGGTTTTGGAACATCACAAATAAATAGAATTGTTTTTTAGCCGGTGTTAATCAATTGAAAAAATATTTCTTGTTGATATCAATGGATATATCATTATCCGTTCAATAAACATTTCTGATTTTTGGAAGTTTACTTCATTACGTGGTTATTTATAATTGTAATGTTTTCGTATCTCTGATTCATGCCTGTCTTTATTAAAAATGTGCTTGCGATGGCTCACTTAAAATCTTGTCAATGGTTCACCAGTATCTAAATGAAATTTGAAATTTCGCGAATGATTCAACCTAATGCCTTTTTGTTTCGTCTGCCACTCTTGAAGTAATGTCAAACTTTTCTCATTTGAGTTTCTCGCGCAGAGTGCTAACTAGGAAATTGCCTTCACTTTGTGTTTGAATTACTAATTTCGTGAATGCCACACACGTACGTTTCAACATTTTGAATTATTAATGTAGAAAAAGTGAACCTTGCGTAAATTGCGCGCGTAATGCCTACGTATGTGGTTAGTTTTTGGGGATTTTTGTTGACTTTTGCAACCGTTACACGCAGTTGCCTTGTTGTTCACGTAAAAGAGATACTTTTATTTTCTTTTCTCCATTAAAATGGCAATATATTTGTATTGAATAATCCGTCCTCCTTTTTAATTGCAGTTAATTAAATATTGCAGAGATTCCATAAAATTACTCATTTCAGGGTATTTTCCATTGTTTATAACTCGAGATTCTTTCTTTGCGGTAACCGAAAACTTCAATAAAATACGCCTGTCTAATGAGGACTTTTTTATTTTTGAGAAAATAGATGCGTTTCGTTTACATTACCTAAACATGATATTTTTTACTAATGGTTATAAAGAATACAGAAATAAACTTATTTTGAATGTTGCTTGTAAACCCTTTCAGTAGCCACGTTTATTTTTCGAAATTTTAAACAGTTGGAAAATTTTAATTATTATAAATTATATTGCGATGAAATGGTCACAATGAAAAATATTTCGTATAATTGATAAACAATATCGCTTAAGAAAAAATAACTTCGGCTGACGGTGTAAGTAAGATCGGAGACATAATATGGCCGTCTCGCTTTTCCCAAGTCCAAACCGCTTCATTATTTATCGAGACTTTCAAAAGCTGTTATCGCACTCATTACGCAGCTTTGGTTAGCAATGGTTCCATTGTAATGTTCAGTTTGTCTTTGCTTCTCTTGTTTGCCCACCTCGGTTATTGTTCTATTGGAGTTGAATGAAGTTGTTCTCTGTGAGAGTTTGTTTGCCTGCCCTATGGCCTTCCTTACCAACAATCACAATAATAGCTTTATTTATTCACTCACTGAGTGACAGTTATTTCGCTAAACGGTTAGGAAATAATTATTTTTATGACCCTTTCATCGCCGACTTATGAACACATCTAAGTTCAGCGGTGCATTGCTAAATGCTTATTTTAAATGATATAATTGCTAAGACAGTGTTGACTGTCATTTCTTCATGATTAAACATCGTCTTTTTAGCCTTGTTATGAAAATGTTAAAATAATTACTTTAGTGACGATTTTTAAATAAAAAAAACTTTTAAAAATTTATGATATCGTCTGAAGATGTTTGATGGAATTTCAATATCAAATTTGAATTGTTGCAATTTTGTACGATTCCACATGTTTTGTCACTAACGACCCGGGTTTCGCCTTTCGGCATCTTCAGGCAATCTATCTATATGTTGCATCCTTGTGATAGAATGCCTGATGATGCCGAAAGGCGAAACCCGGGTCGTTAGTGACAAAACATGTGGAATCGTACAAAATTGCAACAATTCAAAAAACTATTACAAAATTTTATTCAATTGCATACATGTTTGTTAATAAAAAATCGATCGATAACTATGCTTAGGATATATTTTCCACTATATTTATTTATTTATTGTCTACAATTCGATACTTTTAATAAAATTTTCATACACCATGAATTAATTAATATATGGCATCATCTTTGATATTGCAGCATGTTGCTTTGAAATCTTCGTCAAATAAGAACACATTCATGACGCTCGACTATCACTAATATATGCGTTCGCATTGAACATTATTTGCAGTTCGTACTATAATAATCATAACTTTGATAGTTTCGAAATAATCCTCGTACATATGATAATTGCTAATTATATTACTTGATACTGCTGAAATATATAGACACGAACAGTATACGGGAACAAATTTATAAATCAAATACAATATAAATGCAAAAGCAGCAGGAAACTTGAAGTAGCGAACTGGACATGCTCGACGTTTATTTTATTCCGGAAGTGATTTAAAACGTGCAACGTGCTATGGATTATGCATTCCTTCCAGACCACGATGCGAGTATCACATAGTTATACTAATCAATAATGTTAAGTCATTGGCCATAATACACTCACTGAGTACGTTAAACCTTACATAAGGACGAGTTGATTGACCAAAGGACGAGAATGCTTGCAGATATTTTTGAGACAAAGTTTTGTCTGTCGATCATTATATGATAATACTACTCATAGTCGTGTTGATTGATTTGGCAGTTGAATTTTATAATTATATTGTGCTGAAAATATTTTTGTTAAGTCTGCCCATCAATATTCGATAAAAAATCTTTTTACGTCAAAACCACACTTTATCTTCATTTTACATGATTACATGATTTTATGATTGCTCTCGAATGATATAATCTTACGTTCCCTTCTTAATAATTTAATATTGTCTTGTTTGTGTCGCTTACATTACATAGCTTAAGCATGTTATGAAATCGAAATTTTTAAATTTTATTTGCAATAACTATCCCAAAACATCGAAAATCAATTTACCAGTTTATTATTGAGATGGCGGTACGAATACTTCGTTTGAACATGTAAATTTTTTAATCCATATCCGCTGTCGGTGTGAACGGTGGTTCTCGTGTGCAAATCACCAACAGTTTCATAGGATATATTGATATTTAAACAGGACGTTTTTTTACAAATGATCAATATTTTCAAATTGATTGAATACACTAACTTGTTATACATTTAATATTGTTGTTTACCCCGAATGACTTGTAAAAGTTACTTTTTTTCATTTTTCATTTCAAACATTTCGATAGAACCACTCTTCTTCATAATGCGGCCACAGTTAAATGTTACTTGAGAATAATTAGTGTAGACGATTTAGCTTTCTAATGAAGGAATATTAACATTTTCTTTACAAGAATTGGTCGTTTCTCAGTTGTTCAACGTCTCTTCACTAAGGAAATAAGAATAGAATGATATGTGAGCAGTGGTGAACATTGTTGACTTCTGTGACGGATCTCACAGGTCCGAATCTTTGTATGAACTGCGTTATTTTTCCAAGGCATGGATACTTACTTTTAATACCTAAATAATACTTTTCCTGTCCTATACAATAATAATAAATACAATCTTTGCATCAAAATATTTACACGGGTTCACAACCCTCCCGATCGTTGTATAAATTTATATTAACGGTACGTCTTATGAATACGTGTTTTCAACGTTAACCTCAGATTCGTTTTGAAAAGCGCTTCAAGCACTCATTAAAAAGTAAGTATGATGTGTACGTAAGTACCTTTAATCTTTAGAAATTATCTCTTTCTCGTCTTTAAAGTAACGTTACATTATTTTACCGTCACATCTTTTGAAAGCATAATAGTAATCTTCTCGTTACGTCGCCGTGAATTTGATAACAGTTGAAGTCTATATTACCTGTCGCTCAAGAAGCAGGGTGAGAGGCAAGGGCGACGACGCCAGCCACTCCGGTAGGAATCAATCAATCAAACTGTTGTCTGCGAAAACACGTCACAACGAGTTACC
This sequence comes from Himalopsyche japonica, assembly GCA_028555115.1. Lineage (NCBI taxonomy): Eukaryota > Metazoa > Arthropoda > Insecta > Trichoptera > Rhyacophilidae > Himalopsyche > Himalopsyche japonica. The sequence continues at coordinate 1,472,149 of JAHFWJ010000597.1, read as the reverse complement.
CTATAAGGTGAAAGGCGAATGGTGTGGAGAGAATAGTCAATGCATATAAAATGCCTCCATACAAAACAAGTAATACTCGACTCTTGTTAAGTATTTCGAAGAGTGATTATTAATACAGTTGTGATGAAAAAGTTACAATATAAAATACTACATGGTTACGGCACTCTTATAATATTATACATAACAGAATCAACTTTTTCTACGGCGTATTCAACGGAGTTTAGCGGATTTATTTTATACTATTTATCTTAACATTTCACGACATTTTTAAAAAAATATTTATATAGTGTAGATCAATTGAAAAACAACACGTATTTCGCCACTTCTTCTTAAGACCAGTGTGATTTCATTGGATTACATGACAGTTTGTTTATTGTTGAAAACCTTGAGTCAAGGCAATACGATTTGCAAATGGCTAGAAATCCTTAGATTGCAAACTGAATCTCATAAAAATCAAATTTGCAATAACAATTTTCGAGAGGATATTATTGGAACTAAACGAAAATATCGTCAGTACGGCTCCTTATATCACGATCAAATTAACACTGTAAAATTTTTCTGATTTGAGACAAAATATTATAGACTGAAAACTTCAATTTCTCTAAATAATATTATACTTAACATATCTCTTTTTTTATTTATGAAATAATTTCTTTGTTGACTTAAATATTGTCATGAACTTAATAATTTACTGTATTCCCGACATAATGTTTATTAATTCAATTGTGTATGAAACCTTTACTAATCTAATGACATTTGAGAAACTTCGCCAACATAATAATTTTTTCAATCATTAAAAGCTTGCACTTTGTTCAATCGTTGTAGATTTTGTTTTTATCCTCACATGACCTAAAACGAGGAACTATATTATTCAAGCCATTTTCTTCTGTGCTGTTTTGATATATTCAACCTCAAATCCTCAAATGTTTCTCTATATTTTATTCTGATAAAATACACGAGTTAATGTTTAAGCTAGCACACGTCTCAATATTTGAATATTCTGAAGGTTTTCGTAAACATATTTGACAAGTCCATAAATTTCGCGTCGATACATGCTCGTCTGACATAGGTCAAATGCTTTTAAAGGCATAGAAGAAGTTTATTTTATGTGTTGATATTTTCATTTTTATTCTTAAAAGCAACTCAAAATAGGGTTACAACGAGATTGCCAGGCGCTGACAGTTCACTTTATGTTTAATATGAGACAGGGGTTGTTTTGTAAACGTGTTCATGATTATTGGCAGTACGGTTTTTTTCTCAATGTAAATACGTACACATCAAAAAATATTATATTCACTAATGACGGATCGCAGCACTTTTGAATTCTTCGAATCATATCTCAATCAATAAAAACACATGAGAAACATTGAAATTGATTTTAAAATATAAAAACACTTTTTTTTAAGACTTATTTCCACAGTATATTTTTTTATCAGGACTGGTTTCGCTCATCATGAGCATTATCAACTGAACTCGCGACGAGCGAAACCGGTCCTGATCAAAAAATATATTGTGGAAATAAGTACTAAAAAAAATTGTTTTTATCATTTAAAATATCATGCCTTTCCATCAAGAAGTGTCAATAAAATTCATCTTCAAATCATTTAAAATGTTTGGCAGATAAAGTAATTTTAATTCTTGCATCAAGCAAACGAAATATGTACGACTTTTGATTGGAAAAATCTCGGAAAGATTGGAAAATTCTGACAATCATTTACGTACTTGGTTAATACATATTGCTTTAAGCTATAGTTTTTCGGTCAGTATTTCCACTACATTTTACGAAAAATTTTACAGATTAGACTAATATACGATCAAGTTTTTGTGTAAAGAAAAATCCTTTGTTTTTACTGAATAATTCTTATTCCAATAAAATTTAAATAAAATCATTCAATTTAATTACATATTTTATGTTCTGCTGTATGTTGTTTATGATATATACAGCTACACTAATTTGCTTAAATGTTAAATTCGTTGATTTTTTTACTTTGTTGTAAAAAGTATCGAAATTTTGCATTATATAATATTTCTATCTTATAATACAAGAAGCGTTGCTTTAAAATAGTCACAGAAACCACTGTTATTTGCGGTGATTTACAATTATTCATTGTTTATTTCCTTTGTTGCCAGTTTATTTATTTCAGTTTGCGGATATTTATTTCAACGAGAGAAGAAATAATCTTTTATTCATGACAAATGCACCTTGGCTTTTAAGCTGACCAGCAAAACGCACCATAGAGCCTCGAGATTCGGTGCTTTGCTTTATTTATGACCCTGCAACGTATGGCTGTTTCTATTTTCTTCCTACAGTAATGGAGCTAGACGCCGATCAGCGATAACAAATTCTGTACTAAGTGAAGGCCATTTTTCTACCCCTATTCGATCATGGATCATTTCTTTTAATGTGCCCTTGTAGACCTACCTTACTTAGTAACGAATTTCTTTGGCCAAACCTACCCCAAACCTTTTCTTTATCATAATTTTAACGAAATAAAATTGCTCTTTTATTGACTTACATTTGCTTAGTCTTACAAAAATTATTTGTCTAGACCAATTTATTATTATAATATTAGCTTGTTAATATAAGTGTACTCCTAATTCGTAAATAAAGTATCTTTCACACCAAAAATGTTTATTTATTTACATTGAACTAAATCAATCTCTTGAGTAATGACGATGAGTTATTCCTTCAATAACATTAACATGGTTTGCCTATCATATGAGAACGAATCTATTCAAACATATTTTTTTATAGCTCTCACAGTTTTATACAATAAATATGTATTATATATACATATATTTATATTTAAACGTACGTCAAAATGTGATCCGAGGCAATCTAACGTTAATTTAGTTTTTACTTGTTAACAGAACAATCCCGAAATGGTTTTCATTTATTGATTGAGGTAAAATTTATGTACGATGTGAAATTGATATGAAGTTGTTTGTATATCATTGCAGTGTGTTTATTTATGAAATAGATTTGAATAGCAATATCAAAATCAGCTCTTTTCTGTTTATTCAAATAGTATTCAACGAAATTTAAATTAATCTTTTCGATTTAAATTGGTTTGTTTATTATTATCCCAATAATCTGGTTACTATATAAACAAATTTTAAGTCTACCGAAACTTTCTGTTAATAACCAATTCAGCTTTATTTCGGTTCGTAAAATTCCTTCTCTGTGGATGTTGAATAATCATTTTTTAGATTTACTTTAAAATCTTTGATTAAGTCTAGTTTTATGTTTACCCAATACAATATTTATCGCGTTGTGATCATGAGTTACAATCATATTTATTCTTTTGGTACTAGAATATTAAAACCGCATGTTTATCAATACTCATCAATAAGTATGCTTTCAGAGAAATCTATCCGTGTTATGTTGTGTATAACGGCGATCTTGTATGTTTCACTGAAATGTCTCGAGTAACATATTTTTACGGATTTCGGTCGCTTTCAACAAGAAAAGATATTTGTTTTTTTTTTTATTTATATGCATGTAAAACAAAAGCTGAGGGTAGAAATAATAACATAGATTTATATAAACAATGAACTAATCGTATCACTCAGAAATAGATTCTCTATCACTGAATCCGTTCATAATAAAGCACCGTCGAGTAATTATTACGCTTTTGTTCGGAGTGTACTACTGTTTTCCATTAAAAAGAATAAGCAGCCGAGGTTTATTGTTAGCCAGGACAAGAGCCGGGATTTATTAGTCGAGACCATAAATTGTTGTTTTATGAGAATAGCATCATTAAATTGTTATTATTTTTGATTAATGACAACAAAATTTATTGAAGAAACACTGATTGTTTTTACAATCTTTCGCAAGAAGTTTTTTTTAAAATCTTTCTGCTCAAACAAATCATTCAATATACATATCAATAAATAAGGAATATATGTTTAAAAATATCCAGTCTCTATAATTAAAAAGGAAATCTTTATATACTTATATATCCTTTGACGAGGATCGTTTTATTTTCATTTTGCTAGCCATCAATCTCATGAGTTTTATAAAAATCTTTTATATCCCAATTTGTGTTAATTTACTTACACTTTATTTCATTAATAATATAAACGAGTAAGATGTATCATATTGCTGAAAATATGATCTGTTGCACTTCCTCTCTGTAATCTTAATAAACCCTACTTTTGAATAAATGTTTTCTATAAGTATAGTATTTGTATTAAGCTCGCATAAATTAACAAATATTCAATATCGGACTTTCGTTGTGTAAGTTTAAAAGATTTTTGCAAAAATACTCAAATCCAGTTTAAAGTGCAAGCATTTGGACTACATAATATTAAATCATGCCGAAAATTCGCAAATGCGATAATGCACTAAAGTATTCAAAAATGGTTACCAGTAAAAGTATCAGGATCGCATGAGATGCACCGGCGTAAGCACTTACCGGTCAAAATAGTATGCATGCTTAGTGCCTGCAGTATCCATTCGGTAACACAGGCTCCCAGTTGCATCGGTTCGTTTTACCAGACACGCTATTGGAATATCAATTTTCGGTCTATGCATGATCACAGTTACGTTTTAAAACTTCCAAAGCTAAGATTGTCGTAAAGTATCATAAAAAATAACCGAATTATAGAAATGTGTTGACTACATTAGTCAAACAAAAACATTTGTTATGCAGAAATATTCAAATAAAATTTCACCTACTTTAAACTTACTTGTCGTATTTATTTAATAGGACTTTTAACCAGAGACCAATGGTCATTTATTGCCTTTTGCGTGTATAATACATTTAAGGATTAAATGCACGCTTTTGTCAATTCTGATATTGATATTTTCCCAGATAGCTTTGTACGTATTAAAATAAATACTCAATATCATTAAACGTATAAATAAATCATACGAATACACTATAATGGCGGCTCTCAACCGCTTTGTGGTTGTGGACACCCTTGAGATAAGACAGATAGTAGTACGGTTCAATGTGTGTGTTAATGAAGGATTTTGCCCGTACCTTAACGATTAACAGACAGTTTAAAATAAATCTAATTAATTGTATTGTATTCCACAATATTTGATAGGGAAATTTTACCAATTTGATTAACTAATTTTTGTATTTTAAAATTTGATATACAAAAACTTCACTTCGATTTGTTGTGTCCAATCAGTCATTAATAATAATAATAATCATTATATTATTATAGAATCAATATGATTTAGATTGTTTTCATTGAGTATTTTGAATATCTGGGTCGATTACGTGAAATAGCACCCTTGTAGAGAGAGATGCATGCCAAGCCCAAACGATCCTTCCTAATCTCAGGAGATCAGTTTAATTAAATTATTCTCAGCGGCATTGAATGCTCTGCCGTGAGATTCCCAAATTCCTGTGCAATGTGCACTGGTCCGGTTCACTTCAGAAGTGAATCCAACGTCTGGACGATGCAATATTTCATTGCGCTCGATTGGGATAATTCGAAGCATATTATAATTTTTTTTAGAATTGTATGGCGTTAAGATATGCTGTAACTCACAGCTGGTTATAATTGTCAAAAAATACTGACAGTAAATTTTAACCGTTATGTATTCGTATTTGATTGAACATGTAACGATTATTTCATGATTTTTTAAAGTAAATTATTTCGAATCCTGTTTATAGATCCCATTAACATTATAAACTTTGGAACTAAGGCAAAAAAGAATAGAAAAAAATTTCAAAGATTAAGGCGTCAACAAATATAAATTAAATATCTTTTGGGCATACGTTGATATAGCACCAAGAAAATAACGGTTAAGTTAACGTTTCTTCAAAAGCAGTATTTCTCGCTCGTTATTACGTGACCACTGGGTATAAAAGATTCTGGAGACTAAATGCATTAAATGAACATTGAATGATCGCAATTTAACCTTCTGCTTGCCAACATTCGATATTTCGGAGTTTGTTACTCTAGCAAGAACTGCCGTATTCGTCAAATCCGAAATTACGATAGAATAAGTTTATCATAGATTTTCTACAATCTAAGTTGTTCACCTTGCTTGAATCGTAGAACACAATTAATTAATTAATTATTTATGTTAAAATTTCATGTGTAATAGTCCCCCAAGACCCGACACCTGAAGGATTAAACTGTGTTGTCAATACTGGTAAACTAGGTGCCAAAGCAGATATGCACAACGATAAGCTTTGCTCACAGTGGGCTGTCATGCGGAGAGGACTCAAATTCCGTATGTATTTAGTACCTTGCAGCTGGTTATTCATTCAAAAAATATTATCAACATTCACGTCATACAGCAAGTAATGTAAATAATGCAATTTTATAATTTATGATACCGACTGAAGGTGCTTGATGGAATTTCAATATCAAATTTGAATTGTTACAACTTTGTTCGATTTAAACCCTTTCAAAAAGAAACCCATTTACATTTTATTGTTGATTGATATTTATTGAAAAAAACCCTTGACTCACTGACTTGACTGAAAGAATGACTCACTAACAACATCATTAATGAAAATTATCACAGGCAATTGTGTTAATTATTATTAGATTAATTTTAGCTGTAACTTACTGCTTGCCTAGGGGTAAGTGTTTTCCTGTAATTAATGACTTTAATATATATATACGATGCTAACTGTTTATTTTACGTCAGTTCTGTTGCACCGTGTGATAGAATGTCTGAAGATGCAGAAAGGCGAAACCCGGTTCGTTAGTGACAAAACATATGGAATCGTACAAAGTTGTAACAATTCAAATTGAATGCAATTTTATATCCATAGATATCATTTCGAAATATAACTAAATAATCAATGTAACACACACCGAAATATAGTGAAAAAACTAATCCAGCAAATGTATAATATTATACTTGTGAAATTAGTTTCATTACAAACACGGTATCCTCAAACACCACCGAAACTTATAATTTTTACTTATATGCATAGCAAAAACATTTTGTTTGCTGTTCCCTACTGAATAACGTAAAATATATTATCCAGATGTTTACCGAATATTTAAAGAACTTTTCAGCTGTGTCAGTGTTAACTAAAGTTATGGAGATTATCAGAAAAAATCAGGCATTATTTCAATAAAAATTAGCTTTTTCTTAAAACTTTTATTACTCTTTACTAATTTTAAGCGTCAACCAACATAATGAAATGTGTCTTCTAAACAGTTGAGACTTTTGTAGTCAGTAGGTTAATTATTACTCACTCTTACACCTTATCCTGCTTTCGGCGACACGTATAACATTTTCATGGCCGCATTAATAATATTGAACTACTGTATTAAGACTTGGTATTAATAAAATGCATATTTATATTTCGTATCTTATTTTAATAAAATATGAAAAATTAGAATAACAGTTCAAATAAAAAACAAACAACGTTATATTTTATATTCTCTAACTCTTAAAAAGTCATTTTAAGCAATGATGAATATTTACTGGATGTAAGTATTCCGCAAACATTGCCTCAACTAAACAATCAACCTATCCAAGCAAGAAAAAACTTTCAGCTATCAAATAGAAATCTAAAATATATATCAACAGTCTGAAGTCAAATATGAATGATCAATCAAATAATGCGTTTTACTTTTTATTTACCTCAATATTATTATAAAATATTTTCAAAAACAAAAAGGTACGATCTATCATTTTCGTATCGAAAAATATGCCGAAACAAAGAATAAACTTTGAAGACTGAAATGGTAGTGAAAATCAAATACACATCTAATGATATTTCAGTAGAACATCACTCAATCTGTTTAGTATTTTTACCCAAATTGATCGATATAAATATAGTTTATTCAAATAAATTTGTAATAAACCATATACAACTCTTGATTGATCTACCTGTCTATTTTTAATTATGTTATAATCTTAAATAATAATTATAAATTAATTTACATATTTAAAATCTTGTTACTTCTTGATAGAAAAGCTTTATATTTAAATAAATTATACACAATTTACAATATCGTCTCCATATCTTCTAAATATCAAAATATGTATCTTTATATAAAATACATATTTCTTTAACCATTTGTTTTGCGATCCAAATATTTAATTATTGACTCTTAATTTCCTTAAATAGCGTTGTAATAATTTGAATCGTATCACATCATAAGTGTAGCAATGATAAAAGATGTTTATATTATTATACATATATACGTGTTGCTATAATGATTGTTTTGATTCAATCGAATATGTTTCTCTTTGAATTAACAAGTTGCTTTAATGACTTATTAACGGTACGAATAATGTTTTTTTTTTTGTTTCCACGGATGTTTTAATTATTTTTATTTAGTACTACGCATAGAAATGCATGTTAGGTCACAAATGAAAAATATTTCTATGTCTCGCCTCCCCGCGGCGCTAAAAATTCATTTTTCTTCCAGCGCATAGCATGTATAGTGCAAAGTATAAACCTTCTCGCTATATACTGTGAAGTCATTACGTATTATGACAACAGCCCTGCGGAAAATTACCGAGAAAATGCATTATTCGAGTCGGAATGTGCAGCGATGAACCGCAAATGTGACTGCTTGCTAACCAAATACACAAACTACGAATTGCGATGCGGTTTTAGAATTTACAATGATTATCACTCGGAGTTCGTTTGCAACCCGTTTTTTTTAGTAATGAATGCATTCTCAACCAAATGCTAGTACCAATGAACAATGTAAAGAACATTTTCTTTCGTATTTTATTTTAGGATCAACTCTTAAATCGTGTCAACTGTTTTAATTATTTTCCCAGAGATAATGTATGTTTAAAAGTCAACTTGTCAAGACTTCAATTCAACACAGAAGTCGCCCAATAATTTAGTTTCACGAAACAAATTTGTCACGTCGCATCATAATTTTCGACGTTGTTTAACTATTGCGATGTCATGGTATCTACACTTTCCGAATGGTCACTTTTAAATATTGATTTCTTCTATACTTTAAAATTTTCCAATTTACCTACTATGCAACCTTTTTTTGTGTACATTAAGCAACGATTATATTATAATAGCTTACGATGAGCGATTAATTAAGAAGAAGAACTTTTTTAATAATTTTTTTTAAAAAACATTGTTACTAACATATTTTTTATGAAAGTTTTCGTCTAGTAAACAAACTATGTTTTTTCTACTCGTATTTGCTGTAGTAATTAGGTCAACATTCTAATTCGTTAATCTTATTGTTCCCGACATCCACTCGACTTTTTTTCTATTTCTATTCGTTTCACCTCCCAGCTTTTCGTCGTATAGTTGCTACTGCGGAGCATTTGAAAAGATTTCACTGCCAAAAGACCGCTTTTTCATAGATAAACAAAGGCCATTCAAAAGACCGCATTTCTTTCGTAGATTTGTCCCGAATTTGTCATTGCGTTAGTGAAATAGTCCTGAGGAATTTAACATAGGCAATTTGGCGTAGAGGCAACTTACTGCCTACTCAATGGAGGTCGAGTCTGCCCCACGGAGTCGTAGCAAGCGATTTTCCATTTCCGACCTGCGAGTATTACCTAAAAAAGGACGTTTCCGTTACATTTAACAAAGAAAATGCGTCAGAATTCTCGCAAAACGGCGGCGCCTCTCAAGCGTTTTATAGCTAAGTATCTTACATAATAATCTCAACTTGCATTTCATATCGTACGTCGTCACAATGAATGTATTCATTTTGTTAAATTATCTTATCAAGAGTAATAAAATTCTTTCAGCGATTTTATATATTGAAGTAGAACTTCGGTTTATTTTTTTTAATATCATGTTCTGTTCCCGAATTCGTAATTTTGTCATCCCTAATATAAATCACGTAGTTCTTTAATATGGCGCCAACCAGCTTCTTCCGGTTGCTTTCACTAGATTACTTTTTTATCTTTCTTCCATATTTTATATCATTATTTGATTATTTTTAAGTTTATAAATAATGTAAAGAAATGACAATCTAATTTAAAAGTTTGATTATCTCTATGCACCACTGGCGAATAGGCGAGGACTAAAAACGGATACTTTTTGGCTTCAGTCCGTTAGCCACATCCCCCATTCGGTGCCATTATGTCGTAACACAATATTTATTATATTATTATATTGAGCAAGTCAATTCAACATCTGAACAACGCACTATGGGCCAAAGTATCATTCTTGTACTAAAAATTTGTGATTTTAATTATGAAGTCTGAAATTCGTATGAGTATTGACGAATTCCACGGAGAAAAAATAGCAATGTATTTTAGTTCTACAAATTTTCTTTACGATATAGTTAATAGCTATTTCGCCTCACACCATCGTCAGAACAATGCTTAAACGAACATTTACTTATCTATATATAGTTGTGTAGAAAAGGTACACAATATATTTTCTCTCTTGTTTTAACGACCTAGCTTGTTTCTCGCTCGCAATGAAACTAAAAATTGTAAATGAAACTAAAATGGGGGCTATATCAATAAACTTACATATTGCGCGGAAATGGTTTATTGGATGGGGATGTCTTATTACGGAAACGACTCTTGGCGAATTCTTTCAAATGTTTAATGAAACATCCAAAATGTACCACAATTTTCTTTATAATATTTTAAAAAAGTATTTATTATTACAAATACAATATATAACTTGACCATACCTAATTAATAAAGCATTTAATTATTTTATTGCAATTTGATTTATTTATTAAGTTTTAAATTTAAATTTAAGATTTGTTTTATCAAAATCATCAAAGCTTTTGCGAATACTTTGTTATACTGAGTATATTAGACGCTCTAACTGAAAATTTCCTCTGTCGTCTCCGAAATGTTGTATATACGAATACTTATATACATTTAATTTGAATTCAATGCTGTGATGATAAATATTTAATAGGATTTTGAATTTACTTAAAATCATGTCGAATACTACAAAAAATATTGTTTATTGATTGCCATTAGAACTTTAGTTGTAATCGCGATTTCACTAAAATGTAAGTAAGCATTAAAATTGGTGCTGTGGCTCATAGTGCAACGTAGCGGGGTCCAGTAATTTATCGTTTTAATATTTCGGCCATCGTGTGGAGACGGCGAGAATGACTAATGATTTTCGTTCGATTATTAAACAATTTATTTTATTCCTTTTTCTCTTTTGTCCTTTCTTGAATTGAATGTTGACTTTTGTATAATCATTTTTCTTGTACGTGAAAAGAAACGCATATTCTATTACTATATGTCATACTTTCATTTTTTTCCAGTCACTTTTTGAAGATAATTATTAAGTCATTACGTAATCTGTTCGGTAAATTATTTATTTACTTTCTCTGATTTTGTATGTGTAGAATATCTTGCTTTCACATAATGTAGATATTTTTTCCGCTCTTAAAAATATTCGACTATTCGAAAAAAAAAATTTTTTTTTTAACTAATAAAATCATAAACATATTTTTCAAAAAGTTTGAGATCATAAATAGATATACGATACACAAATTTAGATGAAAAATGACTGTAACAATTGAAAGCGGTCAAACTCAAATTATTTGATATCAACACGACTTGTTTCGAATAGAATTTTATATTTTTAGTGGTGTCATCGTTTTTCATTTTCTTTAAAAGTTATGTTATTCTCTTTCCGTAAAATTAAATGTTACCGTTATCTTGCTTGTCGTCGAAATCCAAGCAAATGTTTACAATAGACTTTCTTTTCAGACACCATACATGCCCTCGTGAACATTAAACTGCATTTGCAGCGGTTTCAAGCTGCACTTACAAAGTTTAAGCGCAAGTCCAACAACTTTTTTACGTCGAATAAAGGATAATATCCGATGCACGCAATTTATGCATTAAAAGAAGTTGTTAAGTCTTAACCACCTCTCCTCCAATTTAGCGTTGGAGCAAATAGTTCTTAAGTATAAGTATTTCATTAATTTGATAGAATCGAACGTATCTTTACACACTGTTTTGCATTTCGAATGAGTACCTATTATGTGGACGAAAGTGCACGGCGAAAACTTTTGTATGAGCGACATTTATCAATAACAATTATTCGATTTAGTAAATGATTGAATATAAGTGGTATTACATCAATAACTCATTTCATAGGAGTATTTCTTGCAAGTTTAAATATACGATGACGTCATTATAAATACATCAATGTAATAAAGATTTTTTCTACAGCTAGTCTCAACACGAAATTTATTCAAAGAGTGACTATATTGTAAAAACCTGAAAAATTTATACTTGGTTCGCATTTATTTGTATTCAACACAAATACACACAAAAAGCTTCATTTTATAAGCGCATTGAGAGAATATTGACAAGACTTCTATGGTATGTTTATGTTTATATGTAAAATAATTGTTTTGATATATTACGCATCTATTTTTTTTATTTAATTTTAAATAAATTCCGATTTTGTTTTAATATCCAAATACTTGATGAAATCTTTTTAAACCTTTCGTCGTTTTGAGCTACGCTACAGCGTGTAAACGTATAGTTGTTGCGAACTTTCTGTAAGGGTGAAATGGTTCTGCCTACCTCCTGAGTTTTCTTGTCTCCTGGTATTTCAAATAACATATTGTGTTGACCCTTCCTTCCGTGTAAACACTGGCATAGACGCTTTCAAGCCTCCATATTGTATTGCTGGCGTTAGGTGTAACCTGCATTCAAAACGAAAAACAACACTTGCATCCGACGTAAACATTTTAATAATTTCGTATCTGTTGAATAAAATTGTAGAATGACGTATTTACTGACAACTAGTATGCATTGTCTACTTTTTCAATCTGGAGAATAGCATCTAGTTATAAACAGTCAAATAAAACAAACTTTATTTTGTATGTGTATCTAAAATAAGCCAGACATTTCGCTTTCTTGAAATAGTATTAGCGGCAATTTTGTTAATATTCATTATTTTTGTAAACGAAAATTGAAATATTTACTATTGGTGTTTTACTGAATGTGACACTTAAAATATATCCACATTATCAAACAGTTTTGTTCAAATTTTAATAGTTTTTAATCAATCTCATTGCTGACTTGTCTGATTGCTGATTTATAAAAGGTCTTGAGCTTTCGTTCTTTCGGTTTCTCAGTATTTCATAAACTGATTTAATTTCATGAACTGATTTTTCGGCCGACTCTATGGTTTTGTCTAAAGCTATATGTCTCCTCTTTTCATCTTCTATCCGATGATAATAATGAGGGATAAGCTAAACACAAATCCTTGCTATACTTTCGTCGAAACGAGCAGCTGAACAACTGACTTATTACCATACATAGTCTGTTCTGTATTTATATGAATTTATACTCATTATTAAATCAGTCACATAAATAATAACATTAAATATTTAGCGTCAATGGAGGCTAAAGCATTCGTGTTTATTTCCATCTGGCCTCGTTTTTAACTCAGGATCTATTTCTAGTAGTCTGCAAAATGCTCTATATTTTGAAATTGGGTCTAAAAGTCAGTTCGGGGGTGTATTTGATTATTTGACTATTAAACTAACAGTTTGAGAATAGCACAAAGAATTTTTATTTTGTGAATTGTATTGTGATATTAGATATCATACACCAAAAATAAATATTATTAATGGTTAAATTTGTTACTATAAATATTGCTTGTATACTTTTTGTAGTTATGCAATAATAACTAAAAGTTTTTTTAAATCCTAAGATTGATTGTTTGTTTGTATTTTTTTTACAAATTGCGTCTCAAGCAATACATAAATAATGACACGGTGAAAAAAATAGCATTATATTTTAGTTCTACAAAATTATTTTTAACAAATATAGTTGATTGCTATTTCGGCTCACGTAATCGTCAGAACTATGCTTAAACTAACATTCGCTTATCTATATATAGCTGTGCAGAAAAGGCACACAACACATCCTCACTCCTGTTCCAACGGCCTAGCTTGTTACTTTAACACAATAACACTAAATTTTCAAAATTCTAAATGAAACAATAGGTGTCTATGACAATTAATTTTGCCAACATACGTGTCGTTATCGTTCTCCAACGTTTTGAAAAATTATACAAAATAATCGTTTTTTTTTCTTCTTATTTATTATTGAAGTTTATATCCGAAAAAATTTGTTCAATTAACTTGGAGTTTCACTAATATACATATATTAAATTTGACAAAATTATCACTTTGCAGAATCCAGAACGCTATTTGGTGGGCGACATATTTTTATAATAAAACACTATGTTAAGTACTATTTCTACAATTTTATATTATTAAAATCGGAACCGGTTTTGCTTATCGCAAGCTTCATCAACTGATCGGTTAATTAGTCAAGTGAAAGACTTATCTTTAATTAATTAAGTGCATCTCTGACTGCTCTTTATCCCTCGTCTGAGATCAAAGTCTCTCTTTGAAACTTCGCATGGTGTTGAATTTTGTACCATATTTCATCGTCATAACAAAATACATCACCCGTCGCCCAAATATTAATGATCTCTACCTTGCTGTCTGAAAATAATATCTCCGTTTATCTAAACAGTTTATATTTCACGTGAAGTATCTTACAAATGCAATATATTCTGGTATTCAACTGTCAAATGCAAATTCATTCTAATTAACTGAGTGATTATAATATACTGCAATGGTAGGCAACCCTTTGAGAGACTGAGTAAAAAATTTCATTTTATAAGTGGGTAAAAGTAAAAAAAAAAATACAAATTTCTAAAAACAAACATTTTATTTAAGCAAAATAACCATTATTTTTTACTGTTTTTATTGTTTTAGATTAAGACCAGTTTCGCTCACCGCGAGAATTCTCATCGGTCTATAATACTAGCGATGAGCGAAACCTGTCCTGATGTAAAAATATTCAATTTTGGACACAGTATGAAACATGTTGTTTTAAGTTTTGACTGTTGTTTTTTTTTGTACCTAATTTGTTAAATATCGTTAGTTTATTGCCGTATTCCTCGTAGCCTCAAAATTCCTTAAGTTAATTTCAAAGTTCCTCTGTCAAAGGATGGTGTGACCGCATTTTGGGTGCAAGGATATCGTGCGGAACAGGAGTTGTGGTCGTAACTCCACACAAGGAATTAAAGATGATCCGATGGAGGCCTATAAACTACCCCAGTCTTCACATAGGTGCAGAAAAATATCATGTACCAGTTGCGAATACAGAGTTTCCTTCAAATACTACCTTGTGTCACATAACGTTTTCACTCAAGACTTTGAATTTTTTTAACAGGTACCACAGAGCAAAAAACATTCTGATTAAAAACTTGAAAGAACCTTATTTCAATTAATTGCTACGATCGTATTAAAAAATACCTCGTTTTCTCATACTATACTACTTGGAATGTGTATGCAATTAATTTCAATAGAGAATCAGATGTACTTTGCTATTATAATAGTAATGTGTTATTATCATTCGGATATGGCACAGAAAACTTTTTAATTGTAATAATTATTTTTGAATGTAACATTATTTTGAATCATTTTTACAATCTTATTAAAATTTCAAGTCACTTCCCAATTTAAAGCAAATCATACATAACTGCTTATGTATGAGTCGCTGAACCCCTTATTTTTCGACGAGCGTATGTATAAATAGGATAAGGCTAGAAAAGTTCTTATAATTTGCTAATCCCTCTTGCTGCTCCTCGTTTTTGGGATTGGTTAAATGGATGCGGGGTAATTTTCAGACAAATCTATCACGAACAACCATGACTTGGAAAAAATCTTATTTTTGAAAACGCTGTGCATACTCGAACATGTGAAATCTGTCGCGAAATACCAACGTATTTGGTCACGTCACCACGGCACCAATAAAAATATATTATATAATTCAAATTTGTAATGTGGTTACATTCATGAATATGTTTTGATGCACTTTGCTCAAAAAACGTTACATTCGATAAGTATATTTCAAGCTTCGTTAGCATTTTAAGCATGCTTTACTCTTTTTTTATTAAATTTCTCCACACAGAATACAGTCAAATATGTTATATTAGGTATAATCAATATCCTTCAGTCTCATTTCCTCTTCGTGAACATTTTCTCAATTTATTAAAACGTAGTTTGCTAGTTTCGCCGTCGATACGAGTCTTCTTTCCATAAATTTATATTTTATGTGATACAGTATAAATTGCGACTATGTATCGCTTTGGCAATCTACGTACTCGGAATATATTTCTGTGCCAGAAAAAATATGCTTTCTTTGTATTTATGTATCTCCTCAATGTACATAAATATCCCGCTTATTGTATGATTTTTTTTCATAATAATACCTAAAAAAATATTTTATACATCATGTTTTTCAAATAATTTATAAAATAATCGTTCATGTTAAAAATACTTCGCATTCGACATACACTAGTTTTTTGAACTAATCATATTTCAATATCATTGAATAATATTAACATTTTTCATAAATCCATGAGCAAGCTAGTTTTATACGTCCGATTTAGAAACTATTATTCACATTCACGAGTTTTGAATAAATCATCATAGAATATGAATACGAATCAAAACTGAATATATCAGTTGATAATACTCGCGAAACCGGTTCTGATGAAAAAATATATTGTGGAAATAAGTACTAAAAATATGTGTTTTTATTATTTAAAATATCATGCCTTTCCATCAAGAAGTGACAGTTAACACCTTGAAAGTGATATATTGTTTTACAATTTTTTTTTTAATTTCACTCAAATAGTGTAACAAAACTGATTGGGACATTTTTATTTATCTTGATTGAAATCTCATATTAAACGCTGACATTAACAATGACAATAATCTATAATTTGTATATGACTTGCGTTTCAAATCTTTGTTCTAATTTTCAGTGTGACCAGTATAATAATCATGTCATGTGTTATTATAACAGCAAGAAAACCTAAATATAAAACATATTTATGAATATAACTTCCACCTTAATTTAATACACTTCATAGAGTTTCCAATGCATCAATACTGTGCACCATTTTTCTTTATCGTTTCAGGTATCTGCTCGACTCGCTGTGGATTTCATAGCGAGATATTTTAATAATATTTTTGTATATACCCAACGGAAATATCCATACGGCATCATACGCGGGAAAACCAATTTCCGGTGGGTCATTTCTGACGCAATGTACATTCGAATATCTATCGGCATTTCTTACGTGGGAAAAATGCATACACACTTGCTTGAATAAAAAAATTTTGTTCAATAAACTTCCATTTATGCTAATAAAACTCTTTTCATTCTTTCATCAGTCTTGGTGTTTATGTAAGGGCGGCTATCGTCTATTGATAATTACCTTATCAAGGAATGAAAGCAGATTTTTTCATTACATATCTGTCGTATCACATGAAAGAACGCAAATATTTAACGGGAATTGGCGTTAATAAATGAATTATAATCCTGTGAGAATGTTTGTCTTAACTATAGCCATTTTTTATTGACGAACATATAATACTTAAATTCCGGCGCACACATTTCAATTATTAATATTTTTTAAATATACAAAAATATTGAGAAATATAATAGAAGTGACATAACGAATTAAATTCTATGTTTTAAATAAGCATAAATTAAAAGGCAATTAAATAGGTTTTTTTTTTTATTTTGGGTTTAAATCCTTTTTCGCAAACGCCCTTAAACGATCATTATCTAAAAGGTAAACTCTGCTGAGGCTTTTAACTGCATTACCAAACGGAATGACTGCCCCTCTTCCATAATATATTATTAAGAATTTATTCAGGGAATCCCTTTTTGGAATATTATATTTCTACGAAAGGAAATTTGTTGGCCAATTTTATTAAATTATTACGCGTCGTGAGTTTATTTAGATTCTAGGGGTATTTTTTTAAATAATATTTTTATTGGTTTCCGTTGATCCAAAGCTCTTTAAATACATATCTAAATTCACCACAAATATATTTTTTTATTTTCGTCACACAAATTCAATTAGTATAAGTTTATTTTCTAAAACTATGAAATTTCAATAATCGGCAACATCCATTTTCAACCCACACAATTCTGTAGCTGCATTTTTAATACGTTTTGTTTGTGAGCATAATAATTTAATTTCAATACATTTTCAACAAAATCGTATTTTTGTGTTGCATACATAACCTTAAATGCTTTTTTTTATTAAAAAAACTCTTACTGTAATGGTTTTTAAATTAAGCTGCTATATTACTTTTAATGTGTGAACTGTTTTTGATGGAAAGGCATGATATTTTAAATAATAAAAACACATTTCTTAATACTTATTTCCACAATATACCGGTTTCGCTCATCGCGACAATTTACAAACAAGTATATTTATACAACTACCTTTAACTTATTTTTTTGTATAAATGGACTTGTTTGTATTCTATCACTTGATAATGCTTGCGATGAGCGAAACCGGTGCTGCTATATTGGGTAAAGTATGAATCTTTTCCTGACATTTACTAAAAATTACTTTTTCCAACATCATTTTTTATCATGAAAGTATTCTCAGAAATATTATATGTTGTAAATACATGAAGTAATGGTATATTAAGAATTGCGTCAAATTATTTAGAATCAGGTTTTTTGATTATATGTTATTTAGTATCCTTTTTCGTTTTGTTACTGAGGAATATTTAACTATTTTTACACATCACGAAGAAGTGCGTTTCACTTTTCGAATGATAAAATAACACAATACTTCTAAAACGAAACTATCACTTAGTCTGTCAAAGATTTAGCCTTTTTCTTATGCCGTGACGTCTCGAGTTACGGAATGAATTTTCTCCTCGTACAATGAAACTTAGAAAAGCAATAAGAGTCATACTCACACTGAGCCATGTATCATTTTCGCTCTCCAAAATGCCTTCATCCATGTCGAAACTGTCAGGTGACCCTTTTAACAACAAGATGGATGAATAACACTTTGCTTCTCTTCCCGTGAGGCCGGCATACTTCTTGATTTGTTCCAGAAAATGTTTTTGCTACACGTTTCGGCGCTGTACTAATAGGTTTCACCAATCAATAACATTTACTTTTGAATTTATTAAGTTAGTCTTGTATAATACATTTAAAAATATATGTTTATCTGGAATTTATATAGTGATGTATTTTCGTATTATATATTAACTACTTTTGAAAATTGTGAAGTTTAAATATACGTTATATTTGAAATATTTATTCAAAATGAACTCTTATATTACTATTATATTTTAGTCATAGATGTAACACGGTGAATAAATAACAATGTATTATAGTTCTACAAAATTTATAAGATATATAGTTTATAACTATTTCGGCTTACGTCTTCATGAGAACTATATTTAATCGTATATTTACCTATTTAAATTTATTCACCGTGTTTTACTGGAGTTCTACCAAGGTAATACGAATTCAATCAAATAATATATATTGATTATTCTCGACAGTTTAATTGAAACGATAAAGATTAATTTTATATAATACTTACGATTATTTATAAATGCCATGTGTTTCACCATTACTAATGACACATCCTCAAATTTAAAAAGCTTTACATATCTCGTATAGTTACTCTGCCGTTGTTTTAAAGTCAACCCTTATCCAAATGTCACTGTACAATTTTACGTATCTTGTTAAACGTACGACAATATACAGATAATAGGTGTTTATGTCCATTGTAAACATGCACTAAAGACGTAAGTGAAGGATGCATTTCATGTTCGTGCATCCATATACTATTCTCATAGTATGTATTATGCAGTGTTATTATTCAACCAAACAGAGAACCAAGTGCTTCGCTTGCCAGAGTTGAGCAAATACTAGATTTCTATATAATACAGTTCGCCTGGAAGAATATATTTTGGGTGTATAACAATTTATCACATTTCCATTTTCAAGTTTTATTTTTTTATTTCTCACTGATATCAAAAAATTCGTTTTCCAATGCTTATAATGACGTAGATCATTAGTTTAAATGTAGAGATACTATCCTCAATAACAGACCACTTCGTCAACACTTATTATATTATATCACAGAATTATAGTAAATGTCAAGACGACTGTAATGATTTAAGATTTTTCTTCGATCTCTTGCATGTTATAAAAAGATTTTCAATGTAAATTAGCAAAATTAAAATAGTACTGAAGACACCTACCTACCGGTGACACTTGAAGGCTGTAAATAAACATCGTTTTCACTACACAAATATATTAAAGAAAGACATCAGTAAAAAATAATGTTTTTTTTTTTAATAATATTGTATCACTACAAATATGGTCGGTTCAAAGTGTATATTTATATTGATTTTTCATAAAAAAAATATATCACACGGTATAGTTTTACCTTGAAATTTATTTATTGTGTATATTTTTGAAATAAAAATCGATTTTCACATTATTTATTATGTTTTCACAAAGAAATTTTGATTTCTTTGTGTTGTTAATTTAAATATTTAGTCATAGAAATCCCTTCATTTTTATCAGATTGGATGAAAACTTATGATCTGAATTACTTTAAGCTGTGCTCTACGCCATTACTATATATTTTCTTAAATTTAATTTTAAGTTCTTTACAACTTTTACACGAAATTAACACGCGCGTATCAAAAAATTTTTACTTAAAACCAAAAATACAGAAATACGACTGAAAGACTTCATTGCAAAAAAATATATTACAAATATAAACAGTTCGACAAGCTTTATGACGTTTTTTTTCATTGACATAAAAACGACCATTTTTTACGTGAACATAATTGTTTCGATTTCGTGATACTGCCGCCCCAATCGTTGATGCCTTGATGAGTGTAATACAATAAACTTATTTTCATATTATTTAATTGATATGCAATTGACATTGATGCTGTAATAAAAAAGTATCCTACCATAAACATAGTAGAAACAATTTCGATAGCTTGAATTATTGTGTGTACACGTCAACTGATATTAAGTCACAGCTTACTTACAATTCTATATATTAACTAAGATATATTTCGCGTCCATAATTAAGAACCATCAATTACTTTGTGAATATATTCAGCTCCAGTACCGAAACCACACAGCAAGCCTCGCCTATTAGCTCCCGAACCTTCATCATAGCTTCTGTCAATGTATTTAGATTAATCCC
Source organism: Himalopsyche japonica (assembly GCA_028555115.1). Taxonomy (NCBI): domain Eukaryota; kingdom Metazoa; phylum Arthropoda; class Insecta; order Trichoptera; family Rhyacophilidae; genus Himalopsyche; species Himalopsyche japonica. The sequence goes on along the minus strand of JAHFWJ010000597.1, from coordinate 1,451,183 downwards.
CAAACCTTCCAGAACAAGTTTCACATTAATCTCCGTCCAAACAAGCGCAATATTTACTTTATCATAATAACTTGTGTTATCATCTATATTCTCGCAAATTGTGTTACAAAATATTTATTTAGGCTAACGAGATTGCTCAGTTGTAAATGTAAAATTTTGTATTTTAAGGTTGAATATATTGAGAAAACACAGCAACTAATGGTAACGTTTTTCTTTGACTTTACAGTCAAGGGATCAAAATCCTGAATAAATAATTCCATACGTATTTCTTTTAGTGAATTTTATTTGGTGTTCAAAATCGTTACATTTTACGTCTGTCTGTCGATGAAACTTAATTATTTGTAATTTTTTTTTCCGTAAAATTTAATACCAGCGATTACTTCCGTTATATCTATATATGGTAAATAGTATTTATTTATTTATTCATAACTACACGTTACAAAACTTACAAATTATAATTTCATTATTTTTGCAACGTTACCATGTTTATAAAGTATGGGAAATTAAACAAATACACAGCAAACAATCAACACGGATTGCAAAAAAACTCAACCAAGTAAGCTCATGAAATATCTATTTTAACTGAAAAAATAGCATTCGCCTGAACTCACTTTCGTCCACATGGAATATGGAGTATGTAATAATTTACATAAAATAATATGAATAAAATTAATATTTGTTTTGGTTTCGTTTCTATACCTGATATTTTTTTTAAATATCACCTGAATATTCGATGTAGTCCATGCCTTATTTAATATTCTGTAGAATACACTTGTTACTTTATGTGTATATATATATCTTTTGCCATTCACAACTTTTAAAATAGTTATGCGAAATGAATCTCTTTAAAAATCCACAGTAAATAATTCTCCGTTCAACAGCAAGTTTCCGTTCTAAAATTTTTAAATTGAATAATGTTTCTTTTTTACAACATATTTCCATTTATATATTTTCATTTATTATTATTGTTTTAAAATAAAAAATACAAACCAAGTCATTTGAAATCTCGTATCATCCGTTCCTTACAAATGCCACATCATGTTTGTTCAATTCTAACTGACACTGTGATCTGGATTAGTTGATACTTCAGAGAGAGACATGTTGTTCTGACTTGCTACAAGTTTTATAGGTCAGTCGTGTTAATGCAATCGCTTTCCATTCCGCCAAATCTAATCAAGAAGGCTTTCTTTTAGACAGACACTGAAATTATTATCGAATTTGTATGTAACGATAAAGAAACCGGAATGTATATCCTGCATTTATTATACTATAAATAATTTAAATAATCTTTCAAACACGTTTAACATTTCTTGTCTTTTCATTATTATCATTCAAAAACCACGTCTTAAAAATAAATATCAAGCCTTTATAGTTGATATTCAAAAATATTTGCTTTTTTTTTTGTTATTACCTCATTGGTTTTGAATTTTGATCATTTATAATTACAAAGAGATGTAAAACGTTTCTCTATAATTTTTTCTTGAAAAAAATCTCGGCTTGTGTAATTATCGCTCGTCTATAATTAAAGCATTGTTATTTTATACCCAATTATCATTACGCCTGTTCCCATCTTCAGCCTATAAACGATCAATGAATTAATTATTATTCCTTCCGAGATGTAATTCTTCTCCCCTGTCTCTTGTACTTATACCGATTTCCGTCCCTGCTATCAAAAAGCAAAAAATCGAGTTAAACCGAATGAAAGCGAATCGGTCCGATATGGAAGCCTCCACCTTAATCCCAATTTTTTCCCTGCTAGGAAAATTAATCTCTAAAGTGATTAACGTTGTCCCGACGCTTCGTTACACTGAAATTTATATTCCGAAATCATTATCGTGAGTTTTTTTTACATTTAAAGACGGCTTTCGAGAGCTCCAGGCAATACTTTAAAATGGCTTGGAGGAATTATTAATGACCAAATTATTACATTATGAGTAATGACTGTTACTTAATGATAGTTTAATCTAATTACTTATTTATATTGATTAGTTTATTAATTTTCAACATTCCATGATAAATTATTTATATTTTTAAATGCATTATTCTCACCCAGCCAAAATGTTGTTTAATTTAAAGTTTATCACCCTCATATAAGATAACATTTATATCATTTGAAAATCGATATTTTCTTTATTTTTTACATATTTTTACGACGTAAATGCGCTTTAAAAATTGTATGAAATATATAAATATTTCCTAGATCTACATAATTTTCCTTAATAATCCTTTTATTAAGTTAAGGTTGTTCTTAGTTGCTAATGTAGCTTATCTTTGAAAGTTTATCGTCTATATTGTTCGATTATTTTTTATCATTAAGTTGCTTTATTAAAAGCTTTAAAAAAACGATATACTTGATATTAAAGTTTTATTTTTTATTATTGTTCTCCATTAAAATTTAAATGACTAAAATTTATTGATAAAAATAACAGAAAAACTGTAAAGTCTGTAGTATGTATTACTTACACTCTTCAATCTCTACAATAATTTATTACTATACACATTTTGGTGATTGTACTTTCCATACATTTTCATTTTACTTTCTTATTATTTCTATAATTTTCCAAGAAATATTTTTGGTTGAATGTAATGCAGCCAAATAAAATTAGTTAGAAAAAGACAGATAACAAATATATCCGTTTCCGCCGGCGAGAGGTATCAGGCAAACAGAAGCGGCACACGGTGGGGAGGGTTAATCTAATCTTGGCTTTCAGTGAATAATTCATTGGATTTTGAACGTTTGCTCTTGCTAGCTGGCTTCGCGGGTAGCCGGGTAGCTAGTTAGACGCTCGTATTCACGATACTTAGGTAAAACACTATCTTACCGCGACGCCACGTACAAATTTGCCAACTATCGAATTGAATGCTGTTAATACATTACACAGATGTTGGTAAACAATACAACAGCTAATATAACTTAAACAAACTTTACAATTGAATGTATCACGTGATATATATATATATGTCTTATAAACCATTGAATATGTTTCATTGAAACCTGTTGTCGTCTGAATGAACATATCATACATTTCTAATAATTGATTATTAACACATTTCATACTGCAAAATCATTTTTTTTATTACTATTTATACTATCGCTCTCAACTTTAAACTTATAGATTCCTAATAAAGCATCTAAACAATTGCATGTTTACTATAAAAATGTTTCCCAGCATTTAGTTCAATAAGCTTTCTAAAATTTCTTTTTTAATATATGATAAGTCAACAATATATATATATAATAAATGTATTGGTTATTTAGATACGATGAAAATCAAATAGATTTTCGATATTGAGATATGATGACAACTCAAAAGGCCATATTTTATTTTACAAATTAAAAATTCAATGAATAAATTTTTATTCCGAAGTTCTGATTCCACAACTGAAAAGATGAAAGCACCATAGCGTAAACAGATGGGATCCTAAACTGACACAGGTATTCAGATTAAAAATATGAATTATTTTTTTTTTGTTGTTACTTACTATTTCTACATAAACTTTCTTTATATATCTTTCATTTTCGTATGACGATCATTAAATATGGTTATTCGATAAATCTCATACCCAAGTTGCAGTTCTCCATATTTATTTTCAGCCCTAACCTCCCAAATGTTTCAGCCGCTTCGCAAAATTTCCTACAAAGGCATACTGCACTATCCTACCGCGTTGAAAAGCTCCTCGAAAGCCGCTTCGAAAGCCTTCTTCTCGACGCGTCCGAGAAGCTTTTCCTTGTACGATTTGTTATGCCAATACATCGATACGAAAACACGTCTTGGCGAAATTTGCCTTAGAGGAAATTCGAAGTTGCTTTATTTATAGCAGTGCCTATTGCGAACTGGGGAATGTTAAGTGCCATATATATAAATGCCGTGCATTTTGTTTTGTCTATTTTAACGCTAGCTATAAAACTGCAGTATAACAGTCTTCCAATACGTTTGCAGAGGTAATAAAATAGTACTCGCTAATATTTATGCAATTGCGTAAAATATTTATTGTTTATGTTTTCACGTGTACAAATATTGTTTTTGTTTGTCTATGCTATTACATACTTATTGTGTTTATTTATATAACTATTTCATTCGTTTTATTAAACTATATCAGTATGTTTCCATTGTTAACCTCATTTTTCTCAATGGTAAGATAACGTAACGTTATCCGAAATTTCTAGCAGACTAATTGCTTATTGCAGGAAAAAAACTACCGCTGTTTTTTATTTAATCCTGTTTGTTCTTATTATATTTATATTATCTTAATTTTTTTATATGATGATTAATATATATGATCATTTCCTTTTTTGCCTCTTTTTCCTATCCATTTTAATCGTAGAATAAAAAAAAAATCTCATTGCTCGTGACAAAAATACATTATTCTTTTCCCATTGTTTAATAACTATCCATTTATTGTTCAATCATTGTTTTATAATTCTATGGCTTTCATGTAAAACTATGCACGAAGAACAATCGCTCTCCAACATTTATTTCAGATATTTCTTTTATTTTCTACGCTTCCCAAGTAAAATAAATATTATTCAAAAGCTATTGGTTAAAATCCCCAACGTTTGAAAAAAATACTTGGCAATAAAAAGAACATTATTCATTGTACAATTTGTACGAATGTATACACATGCTTTCAGCGCTACATTATTTTATTTTTCAGTATTTCATACAACATTTTGGACAATATATCATGAAAATAATATGTATTGAGCACCTGAAATGCGAATATTTTCAGGAGATTATTATGCTTTCATCTGAATTCGAGGGATATAAAAAAGAACCGAATCCGATAACCATTTGGAGTAATCTATTCGCATCATTTTGTATGTTACTTTTTTGATTGAAGGGTAGGGTTTCTTTGTTGGTATCCGGTAACATGAAATAATCACTTAAAGATTATTATAATAATCAGATAATGTCCTTTGAAATAAATAGGTTCTTTTTTAACATGATAGATCTTTCGTAACGCATTATACATTGAAACTTATTTTTCAGTTCCATATCTTTCTTATCTAATATATATTTAGTATTTTTTTTTACTTGATTATTATTACTATGTTTTCACGTATCTTTCAAAAAAATGGTCATTGAATTTGTATTTTGAGTAACCCTCATAAGTATCCCTCAATTTGCAACTTTTGATAATAATTTTGGGTAGCAAAGAATCGTGAAGTAATATTTCTGATAACTAATTTTGAACACATTTAGTGTGTGTTCGATACGGATTTTCACTTTTTAATCTAACTGACAAAATATTTAGTTTTACTTAACTAAAAAAAATACAAACAGGGACCGGATATTTTGACTTCATACAGGGCTTATGCTCCACTATTGAAGCTATAGTAATAAATAACGTTAATTTAGTATAGAATATATCCTCATTTATTTTGTAGTAAAGTTTTACAATTTTTAGTGGCTATCGGCAGTTGTTTTAAAACTTAACGTTTTTTGGCTGATTTGTCGTAGTTTTATTATTAATTTCAATATGATCCCATAATCCGTTGTTTCTGTATAAGATGAAAAATACGAAATTTGTTTTGTGAAAACCATTATTGACATATTTGTTTTCTTTTATTTTATCAATACTTTTTTAAGCATCAATCTTACGGAGCCATTTTTTAATTACTTTAAAATGATTTTTTTTGTGAAGATATGTCTGTATATAATCGCTATATTGACATACTTACGATATTTAAGCCTAAGTAATGCTGCAAATACAGGTTTAATTCAAAACATAAAAAATTCGTATTCTTATGTACATATTCACAGAGTATCGAGTCTCTGCGGCCTGGATTATGCCCGCGATTATATTCGCGGAGAGGGTGGGTAGCGACCCCTGTGAGAATTAATACCGAATTACTTCTGAGGATAAATCATTCTGCCTGTCAGGGGATGAAGGGTATTTGCGGGAAGAAAAGAATCGTCACAAAAATGATGTAAATGCCTGTCAGATTTCATTGTGATGCTGAGAAGAGATGCTTTTTAAACATAAAATATTTTGAAGATCGAGAAAGCTGGCACAATGGGGGTCTCTTTCTGTCTGCGCCCTAAATGGGGAAGCGATCATTCTCTGAAATATCTTCGAGTATTATTCCCGTAATTTATGTTTTTTCAAAAGACTCCGAGCGTAGTTATTTGTATGGCAAGAATCCATGAATGTTTTATGAAAGTTTTTTTTTTATAACACACTTTTACGGTAAAATCGTGTTACTTTTATTCTTTCATGAAATACGTAAATGATAGATAGACCAAGCAAGGTTAATATTTAAATCGTTGAATGAAAAGCGATTTAAATACTTAACATAATTTTCGTAGGATCTTGCGACTCGTCAGCACACCAGTTTTCAATTTTAAATTTCATCATCCAATCGGTTTTATCAAATATTTTTTTTAATTCGGTCTAAAAATATTTGCTTTCGAAGAGTAGCTTTTGTTTAAATTCAATTTAATGATGTACAGATACCGCTATAAAAGTACTAATGGGAAAAAATATTAACTCTACCTTAACTTTCATTTTTTTATCACTGAATTGGCAGATTCTGAAGCCACTAAAGGAAGTTCAAATGTATTATATATCGAAAAAATTATACATATAGTCCGTCCAAGCGATTTACACAAACCTACAAATATTGCTTAATTCTAATGTTATTTTTGCGGGATACAACTATTGACTAAATATGTTAGATTTGATAGCAATAACTTAACTTTGTATAAATATTCATCACTTACCGCATTCTATCGTGCCAAATTCTAAATCTGCGAATAAATGGGAGAAAAAATCCACGCAAATCAAAATGAATCGCAGGGCCGTGCGGCCTAGCTGAATATTTTACAATCAGAAAGGATAACCCCTTGGGAAAGAAAGTTAAGAAATTTGCGGACGCCCTTGTACGTACCTTCCGTGTGTATTTTGAAATATACGCAAACATAAATGAAACAGCGATTCTCATACGGCTTTTTTTTACTTATTGCCGTCATATAGAAGTCGATAGATAACTGACTTAATATCAATTCTTTAAATGTGTGAACAATTTTTATTCTTATTGAAAACAGACTCTATTCTAGAAAAAAACTAACTGTCGGTTTTTGAATTGATTAAATTCAAGTTGGCAAAATCAGTTATTTTTCGTCTTGTCGTGAAGTACTTTTCAAGTAAAATACATTTTTTACGGTAACCGTAATCCAGTACCTATCATATTGCTCACTGTATGTCACTTTACGGTTGAGAGTCGTGGCACCTTTCCAACGCAGACTAGCCGTCTATCGTAGATCCTCGCTGCATGTATGAAAGTCAAGTTGGATGTTTTAATGTGAGTTTCATTGTTTAAAAATGTGAATAACAGCTCTTTTTAAATGTCCAAAAATGATATTCTCTACAGTATATATCAAATAATCTTGTCGAACATTGATTTGGTCCGTCTTATCGACAAAACCAACCATAGAATGTTTCAGCACTATTGTTAATAAAGTACGACATTTTTACGTAGAGATACCGGTGAAAGAATTACTATTACATAAATGAATTTTAAAATGAATTTTTAATTTGCCTGAGTGCTCTGCTTCTAATTTCTTTTGGAAACATTGGTATTATGTCTAGATTTATGTGTGTGCCAAGCGCCTACTAAAGTAAGTTTTATTTTATAGCAGAGGTGGTACAGAAAATTTCTCGTATGAAATCTGCGCGGGGTCAATTCCCGCAGGAGTTTGACAAAAACATACATATCCCAGCCGGATGATATAAAAAAATATGTTGTAAATTTTGCGGATTACACATTTATTTATTCTGTGTGGAAGCAATTATCTTTCAGTAATATTTCAACCGCGCAACATAAACATTAATATACACCTAGTCCTTTAGAAAGCAGTAATTTTATTGTGTATAATATTATGCTTTTATAATTATCTTCCTCGTTCAGATTACTTCCCTTCATTTTATTCACAGCAATATAATGATTTTTAGCAAAGTTTTGATTGTTCAGTACTTTTTTGTAAAAGCAATATGGTTCAGTTAGCACAAGTAATAAACACTGGCCGCAAATTGAGAAACGCTTTTTTCCATTGAAAAACAATTTTATATATGAGAATGCATACTCGCTTAAATCGTTAGTACATATGATATTTTATGTAAGTCACAATGAGAGCTGTCTCGTTGAGTTTTCTTTTTCCCTTCACTTTCATTCGCACGAATGTAGCGTTGGTTGTGTAAATCTAATTCAATTATTTTCAAATCTTATGATGCTTTCAGAGTGCAAAGTGTTAGATTACACGTACATATACCTAATAGTAACCTCATTTTTATTCCAGGTGAATATTTAAAAATATTGTCCTGGATTTACTTTCTTACGAAGGGAAATTTCTGCAACTTTTTTATAATAAATTCACTCAAGTCAATTTATTTATAATGTCATATTTATTTTCTGTCAGAATTGTTTCTCTTTATTTAGACAATTCATGTCAGTTCAAACCGTTTTTTTACTATCATTCAATTGCTTTTATTTTGAATCAAATATTTTTTTATTGATTTTTTTTTGTATTACTTAAAAGAATGTCCCATGTAAGTGTTTTTCACTAAATCTACAACCACCTTTAATTTACTTCAGCACATCACCTTCGAATTATAACTCACTTCAATTATAATTAAATATAGTATAACCTATTTTATTTAGATTAAATTAAATCATAGCTTTTTTTATCAAATTCTTAGTCAAAGCTTCCTTCGTTTATTTTTTATATAACCTCGTTTATGGTCAATTACAACTTTATTTCACAAAGCTTTTATCTTTAACACATTTTAAAACAGTCTCTTAAATAATTGCCGTTAGATATTGTTTCTCATGTCTGTATGATATAAATTCGATTGTTATATTTTGTTGTGTTATTCGCATTAGAGCCTTCGAATTGCTCTGAATATCCACCGCAAATGACTGCAATCCTTCCAAAGGAAATGAGGTAAAACGGCGATGGTATCTCCCTCCTTCTCATAATGTGCCTGATAAAATCTGCTGTACACGTCTGACAAGATAATTTATATATATCAGTTTCAGAAAACCTTCGACGAGATGACTCTGTATTTTAGTTTCGTGTCCTTTTATGCGTCCACCGCTCACTAGATATCAATTATAATTATGGCTTTTAGATGTTTACAAAATTTATTAACACTTTATTTATATATTGTATATATATATATACTACAAAAGAAAATACTACAGCATACTCCTCTAATCACAGGAAATTTAACTCACTCAAATTTTAAGCAACATATTGGCCACATTTTTGTCAATTAGTGTTGAATTCCTGTGTATATTTATGCCTTGTTTTCACTGTAGGTGATGGAAAATTTTAAATAATTATTCTCTAATAAGTATGCTGTACGCAACGTTTTGTCGTTGCATTACAGTAAAACTATACGGGATTTTTATTATGTTATCTGGGCTTGAGTAAGTCATCAATTTCTCTCTGTCTGTAGTAGGAATAGTCGCTTACGAATCGCTCTATTTTCAGTACGAGAAAAAGAGTACGTGAAAATTAATGTATAAAATAATTTCTTTAATCATTGACAATATTTTTTGTAATACTGTGTTTATAAGAATATTCAGACTTTCGATGGTGCAAAGATGGTGCTTTCTGTCAAAACTTTTTATTTGCAATAATAGAATTAACGCGAATTTGCTATTGAGATAAAAATGTGTGTAGTTTCACATGTATATATGTGTGGACGAACTCATTACCTAGAATTGCAGAATTGTTCTCTATTTGTTTAGTATTCAGTTGGCTTGATTAGATAAGGCCGGACAGTACCACGCGGTCCACTTGGAGTATAAAGTATCTGACGCGTGAAACGTGTCCGAACGTAAGATTTGTTTTAGGCGGTAGTGAATTGAATTAAAGCAAATTGCCCGTTTACCACTGGGGGGAATTATCTATGGCTCCCTGCAATTTCTCACGTGAGGCTGATGTTTAAGCATATGGAACTTGAAATTCATTCGGTTTTATATACAATAAATAATTCTCATGAAACTATTTAAGTATACAAATATTGATAGATTAACTTCAACAGTATGATAACGATGCTTTCAATATACCCCTCTTCTCTGACGGACTCGTATTTTGAAAAACTTTTGAAGATATCTCATTTCATAATTTTTTGGATATCAGTCATACTTAATGTGACCATTTATTTTTGTCCTCAAAACGGGACATGTACCCATTTTTACGTATGTATATCCAAGAAAACACGTATTTTTTCATAGTTTTTATGTATTAATAAAAAGAAAGGGAATGTTTATAAAGAAAATAACAGGAACAAATAATATAAATGTGAAAAAAATTATGTTGTTTTATATTTTTCTAGTGAAAATTTTTTCTTAAGTATAACTGGGTTTGCTTTTAAATAAAAATAGAATTTTGGCAGGATTTAAAAAAAAATATTTCTACTAACAACATCGCTTTAAGTACGACTTGTTATTGTGTTTTTTCTGTCGTCCACAACGTATTCATCTCTGAAAAGACTCTTTCTACGGGTGCATTTGTTCCGGATTTTAAATTTTGACTGGATTTTGCCCTCTTTGAAAACGGGACATTTCGACGTCCCGGAGCTGTACTTGGGGACAACGGGACAGGCTACCTAAAAACGGGACGTATGGTCACTTTAGTCATACTGTATAATTTGTGCCCCTTCAACGCAGGTTTTATTAATATCATTTATTATATAACCGAATGATCTTATTGGATAACTGATTTATTTGCCAGAAAGTCTCTTATAATTTATTATTTATCATTTTACTTTTTTTTATCTATAAACAGAATATCTACACCTATATTCAAACATCATACTTTCAAGCATATCGTTAAATATCCAATAACAATCACGCCACTTAAAATTTTTAACGTTTGCTTCTGTGAATACTGTTTCCCTTTTTTAAATACCAATTTATTTTTAGTTGCTGTTCTTATTTTTACCGTAAATTTTATAGCGGATATCCGTTATATTTCTTATCATCTTGTGTTGTGTGTATGTACGTTCGTATTGGTTTAAATGCAATCAATCATTTTTTTCCGTTTACGTACTTAACGATTAAAGCTTCTTGAACACTTCGGGAACTACACGATTTTTAATATCATTTATTTAGATAGCGATAGTTATATCACATATAGAGTTTCAACAGGCTCTTGGTCCACAAAAATGCTTTTGATTATGCTCGCTCAATGACTGAAATTCCTCCCGTCAAGTCGTACAGTTTGCAGTATTCTGAAAGTTACCCCTCGTTATTAACTTATCCAGTCTCAACGAACTAACATGCCTACGTTGCCGTCTTTGAAATTTATTTACACAATCGTCTAACGTCTTTGGCAACTAGTCCTCTAGATTCATAATAAAGTTTGACTTAACACGGTGAAAAAATAGCAATGTATTTTAGTTCTACAAAATTATTTTTAACAAATATAGTTGATAGCTATTTCGGCTCACGCCATCGTCAGAACTATGCTTAAACTAACATTTGCTTATCTATATATAGCTGTGCAGAAAAGGTACACAACATCTCCTCTCTCCTTTTCCAATGGCCTAGCTTGTTATTTAAACACAATGACACTAAACTTTCAAAATTCCAAATGAAACAATTGGTGTCTATGACAATAAGATTATGTGTGTGGGACGGAAGTGGTCCTTCAGGAAGCAAATTAGACCACCCCTTTGTGCAATGGCTTGACAAGTGGCGATATTATTTTTTCACCGTGTTATAATGGAGTTCTACCAAGTGAATGCCAATTCAATCAATAAAGTATGACTTCTTAAACCCTAAAACAGCTTCCTCGCAAGAAGTTCTCTCAGTCTAATTTTTATGTCCCTCCAATATTATTATAAGTGACAAATAAACTCTAATATCTTTTCATTTCTTTTTATGTTTTTTTTTTTTATATTTTTTATTCTTTTCAGTCATATAAATTATAGCAATATGAATAAATAAAATTAACTTATCCAAAAATTTTCAGAAGCCCAAACTAGAAGTGACTCCTCAGAGAGAAAATAAATTGCTTTTCGTGTTTATTACATGAAATCGTTTGATAGTTATTCAGGTGAAATTTATAGAAGCCATTATTCAAATGACAGAAATCAGTGAAAGGATATTATTTATCAAACAAATTTATACACAGCTCACAAACAATAAACAACATGTGATAACCTTGTTAAATAAAACCTATTTATTAGACTACGTAAAATATCTACTGTCTCCTATTCATTTTCATATTATATATTTATTACTTCGCTGTTGTGTCACCTAACAGTTTAATTCTCAGTGTATTGTATTTATAACTTATGGTTAATTTCTCACTTTGATGAATGCAAATTTGCCAAAACTTTCTTAAGGCGCAACGTCCATTATGTATTATACAAATAACTTTCAGTCATCCAACATTGTATGCTTTGGTTGTGTTTCAATCAAAATTGGTGCACTTAAGTTATTTTAACTCAGTATAGTTGGTCAGCGTTGGCACAATCATATTAACATAGGAGTTAGTAATACGTTAACTATATTCAAGAGGGGAAACAGTTTACCAACTAATATTCTCACAGATCTATTCCTATTACATGATCGAAATCCTTTTTTTTGTTTTTAGTAACTTAAGTTATTGCATATTTCCAATTGTCGACGAGTGAATAATTTTTTCTTAGTAAATAAATAATAAAAAAAATTTTATGTTTGAATTTTTGACAAAATGGGTAGATTAAAAATACTGGTCAAACCTCAACCGTACTTAATATTTAAAGTTTTTAATTTTCTTGTGCAAAGTATTCGTACATAAAAACTTTTCTTTACGTCATATTAAATTTTCAAAATTCTTCATGCTATCGATTTATCTCACATCTTTTCCGTATCAAAGATGACTGATGTCATTTCCTTTATACATATAGCCCCGGGGCGTCGAACTATCACAATAGATTTTAAATGGTTTTATTATTCGTAGGAAAAAAACAGCCTAATCCAAACATGAAAAGACCATATCTTTTTATAGAAGTCTCCTTCTAACGCACCAAAGGTAAGCTTGGGACCAATTGTGTCACCTGAAATTCTGCATTTGAAAATTCACTAGTCAATTTCTAATATTCATGGACATCTTTTTCTTTATATATGTTATGATGTTTTCTTTTAAATTCGTATTTAATTAATGATCACCGCTTTTACATTATGGTCAAAATAAAATGTTGCATCAAATTAATATGCAATAAATTCTCTTTTCTAATTATCGAATAATCTTCTCAGGATTTTTCTGTATGTTATCCACTTTTATTTGCAACATTTAGTTTCCATATATTCCCTTTAGAGATCCAATTAAAACACTTACAAAATATTATACTTTATTAGAAATAAGTCTTCTTTGTTGGGTCACTAAATATAATATGCTTCTGATTGTGTCTGACCGTCTTTCAAGCCATCTAACTCCGATTAATTTCAGTGTCACTCAGGTTTGAGGCGTTCCTGAACAATCTTTATAAGAACTTTTATCTCAAGGCGAGCTTTGAACTTGCCGGTCAAAACCCGCGACCTCAATTAAGGACGCAAACATTTTTATACCGAGCATACAATTTGTCTATTTCAGATAATCTTGTTTTCGAAAAATAGCCATGGAGAATCAAAATATTCACAATTCGCTATAAACGACATTTTTATGCCAGATCCAAATTTTAAATAAAAAATTCTACGTAAAACAGTTTCCCATAAATTTTAACAAAGTATAGTTTCAAGAATTCTAAGAATAAATTGAAATTGTAAAGTGCTTAGTATTGTACTTCAAATGCTTCTGCGCCCATAAAGGTGGCTATCGCAAGTGCCGCGTCTTGAACCTGTGAGCTTTTACTGCCAATAAAGGCTATCCGCAGCGCCGAAAGCTCGACACAACAACAAGTGCTTCGAACAGAGCTTCGCTAAGAATCGCGCCAACAAGACTTCGACTATCAACTTCGACTTTATTCAAAAGATTATTGCGCACTTACGAGAGACGATCTTAACGTTACCGCGCGAGGCACTGAACAATGGCTCCATATTTTTATTTTCAACGGAAATCTTGAGACGCCATTAAAATAACGGCGTCGGATTTTGACGCTTTACATAATATTTTCTTGGGAATTGAAATGTTTTTCTATTTCTCGCCGTTATTCATAACTTTTATTACCTACCATCGTGTTTGGTTTTTCTTAGGCGACAGCAATTTTAAAAAGTTTTTTTTTACCTAGAAATCAAATATATTAAAAAACACTTTAATACTTTCTAGCTGTGTAATAAATCATTCTCACTAGTAAGTTTTATTTTGAGTTAAATTTTTGCAATACTATATTATAATTTCCATTTATCTTAGGATAATATTTTTTTCTCAATATGCTCATTTTGATAATAAACTCAATAAATTGTTAACATCATATTATTATCGTTTTTTTTAAACATCAATATTTACACTGAAAAAATAATAAAGTTTCGATGTCGCAAGTTATATATTATGATTCTTTATAATTATGAGATTTTTTTCAAATGAATTTATTCACACAAACAATTTTCATTTATAGAAAAATCGAATTAATGTATTAAAAAAATAGATTATTCAATCATTTTAACTTGTTTACTTATGATTTTGGTGCAGTTAACATTTGAGTCACCGACAATTTAATTCGATGGAATCAGCATTATGCTTTCGTTGTTATTCAATATTTTTAAGCTCCCAAATACATAACAAACCCATCAAACGTTCACTTAAAAAAACAAAAAGCTTTTCGCCCAAACACATTCAATTCAAATCTCTACTGACATAAACATAAAGTGTAACAGTCATCACGATTTTTGCGGAAAAATTTGCTTTGCATTTTGCATACCAATTAGTTCGCTGATCGAGCCGTAGCTCGTTGTGGCAATTGTCACCATTCGTTTCGCCGCATACGACCCGCTGTGATGCAAACATACTACACTGTAGACAATATAGAATAGCTATTACATTTCCAAATATCTTATATGCAAAATTATTTTGACAAGCGACTACAATAGTTAGTGGGCTTACTACGAAATTTATATTCCTGCATTTAGTAAACATCATTACCCTTAAATTCGATCGCCACATAAAACTATAAAGACATCACTGTTATATTAATAAATTAACAGAAAGCTCATCCGTAATGGTAGATAATGGTGTCGTAATTTTTTTTCTTTATTAGAAATTTATTGTTAAATTTCCGTATTTAAAAAATCCGTATAAATTATATCTATTTCATTTCGCTTATTTTTATTTTTTAATGATTGGCAATACTGCGTTCGATACGTGTACGCAAGATATACTATTATACTACAGGTTTCTTATTAGTTTTTTTTAGCAATCAATTATTATGAATGACGTTGTCAAATGTCTATTTATTTGACTGATAAATATTGTTATATACTAGTTCAACCAAGTGAATTCTCTCTTTATTAAATTTGTATTTTAATGTGTATATTTCTATATAAATTAAATATATGATTTTCACGAGCTTATTTGAATATCATTTAGTGCTTCCAATCATATTAAGGGTACAAGTACCTTCTCCCAAAACTGCTGAATATGACCCTGTATCGAATCAATGAATCAGCTTTTACTGCTGTCAGTACTTGAAGCATTGGGATCAATATCATAAAATAACTCATTTTATGTTACTACTGTGCGTTTCAATAAATCAACATTTATGCATCACACGCCCTACAAGTACAGGAGGTGCTGGTCTGGTACGAAAACGGGCGTAAATTGAACCATAAAAATGAAATATTCCGTTAACGACATTCCGCTCTCTTAATGTGACGAGTCCAGTTTCTAAAACAGACTTTGTGTAAACACTTACATTTCAAAAAGCTTATAAGTTGTACAATGTATAGCAACTAATTAAAACACTTTTTGTTTATTTTTGATTCATATAAATTTTAAGATTCTTTGTGCTTCATTTTTATAGTCATTGTCATTCAGGTTTCGATTCTAAATTATATTACGGAGTTCCTTGTTGAGTCACAAATTTTTTTAAGACAGGTTGTTTCAAAAATCATCATGATTTTTTTATTTTCATAGATAATATTATATTTGTCGTGTTTGCATTGTTTAAATAAAAATCTTGTTTTCGCCACGAAGCTTTCAATAATTTATCAATCAAAATTTAAAATCTCCCTCCGTTCGACTGCAAATTCCTAAACATTCATATGATTTTTTTTTAATTTCTTCAGTTTTTATTCATTTACTTTCAGCGTATATCTGATGATGAAATCAATTTAATCCTACATTTATAAATATACGATTTATATGTGAGACTAAAATTTGTTTAAAATCTATTGCCGAACCCCGATCTAAACGCTCCGTGTGCTTACGCTACTGCAATTATTAATATGTGCAGTGGTCGACACTGTAATTTCCCACCGCTTCATTTTGCACAACACAAAGCTATTGCATTTTCGAGATCATATTAATGAAAAACCAGGAAGCAATCTGTTTGATAAATTTTAATACAATTATTTGACCATTGCCGTTCATTGATATCAATATTTGATTACAGCAAATAGTCCTTCGTTAGCAGAGATCGGCAATATTTTGTTGTAGAAGATTTCCTGCATTTCAAAACACTTCATAAAAGTTTATTGTAGCGTCGCCATCAGTATATTTATTTTTCTTTGTCTTTTACTTTTAAGAAAAGTAATAACTAACTTTTATGGAAAATATAATATATTTCATCGATGAAGTTTAAACTAATAGTGCACTGTAGTGTAGTGTAGTGTAGTGTACTGTACCTTACGCTATATATATTTTCTAATATCATGCTGTATTATGCTCACAAAATATTTTTAAAAAATTCAAATATTTTGCTTTTATACTGTGTTTATATGAATTGTAAATGAAGTTAATTTGATTTTCGAATAATCTAAACCATTATAATATTATTACAAAAAAAATAAAAATGCTCATTTATTGACGGATCAATTTTTCAATTATCGAATGAAAAATATTGTTGCCTTTTGAGATACATTTAAGGTATTTTTTTTTAAATTTCTATTATGTTATATTTCTTTGCACCTATATTAAACTACACGCAAAATATATCACGATAGAATACATATCTCCAAAAGCATTATATCAAATGGTTCTGAACTAATGATATTGCATTCCAGTGAAATTTGAACAAGCAATCAGGAAAGGTTTCCAATAAATATTCTACAATGCGTATTTATTAATCAACCCAAATTTTCGTCAACAACGTATAATTACAAATTATAGAGCTTTCACAATTATACGAATATTGTTATTTACCCCTGTAGAGGATTAATATACCAACATTATTGTATTTGCGATACGATTAATCATACATATCACAAGCATTACCGTCACATCGATGAAACAATAAATTTCACAATAATATCTCTTTTTCATCATAAATATACGATAATCCTATAGACAACTCGAAAAATTATCATATATATATGAAAAACAATATTCTTTCCTTATATTTAATTCTGACCATTTTGGTATCATAAAATAAATTTCCTAGATTTTTCTAAATATAGTAACCATTTTATAGTCTTTTATTGTATATTATTTCAATTTCCAGAAATGAATTAGAAACTGATGTATTTCAACCTACTGAATTTTCCACTTTACTACCTTGAACATAAATCGTTGTGCAAATATTTTAATTGTGTACTTATATTTTTACAAAAAAACTTACTTCAAAATAGCTGTTGCTTAAAGTTCCTTAAAGTCTTCACTTAGACCACATTTTTTGCGCTTATATTGCGAGGGTGAAATATTTAGGGTAATGGTTTTATAAAAGAATTTTAGCTGGAATCTGATATATACCGAACGTACAGCCTGTAAACTTAACCGTGGGTCAAGCACGCAGGCTTAAGATTAGGTTTACATTTTAACCGTGTTTAATCGTGCTTGGAGCCTAGACGGCTTTTGGTAACCGCCTCTATACGCTGGGTTTTGGGTTTTCGGTCGTTCGTCCGCAATGCAAAAACCACGTGTCGACAGTTGAACTCCACAAAACACGACGGCGACAAATTGAACGGTGACGTACTAAGGCAGTGATTGATATTGCTGGGACGAGAGTCGGTATTCATTTTGCTGTAGAAAGTTGATACGTCACTAAAAATACTTTTAAACTCAGCTGATTTTACTTTAGGAGAATTATAAAACTTTTAAAAAGTGTACGTCTTTATACAGAAAATGAATAGAACTCTTTTTTTATTCAACTTTCTGCACACTACAATTGTTCGATACGGAATATACCTTGTAAGAAGAGTGTAAAACTTCAGCGAACAGCGGTGGATACAACATTCAATACTCGTAGGTGTATCATTACCTATGCAACGATCTTATTATTGAACAGTAACTATTTTGGCATTGAGCCATTGTCAGTATAATTTGTCATTGTTATATTGTATGAATTTTCAATACTTAGGTAATTATTTAAAAGATACAAGAATTCCTCAATCATCATAAGAAATTGAATCTTTCTCATAGCTTATAGTAAAAAACTTTTTCAAAGATTTGTAAACGTTTCTGAACTATGCGTTATATTCTACGAGTCAAATACTGACATTGTTGCCGTTTCATTTTTTTAAATTTATAATAAGAAAATATCAAAAACTATAACGATAGTATTTGTCAGCCGATATCCACGTTCATACTCGTTTTTTAACAATATTTATTTTCTTATTTTTTTCCGAGTTCCTTATAGTTGCCTGCAGCTTTTATACACGACACTGTGACAAAGTGCCCCAAATCCCAGGGGCGGCACGGGACAGTGCTCGCTTCCACCATAACCCCTCGTTCTTCCCCGCCGCTGCCCGCTGCTACAGACTGCAAATTAAAATTGCTAAATTAACAGTGGCGGCTGAGGCCAATTTATATTTTAATTCCGTTAGAAAATTCTAAATGGAAACGGTTGCGTGCTGGAGCCGTATTGAGGGAAATGTTCATTTTTTTGATAAATTATAATTAATTGTGAAGTATAGAATTGTTAACGTTTCAAATTGATTTGACGTACATTTTCAGAATAAGCTTTTGAAATATGTTCAGACGAAATTAGACCCAAAATTGAATTTAACACTCTCCAATTTAGTATTTCGTACCGAATTTCCGCCAATTATCTTGGTAGGAATCTTTCTATTGGAGTGATGTTATCAATCAAGTCAGAATTATGACGATCTTGTCTGCATCTCCTGAAATTATGGAATTTCAAAAATGTGTTCCTCATTCAAATTATTCTTTCTGTTAAAATAAAAAATTAAATTCAGATTGTTGTAGATTTTTTCGTCAAATTTTTACTGTATAATGCTGTTTCAAAATTAAATAAGGTCCCGTAATATAATAATCATTTTAAAAATATTATCATCTGTACAAAAATACTAACTTAATAAGGTAAGACGAGAAACGAGAAATTAAAATTTCTTAAATGGATCTTCCAAATTACGATCTTTTCCTACACAATAGTCACAGGTTAAGTAAGTTTACACGCCATTGCTGAATTTACCTACCCTTAAAAATCCGCTTAAAATAATATTCGATTCACTATAACTTGGCGATGTAGCCCCATAATTCTTAATTCTTTATAAAAACAATACTTAACTATGGCGACGACATTAGAATCACTAAATACAGTAACTAATGTAACGTATCATTCGAAGTCAGGGTTGTCACTTTTGAAGCAATTGATTTTTTTCACATATCGTCGTTAGCACTACATTTTGCTCTTTACGTTTTTATAGCAATCTATTTCCAAATGAATTATTTTTTAGTGTTGTTAATATATCATATTGCACCTTAGGTATAAATGTCATTAATTAACCTTATTTTCGCTTTACGTGAAATTTGAAGTCATCACGTATTTTGTGGTAAATTTCAATAACTAATTGTATCGATAACGCTTGGTGGCTTGGCTTAGGTAAATTTTAGAATAAAGGTCAAAACATGACTAAATTTACCCACATTACGTTTTTTTTATCTTAGAGTTAAACAATTATATTTTTCAAGTGAACTTAAAACAAATCATAATGTACAAAATATAAATATTGGGTTCGTATCTTCATTCATTTTTGAAGTACACTGTAAAATATGACATAATTCCTAATACTTATAAATTCCGTTAAGGAAATTAAATGAATCCATTAAATTAATGACTCGATAGGTTTTAAGTGTTTCTACAATTTACCATCCTTGAACTTACCTGAATATTAAAAAATCGATAGTCTATAATAGCATTTGTGATTGATGGTAAAGTGACTTTGTAGAGAATGCCACGTATTATGATAATATACTTTAAAAAAACTCCACCTTGTTTACTGTACATATGTGTATTATTATAAACCTATGAATACCTTTAATATGTTTATGATACCACAAACATTTTTTTAATTCTACATATTGTCTATGTTTTCGAAATCCGGCCGTATAGATTTGTGATGCGTTCCCGCCAGAATTGGGTGTGTATCTAATTTAGTCTCGCGCCGTGGGCCAGTTAAATTTTTAATTTGCTTGGCAGTTTTAAGCAGTGCGTCGGGGAGTCCCCGCGGGCAAGAAAGTATTTAATACATCCTGCTAACCGACAGTTGTAATTCCTGCTCGGTTTTAGCGCGTTTTTCCCACCGCCATAAGCAATTTTTCACCAGGAACATTTTGTTACTGATAATATTCGCGGCACGTGCAAAAAAAATATGTCGTGCGGGGTATTGTATTTTATATGAACGTGGTAATGGTTCTAGTACTGAATAAAAACAATGTTTATTAATATGTTATTTTTTTTTCTTTTTTTTTGAATTCCTTTTCTATTCACCGCTTAATATTTGCCTATAGTTTTTTCCACTACTAAGCGGAATAATTTTTTTTCACAAATATACAATTGCAAATTATTTTCAATTCATATTTTTTGCTGTAAGATGGTGTCCTTACGTTAGAAGTATAATTTGTCCCACGGTGTGACTTTCTGAATATATAAAATTAAGATTTTGTATCCTCCCTTTCGCTTTTCTAACGTTGTGTGTATGAAATCGCTTTTATTACTGTTATTAAAAAAAATCTCAGTACAAATGACATATTAACAATTTGTATGTTTGCTTAACCTATTTGAAATTATCCTCATATACATTTAAGTGTCTCTGTTTAATCTAGTTATATTGTTTTGTATGTGAATTGTTTGCGAAATTTTTAGTGACAATAGATTTTTATACCTGTAATAAAATTACAAAAACTATCATACTAAGTGCGTACAAACTATGACCGTCGGTAACGCAGAAATTTGCCAGGTGTTTTACCGACGCAGTCACAAAACAAACATGTCTGCCCCTGTCGCTGTGACGCTGTAATTAGTTTGAATATTGCATTTGATGATGATTGCTTGCGGGCAGAGTTAGAATAACGACATCACATCCGGCGAGCCATGAAATGGTGGGGTGCTGACGGCTTGCCGCCTTTTCGCCAGTACTAGGCAGGATTATAATATTGTAAATGTAACTGTTTTATCGACTGTGAAAACTTGTGACAGAACATTTAATTGAAAACTAGGCCCGATAATATTGTCTGTGATACTTCGGGTATTATTCGTCGTTTTTTGGGCGTGAAACTACAGATTATTACAGAGCTCTTCTATTGTTGTGTATATTTTGATGAATAAAACCGTTTGTAACTCAAATCGTGTTTATTCATAATGATTCGTCGCAGTGGATTAATTATTTAATAATAATATATTTTACATTTATATCGTATCGTGTATTTTGTGATTCATGCTATATCACGCAGGATTCTTTGTTTGCTTTTTTGACACATCTGTGATGTCGTTACCCATTGATTTTTTTTTTACAATTTTGCAATTCCCAATATTTAATTTCTGTACTAATTCATTGAAGTTTAAATCTTGTAAATTATGCATGTCGGAGTTGAAAGATTAAGCATTTTCCTTTTTGCTGCATATTATTTGTGATTTTCTTAAATATAAATATAATTGTGCTATCTCAATTATTATTTTAATTACTGGAATATACATGTTCCGATTACATTAAAAGCAGTTTATTAATAATCGCAAACTTCAACCTCATATATCCAACAATATGTTTCTAATAGATGCATGACAGAATTCTTTCAATGATGTTGACTCTGATCACTAAAGTTAATTTAATTCACAATTAGAATATTAATTTTATCAGGCATGTTATAGAGATACATATATATA
This sequence comes from Himalopsyche japonica, assembly GCA_028555115.1. NCBI lineage: Eukaryota > Metazoa > Arthropoda > Insecta > Trichoptera > Rhyacophilidae > Himalopsyche > Himalopsyche japonica. Next base: position 1,428,968 of record JAHFWJ010000597.1, on the reverse strand, counting down.
AATATATAAGTGACAGGAAGAACAAAGCTATAAAACGCCCCAACTCTACCGATAGATGTTATATAATACCAAATTAAAAAGTTGCAACTATTATAAAGTTGACAACGAACTCGGGGTTGTTAAACATTGGTAATTACCCGAGACTGGACGGTTGGTAAAACAGATGTTGAATCGCTGCGATCGTTACTGCGGTCGATAAAACAGAAAGCGGCAAAGAGATTTTTAATTACCGTCCTGAAAACTGCAGGCAAAATCTCTGTAGATATTATGTTTTTCATTAATTTGTCGCCCGAGGTGCACTTCAGAGATCTTTTTCATTCGTTTTCCTACCGATAAGAAATAGCTTCACAAAATATACATTTTTAGATATCAGTTTTGAAAACGTCTTATATTCAGTATTTTTCCCCTATTTCGTTAGTAATATTATTATCGATGTTGATAAAATTATTAAAGAATCAAACGTTCGTTGGATAAAAGTTAAGAAATAATTATGCCATTGAAATCATTTGCTAAAATTTGAAAACACTCATTAATATGCTCAGTTATAGGCAATATAAACAAATACGTATGTGAAATAATGTTTTTTTTTGTATTATTCTTGATTGTATATAAATAAGTTTTCCTTGAAAACATTTTACAAAAGATATCACTTTAAATAAGGCAAATGCAAATTCGTCCCTTAATGAATATCACTACCAAATTTTAGTTGTTATTTTTCAATTTCATTCAATAAAAATATAAGCATCTACAATCTATTCACGGATTTCTGAAACAAATAATATTTTTGTGCGTCAAATTATTCAGTCGGAATATTTTAAATTCAATTTTTCCCGGCGGTCTTTCGCTCCGATAACATTTTTCAGCCCTCGAATTTCGCAACAGCTTGTGTTAAGCAAACCTGGCCCGAAATTAAAGGACACTTATTGTGAACTCTATACTGAGTAAGGCTTTCAAAGCTCGATAGTGCCAAATATAAAATATTTCGTAGGAAAGTTTCAGTCTGGGGACGCGCTGTATTGCCTCAACGACAATTTGTTCTTATTTGTGCGAAATTTAATGACCCAGTTCCGATTTTACTACTCACTAGGCGTAATTCAAAAAGTTCTACTTTCACATTTCGCAAAAGTTTTCTAAATACATTTTTCCTATACTGTATTGATTTTTTACAAAAAATAAAATGCGCAGAATATATAATAATTTCTTGTAAAACATGCGTAAAAGGAAATCATTTTCATGTGTTTTTTCCTTGGTGTACTGGAAGTGACCAGTCTTTTTTAAGACTTTTTTCAATCCGTTATCTATGATAGCACTGGATTACCCTTGATTTTTGCTTACAAATTCAAACGCTTTTTCACAGCACTAACTAGTTCTGCTTCACTCCATTCATTCATTGAAGTCTCGTTATACCAACACTCTTCTTGGCGGAAAAGTCTTAAAATTGTGTCACTCGTTCATAGCTGGCCAATAGGAAAGATTGGGAACTGGTGATCTAGACAAAAACGACCCACCGTTAATTTAATATTATACATTAAAAAAATCAAATTCTAGGTCGGGTAGGAATTCTTATCACAAAAAGTTTTAAATTATCAGATGCATGTATAATTACCAAATGAGCTTTAAAAGACAATTGAAAGTAACTTTCAATTGTTTTTATAGTCGGTTATGCACGTTAATAATAATATGATTGAATTATATAATTTATTATTAATATATTATTTTCATTGAATGCAGCTTTTATTTAATTAAATATTCACCGCGTTTTTTATACATGACATGAAATCGAAACAAATATTTACTTTGTCGAAGTAATTTAATATTTGGCAATATACGTTATTCACATGTATCATGAATATCATAAAATTCAAATGTCAATACTAGTGATGTAATAATTAACTATCTGATACGATTATTTCATATTTCTTTTCTCTTCACCCATTCTTTTCAGTGAAAAATAATAGCTGCAACAGTCAACAAAAATGAATAAAAAAAGAAAATTAAATGTAAAATTTTCTAGAAGTGAGCTTTTATGCCTTTGAGCTTGCAGGGTTAATGTTACTGGAGCTTTGAGCGTTAATTTGGATAATCGCTATCGTTTTTTTATTAAAGCTTGATATTTATTTAGTTATTCGAATATTTTTACTTGGTGTAAATATTATGCCGGCTTTATATAAACTAGTCATCCAAATATCGACATGATAGTTTTTATAACACGGTGAAAAAAATAGCGATGTATTTTTTTAGTTCTACAAGATTATTTTTTAAAATATGTCTATCGCCATTGCTTAACCCCCTGCAGGGTGCTTCTTTGTTTCTGTAGTAGATCATTTCCGTGCCATATGTAAACTTATTGATAAAGCCGCCTTTTTAGTTTTATTTATAATTTTTAGTTTTAATGCGAGCAAGAAACAAGCTAGGTCGTTAAAACAGGAGAAAAGATGTATTGTTTACCTTTTCTACACAGCTATATATAGATAAGCAAATGTTAGTTTAAGCATAGTTCTGACGATGGCGTGTGCCGAAATAGCTATCAACTATATTTAAAAAAATAATCTTGTAGAACTGAAATACATTGCTATTTTTTTCACCGTGTTATAATGGAGTTCTACCAAGTGAATGCCAATTCGATAAATAAATAGATTTTATGTTTGTTCAATGATCGGTTTTTAAATATATTGTGCAGTTATTTCATAACAAATATTCAAATATTGATAGTACAACATTAATCGTAATGGAATCGTAAGGACCCACCCACCTTTGTAGATTATTGAGATTTAGTTCTGTTTCAACACTCTCCAGATTGTGTACACGCGATTCCAGTAGGCACTCAAAGCAATAGTTTAGACGCAGATCCATCCTCGCCGAGTACCATTTGATGGGTCAGCTTGTATTTCCGGCCCTGGAGAGGCTATAAGCCCGTTCTCAACACCCAGCAAAAGGCTGTATATATCCTCTTTTAGTGCTTTTGAAAGCTTCGTCAGGGATACTTGAGCACTAGACCGCAATTTACATGTGGCTTCAGTGAGTAATTGAATACCCTACGAAACGTTTGCGGGTCCGTTCTTCAAGTGTTTTGTTTATTTTAAAATTTTCCGCGTCGGTTTACTTCATAACATTATAAGTAAAACTATGTTAACCCTAATTTAACGTATTTCGTTATGATAACAGTGACATTTAAAGAGAAATAAATACATTGAATAGAATCTTCAAACTAATAATAATTCTTTTCAGCATTAAAAATTGAACTTGAATGAATTATGATTTCAATCAAATATATCGCTATGTAAATTTTATCTGCTTACAATAATGTATCAAATATTTTTTATCATTTTAAATGAAGAGTATTTATTTTAAATGAAGTTAGTCATTTATGTCTGTAGAAAAAAAAATCGTTATAATTATGTTTGTTTGTGATATTATACGTTTATTTGAAATACCGAAATTATGTTATATTGTATATTCAAATAGTCAAGCCTTGGTCCCTTAGTTTAATCTTTGTGACCTAACGTTTTGACTATACAGTAAATTTATTGATCGAAGTAAAATAAAAAGATTTTTGCCAATCTATGCTTAATAAAAATTTTCAAAAACCAATATATCACTTACCCAATTGTTGGCATAAACTATCGGTTTTTCCTACTATGGAACCGGTCCACAGCTTCGATACTGATAAATATCACACGTATACTCGAATAAACATTTCCATATTTTTCCTCTTCATATTTCACATCGTGGGAGCATGACATAAGTTCCGCATAAAAAATTTACTCAAAACAAAAAAATATCACAAAAACGTGCGTAAATAATGACGCTTTTATTATTTTATGTGAACAATATATCCGCATCCCGTGAGAAAGTTTTCTACTATCATTTCCTCAGATGATAAACTGCCTCAACTTTTTGCTCCTTTAATGAACTCATACGAATCTATATGATATATCCTTTTTTTTACTATGAAAACGATCATAGAGATTCATATAAAATAATATCGAAGATTCTTTTTTGTTGTGATTTTTTTTCAACATTTATTATTATCGATTTTTGATTGCCTTGACCGAGTGATATCACTTTCAGATTGCTTTTGCTGAGTTAACCGTTTTAGTGCTAAGCAATTTTGGCAAAAATAAATGAAAATTGCTATACACATATTGATTAATTTAGAGGAAGAAATAATGGTGTCAAATAAAACACTCTAACTTAGACAAATATCAATCAATTTTATTAATTATTTTTGCATTATAAAGATAAAATGTTTATTGTTTATTAATGTTTATTAAACATAAAGTGATATCAATATTATTGTATTTTATTTCTTTTAGAAAATAAAAAATCAAAAAAAAATAGCTCAACAATTATGTTTTGCCGCACAAATAGCTACTAATAACTACTAATTGTTGGCCTTCTCGTTATTTCCCATTTCGAGTATGACAGCAATAAAGGCTTTCATTTCGTATATTGTTGTCGGCGTCCACTTTTTTGCTCGATAATTATCCGATACAGTGTGCGAGGCCAAAAACTGTGCAGCATATCGATTTGTTTCCCTTACGATGGTTTCGAGCAGTGATATTTTAAAATAATATAAAAAACGATAAAAGTTATTTTTAAATGTATAAGAATGCACTCTCATTACAAATTACGCGCGAGGTTAGCGTACGTGCACTCCCGCGGAGCACCGAAAACACACTGAAACTCGCAGCGCTTTTGCGCTGCGCCGCAATTTTCGATACAAACGATCGCAGCGCTTTTGCGCCGCGTAGCATTCTAACATTCTAACTAACTTTTGACTTATTTATTTTCATTCCAAAATTTAAAAAAAATCCTTTGTAAGCTCACTCGTCCATATTCTGTATTTTTTATTTCTGAAATTTCGATTTACTCACAGTTACGTTTCAGTTTAGCATAAATTTAATTTTGATTAGATATATGATATTAAGATTTTAACTATTCCCCAAAGCTTGTCTATCACTTACTTCAACTTTAGTATTTTTCATCCAAACCATTGATTTATTTGATCATTTTTTTTTTTGAAAATGCAATATTACATTACCACTTTTTCTAATTAATTTCAAACAATTGTCAAAAAAAGTGATATTTTTATAAAGTATAATTTTCTTTACAATTAATAATATCGACTAATCGTGTTTGATGTCGTCTCAACAATAAATTTTAATCACATGTTTTGTCATTAACGGCCCAGGATAGTTTTTCATTTCTGTTACATCCATGTAATAGAATGTCTAATGATGACAAAAGGCGAAACCTGCATTGTTCGTGACAAAACGTGTGTAATTTTGCAAAGATTCAACAATTCAAATAATTACCTATGTTCAGTTAGTTGTCTTTTATAATATACATCAGTAATTTTTTGTACTGTTTCTTAGCGTGAAAAAATTTCACGTTTCGAAATCAGGCAAAATTTGAAATATAAAAATATTATATAAATTCTTCTCTTGCTCAATAAGTATTGAATACACTTCGAAGCTTAATAGAACATTGATTAAGGTAAAATGAAATTACTCTGTAAACATTCCAGTAGACCTGTCGCCTTTCTAATCATCGTTACCGCCTGCCATTGTTTTATTGTGCCTCATAAATTCGTGTACCGTTACGAGCAACTTATTTATCAAAGCCAGCGAAGATATCGATAAAGTTTCTCCTTTTAAAAGTCAAACTAGACGCACCATTTGACAGTGGTGTTCACTTTTTTGACTTTAAATACTTTTAGTGAAACCTTTAAGTCAATTTGATAACGATATCTCGCCGGTTGTTAACTGTCAATTTTGACGAATGCGGATCTTTTTAATCAATCTACAATTTTATGTAAAGATTCAAATCAGTACAAAATTCTCGTTCCGTTGATGATCACTTTCAATATCAAACTAAAATATCTTTGAAAGTATACACTGAATGTGGTATCATTTTGAGAGATATTAGACTAATTCCTAGAATGTTTGTCACTAAGAAGAAAAATATTTATGAAATAATTTTGACGTAGAACGCGACTTTTTCTGCGCATCTTAATATATCGCTCATCCGGTTAATTGCGATAATTTATCCACGGACTATTCTTTGCGCGTGATTTGATATAAAAACAATTGAATAAATTTTATCGCTCACGATAATATTTTTTTAATTATATTTTCCAGCCAAATAATCAGATAAAATTTTTAGGTCTGTTAATGGGTCTATTATAAAACAAATCACCGAAATAATTTTGTTTTACCTCAAAACGTTATATTTTGCACGCCATTGATTGGTTGCGAGTATTAAAACAATGATGCCCCTGGGGAGGGGCGGTCGATACTAAATTTATCAGGCCAAGAAGTTTGCAACGGAAATTAATTCCTAAGGATCCCTCCTCAAGTGTCACTTGGGTGGGCTGTGAGTTGAAAACCCTCCCCCCATCCTACCCCTGCTATATCAACTCACGGAGAGGATCCGACAAAGCAAAATAATACATTATTCAATATTGACGAAATTATCGCCATTCAAAAAAATACGCTTGACAAAAAATACTTCTTACCTAAACAAAATCTCTCAGAATCGGTTCACGGTTAATTTCAGGCACAAGTAATGATGTTATTTAATTTCCTTTATAGGTTTATTTAAATTTTAGTATGTCTTCTTCTCTCGTTATTCTTAAAGATGTCTTCCTAGATATATTTTCCCAGACATCAGTACGTTTCTCGATTGTATTGCAAATTGGTTTTATTATAAGAAGCGACCGCAGCTGGGTAACTGGAAACCATATATTCAGTTATCTTTTTGAAAAAGAACACTATCTCCTTTATATTTACAATTCTGTTTGCATTTTTTTCTTCTTGATCTCGGTTAGTATATGTTTTTACTTGCTTTGAATTTTAAATCAAATATGCAATATGTGCATTTAGTCAACTTTGAGTTAGTAATTGTCTTCAGTTTATTTTGTCTGAATCTTCTATGTGCAAAGATTATCTGAACATCTTTTCACAGCTAACTTATATTACAAGAAAATAAAAGAAATACAACCTAATTTGTTTACATCTGTGATTCATGTATACATTCGATTGCCGAGTCTGAATAACTGTTGTTTGGAAAAAACAACACATTTACACAGGTTTTCCTGTGATTTACTTAACTACAAAAAAGTCTGTTAATATTGTTTGTGATGAATGAAATCGGTCAAAATTTGATATTGAAAGTCTACTTTCAGTCTTTATCATAAATTAAATGTTAAATATATCTTGTGATAGCATATTTTGTTTTATATTTTACTTAAGCAAAAGCAAATGTCGTGTATTTAACATTTATTTGATATATTTATTATATTATTCCAAAAACATATGCATAATTTTTTTTCAGTTTTTCGAAGCTTTTCTACTCTGTGAAGCTTGATTAATTAACTGACAACATTTTATTTTTAACTTTTACTCTTTAACTTTAACTCTTAATATTATTTTTATGTAGAATTTTATATTCAACAGTATTCGTTTTAAATTTTATTGACGTCTATATCATTCATAGATAATAAGATTTTTTTATATTTTTCACCTCTAACCATTCTTGTACTCGTCAGCTTTTTGTAATTTCAAACATTCGAGCTTTTTTAATTTTACGAGTAACACCTTTAAAATATTAATTTTACTATCTATTAAATTTCGAAGTCTTAAATTCTTACGGACAAACGGCAATATCTTCGGTAATCTACCGTTGTTACAGAAAATAAATATTTATTTTTCCCGTCAGTTTTCATCACTATTATATTTCCCTCTAATGGTTTGAGAAACACATTACTGGTGTAAGGACCATAAAAGTAATGAAAATTATATCTAAGATCATTTATTACATAATCATCTTTCGTAGCATATACCAACAGGATTTTGAATAAGTTTCTTTTTAATATCCTTCCCTGATAGAAATCGTGTATCACTGATGATTTCGTCTGATTGAAAATATTAAGCATATGAATATTATCCCTTAGACACAAAAATACGGCTGATTGAATAGTTCGGCAACAACCAAATGTTCAATTTTAAGTCAGATGGAACATTCCAAGCTATAGCTTTAGTAATGTTCATTTATATTGAATACTGAAATAAATGTCTCCATTTTTATATAATATCCTGATGTCTTGCTTCGGGCCCAAACGCATAGCATTAGCAATTACTCTAATTTAATACGTAAACTGCTTCTAACATAGGAACAATTCAATTGATTTTCAGACAAGAACACATAGTTAAAAACTGTCCACAACGAAGTGAAAAGCCGTCTTTTTATTTATTGCGAAAAATTTACTTTTAAAAATACATATTGTATCGTTCATTCGTATCGAAGTTGACTTTTTAACTTAGAAAATATTTATCTAAACAACTGTCGAGTATTATTTCTGTAGAACTAGATAATAATCATTTTCTCTTTGCAAGTGTATTCTTTACGTTGGAACAATACCATTTTAAGAGCATACCTTCAAATAGAGTTTCGGAGACCTTTTTACTCGTCTCTTTTGAAACTCTCGATTCATTTCATGCCTTAACTTTTTCCATTCTGATTACATCGTTCTCTCCACATTTTTTTATATTTTCGTTAACATAAAAAACCGCTCATTCATTTTTTTAAAGTTTTCCATTGCGAAAGATTTTATTCAACTTTGAGAGTTGTTCATTTCTTTTTCCATGTTTTTCAACTCGCCCAAACAATAAAATAATTCTTGTCTCTTCAATCGGTCGTATTGTTTTTATGGTTAGATAAAAAAATATCTTTTAAATTGTTTTAAGAGCGATGAAAAATGAATATTCCGTCATACGTCATACTAGCATTATTTATCAATATCGTTTGTATTATAACTCTCGTGACAATATTTGTTGTTTCAGTTGCTTACAGTTATGCAATAAATCTTTCGACATTTCATATTGTAGAACATTCTATCTTCTAGTTGATTGGAGTACCTCTTGTATGATCCTGATCGGTGCATCGAAATGTTAGTTAGTTAGTATGAAAAAATTGAGTGATTAACTTCATTTACCACCCCTACTGATTGAATATAACAAAGAAATATATCCATCTTAATGCATTCTGACAGTTAACCGCTTAAAATTACCCTCTAGTATATAGAATACGTATACTGCGACCCGCGATAATGAAGGTAGCAACAATTAACATGACACAATACGACAGAGCATTGCGAGTTCAGACGGTGTTCGTAAATGTACTTCATTCCATTTGCATTTAAATTGACTACTAATGGCTCGACTCGATTCAATTATTAGACACTCTTATTTCTGTACCCTCCGATAAGAATTCTCGTCATTTGTATAAAGGGTTCGAGCATACCTCCAAGGTATGAACCTACTGGTGTCTAATGAACGTTTATCGCTTTACAAATGACTTATTTTCTCCAGTTCAGAAATCAATCAGAGCTATCATTTTGTCATGTAGATTGCATCGCTTTTTCGTTGATCGAATTCCATTGTTCATTTATTGTATGTGTGATATTATTTTTATATCCACGAAACAATACGCAGGCCTAGATGCAAAGCTTAAAGCTATTATAAATTAATCAGCTCCGTTGATATTTGGTATATTAACGACCACTTTTTCAATTAATTTCTTTCGAAAGTTAACAATACATGGTTCTTAGTATTAGAATAAATAGATTTCCTATATTTTACTGAAAAATCACATTGTTTGCATTACGACCACTATTAAAATTTATTAAATCTTAATTAGATACAGTTGCTAACACAGTCAAATAACGTTTATTAATTATCTATTCATAAATCATTCGGAAATTAATTTACATTATTCAATACGATAAATATTCTTAATAAAACTGCCATTAAATCTCGTATTTTTTTATTGATTGAATTGGCATTCACTTGGTAAAACTCCATTATAACACGGTGAAAAAAATAGCAATGTATTTTAGTTCTACATTTTTTAAAAGATATAGTTGATAGCTATGTCGGCTCACGACATCGTCAGAACTATGCGTAAACAAACATTTGCTTATCAATATATACCTGAGGATTCTTAACGAACAAACTAATATATGTCAGTCGCCATTGCTCAACCCACTACGGGGGGCTGTTTCGTTTCTGTAATAGACCATTTCCGTGCCATATGTGAAATTATTGATATTGCCGCATGTAGAAAAGGTACACAATACATCTTATCTCCTGTTTTAACATAACTATATCATCTGACGATGGCGTGAGCCGAAATAGCTATGAACTATATTTAAAAAAGTAATTTTGTAGAACTAAAATAGATTACTATTTTTTTCACAGTGTCGTATTTTTTTATTTGACAATGTTAGTCAAGATCATCATCATTGTATTGAAGTCAAAATTTTTCACTCAATTGTCGCTCAAATAAGATAGCAATCTAATTAAAATCTTTCTTTACGCAAAATGTTGCCACTTTAACGTTTAAACTTTCGGTTTACTTTTTGCGATGTTTCACATTGTCTAATATCTTTAAACGCGCCGCCTGAAGGCGTCGTCAACCGCGTAAGTAATGTTTAAATTTCTCTTACAAATTCTTAAGCATCATGTCATTGTTTTATTTGAAAAATCTTACAGGAGCGTACATCATAAAAATGTTGCTTCGCCTTCTTTCTGTGTTTATATTCACCTTCCCCTGAATGTAACCTAATGACACAAAAGCTTGCAAAGCTTCAAGCAATTGACATACTTTTTCTCTTTTCCATGAAAGCTGCATTTTGGGGCTTCCTTTTACATACCGCTGAATAAACCCGCCGGATACGAATCCCTGGAAAATTACAAAGATTCAGAGAACGTCTTTAAATATTCCACTTTTTCTTTGTCTATTTAAACTATGTAATATATTGCAAAGATATTCTAAACGTTTTGCTCTTCGCAGTGCCTTTTATGTCTTAACAATATCCTTGCGATTTTTTCAGCTGAACGTTTTCTAATTGAAATCATTCATTGATCTACTCCTTTCAGGTTCCTTAAAAATTCAATGACGGGCATTGTTAAATCTATCACAGCGGTAGTGTTTAAAGTAATTGCGCATATAAGCAAGCATAGAATCATAAGCAAGCCATTTACATTACCGAAATAAATACATTAAAATATTGCAATAAGATATATCATGCTACATTCAAATACAAATTGCTTGCTTTTAAATTTTGAATATCAAAAATTTTACAATATTTATAAAAAATGAATATTAACCACATGAAAATTTTACATTAAAATTACATAAATAACCTTCAATCGATATCGTATATTAATCACGTGTTTTAAGTTTTTCCATAACTAAGATGAAAACTGAAGATTTTATTTCTTAAAAGGTCGAGGTCAGTTTTTATGATTGGTATATAAAACGCCCATAAAATTTCAATTTATATATAACCAAATAGTGACAGATATGAAAGAACTTCTGCCCTGAGAAACTTTTATTTGCGTAAAAACTAATCAATCCACAGACGCTTGCAAAATAAATATCACTCACCTCAAATTTATTTATACTGTCATAGCCGTATGATACTGTAGAAGCTACATTGCATCGAGCGTACTGATTCACAATTATAAATAAAAAATCTTCCATTTCACCAATTTTACCGGGCCTTCACACTTTTAGAGGCTGAAATACGTGCAAAGATTCCAAACATTTTAACTTGTCTGTTATATTGCTTAACAATTCGGTTTTTACGTTTTAATGGATTCGACGATCTAACGAATAAATATAAACTGAATTAAATAATGGAATTATTTTATATAGCAATATTCTCTGCAGGTTTTACCGTATATTACATAATTGAAATGATTAGCGATACAAATTCGATTTTGAAATTCCATCAAGAACCTACCCTCAATCGATGTCTATTTTTTTTTTTTTGAAATCTTCCATAAAACGCTTTTTAAATCACAATTACTTTCTTGGCAATAAAGTATTAGTGTATCCCCAACATTTGTAAATTGTCCATCGCGACTAATTTTCAAATATTAAAATTGGTACATCTTTTGTTTGCAAGTTGTAGGTACAAAATTACATTGTTTACAAAGGGGTTAATTAAGAGAATTATAACGGTCAGCAATACATTCAAAACAACGAAAATATGCAAATCGCAACATGCATGATAAAGAAATTTAACAGTGAGCTTATAAACATGAAACTGTTTCGTGCTTTTTATCCGCATTTCGCTCTAATCAAAAATTTATTTACGGAAAGGCAAATAAAGAACAATAGTTTTGAATATTTTTATCAAACGCTATTTTTTGAGATCAACCATAAACAACAACAATTTCATTTTAAAATGTTTTTTAAAACAATCTAATGGAAAGTCATCATGGTGTTTTAAATTATAGTAATCATAATCATTTGCTTTCTATCTTTAAATTTGAATTACTTTAACGTAAATCTATTCCCTTTCAATAATTATCTATGAGGTGTTCAATCCAATCGTGCGATTGGATTATAATTATTATATTATATATTGCACGCTTACCACTTTCGCCCTATCCGCCGTCTAACGTTAAGTGAAATACTTTAAAGAAATCACCTTGTGTTATGTTATGTCGAAAAATTCTAAAAATCTATAATTTTATCGCTCAAATAATATTAAATGAAATATCATTTGATTTTTTATTTTTCAAAAATATTTTTTTTTTTTACCTTTATCCATTTGGTCAAATGTAACTGCCATCTATGTTTCAATACTTGATGTAGTTCATCCGATATTACTCGATAGTTAGTATACCGTTTGAGCGCCTGTGACTACGATCAAAAATGTCCCAAATGCAGTGTGGTTTGCCAAGCGCACCGAATACCAGGCGCGCCAAATAGTTTTCTATTAAATTCAATAAAGCTCTTATGACTTAATATATATAACAGTGCTTTGGGAAGAAGTAAGAGTTTTCACCCAAAGTACCTTAATTTTTATGTTTTGAGTAATATTTAAAATAAGATACCGTCAAACTGTTTGAACTTTGTACATATCTACATTTCTTTTCGTTTATATCTCGGGTTTCATCCAATGGCATCTTCAGGGTTTCTCTGGCACGGATGCAATAAAACTGTAAGTCAGGCAACAGCTGGTATCACTGTGCATTTCTTTCAACTACCGTTTAACAAAAAAAACAGATTTAATTAGAGAAAAATATACCTATAGACAATTTTCACCGACGAATCTTCAGGTTTTGTTGTAGAATAAATTTCTTATGTAATATATACTATATTTATTTATTACGTTAAAAACTTATTTTTGTCGCTATATTTTTGCTTAAGTTGAAAGTGGTAAAATTTAAGCTTAAACTTTGAATTGTTAATGAAAACTGCATTCAAAGTTTTACAGCATCCGGACAGTTGTACAAATTTCAGCTGTAATTGCAACACGACGCTTTTAATTCGAGCCTTATTTAACATATGTATAATATTATCCTCAACGGTAAGTTCTGATTGTCTAGCCGGCAGTTTATTGTTTCATTCACATGCAAAATAACAAGAGAAACCTCTATTCTTTATTATTTGGCCGTGTTCCACCTCGAATCTTAAGTTAGTATTAAATTTACCTAAATGAACTGAACAATATTGTGGTGCACAATTTCGCTTTTATTTGAATCTATTAATGTACCAAGTACTTATAATAAGGTTTTATATAAAAATAACTACAAAAATCATATTTAATTCTCGATTACAGTTTTTTATCACTAAAAAGATAATGGTGTGCACGGGCACGTTGATTTTATTAGATTGGTTTGAAAAATTATGTCCGACATTCAATTATTGTTAAAGCTTAAACCGTCTACAGTAGCTATGGCTGTCATCTATCAATCAGTTATTAAAGATATTTTATCTCAAAAATTCTTTTTTTTTTTGATTGCTTGAAATCATTTAGACAATTTAATTCCGACTCAAGAACGCCATATACAGTTATAAGTAGAAATTTATAGCAAATAAATTAATTTGTATAGTTCAGAATGAAATGACCAATTTTTGCGTTAATTTAACGTCAGTTTGTCAACGGTTGCCGTTAAGTATTAATATATATCGTTTCAAGTTTTTAATACTCCAGAGATCTCTACAGTTATGTATTAAATTAAAAATGTTGGTAATCGATATTATTCGAAGCGGAAATTATTCGTTGCAACTTTGAATTTCATACTGGCTTCTCAACTCTGATAATGATACAGGCACTTGACCTCTTAGCTTTGAACAATGTCAACCAATTACAGCCGGAAGTTGAAAAGTAGGCTTGAATCGAATATTCCGACCTATATCCGGTACTAACTGACTCTACAATCGACAGTTTATTCTCGCGGCTTCTTTTCCAGCTATTGTAAAACTTAATAATAGATAAGACCACAACTATTAATAATGATTTTAGTAAGTGAATAAGCTCAGCTTGAGGAGTAGAACTGCGAATAGCTAATAATTATATCTAATAACTTTCCTACTATATTTTTTCATACATTTAATACATGGCTTAACTAAGTTGTTCAACTTAAAACAAAAAGACAATTTGTCATCAGAATTAGATCAGTTTACAATGTGAATAAGCTGTTCAATGAAGTTGATAGAAAGATAATTTGAAATACGCTAAGTATCTATAAGAGTTCTTTACATTTAAATTTTAGTATTGAAAGATAGTGTATTTAAATTTTTTTGGTTGATAAATGATCATTACCTTATTTGACTTAAAATTCCATATAAAACTATATTTGTCAGGTCTGCTGCATTCGTGTGATAAAACGCCTGAAGATGTCCAAAGGTGAAACCGGTTCGTAAGAGACAAAACATGTGGAATCATTCAAAGTTTTAACAATTCAAATTTATTATGTAAATTCTGTTAGCACATTCAGTCGATATCATAAATTAATATTGTATTTGATACTATCTTTTAGATTCAAAAAACTTTTCTATCAATCATTGATTATGAGTCAAAATTCTGTGTATTGTTTTATAAATTTTAACGTATTCTGTTAATGGCAACAAGTTAGAAAACCAAATGATATATATGTTATATTTACACACTCAGTGTTATTCACAAATAGATATGAAACATTCGTATACGGTCATCAAGAATCACATTTTTATTATATCCTCTAAAATATTTCACTTATCAAAAATACCCAAAACTGATACAATCTTTTAATATAATCCATCATGCAATCTATAAAATTCCCGGTTAATGATGTCAACAAAATTAACCCGATTATTAAAAAATATTGTTTTAATCTTTATAGATACGGTAAAGAGGGATATGTATCTCAAATAGTTTGTTAATTGTTTTGTGTATATTGTGATTATATTTCAAATAAATGGTCAGTAGTATTTAATAACAGAATACAACTAAAAGATTTAAAATGTGCATCATGTTTGTGTGAAATATTTTTAATCCCTGTAGTAACGAGTTGATTTTTCGTACCATAGTAAAACGTGAAGTAGTCATCGAAATCACCGCAACCGCTACTGTGAGGTGAACAGGGTGTAAAATTTTAATTGGGCTGTTTTTGTTGTATTTTTGCGGGCTTAACGCTTGTACGGTTTGTGGAATCCGCCCCTGTATGACTCTGTGCACCCCTCATTCATGTCACTTGACTATGAAAGATATCTCATTTCTCTGTAAATATTTTGAACATTTATATTCTTTACCAAATTTCACTGAAACATTTTGTTTTATGACTCAACGTTTCCATTGAAATTTAAATTCTTATTTTAAGTTAGACATTTTTAACCATTTGCTTATATTAGTATTAGAAAGTCATTCATTTCTTTTGGACGAAATACAAAAAAAAAATACTTTAATTTTTTGAATTCAAATTGGTACAGTTTTGGTGATATATTGCTTTACGTGATAAAAATAAAAAATCTTTGATCTCACTTACAATTTTTATTTGATAAATTATCTCAAAACTCACTAAAATAAACAATATAGCCTCAATTCCACGTGTTGTGTTATTTTACGTTAATATTTCTATTTCATTCGAATCTGGTAAGATACTCATAAGATACCTGTTACAGCGTACTTTGAATAAACAATAACTGTCTTTTAATATATTATACATGTGCTTCGATCAAATTCCTTAGTTTAATTGTGGTCATAAGTTATAAGTTGTAATCGATATTGGTTTTAGTGATTCCAAATTTACATTTGGTGTTTGAATTATTGATCTCTATACAAATTTTCTTTGGTTTTAAATAATTACAGTAATCAATTCACAAATCTTTAGTTAACAGTAAATTATAAAGAAAATTCGTTTGAAAAACAATGAACATAAGAAAAGCACGACAAGAATGAAATGAATGAAAAGAATGAAAAATAATTGTTATATCTGAAGATTTTGATGCTCAGTCGTATTTAATGTCTATATTTTGAAATAAACTATTCTGCCTTTTGCATCTGAATTTGAATTGTCATCTATTTATTGATTGAGCAATTATTTGCTTTTATTTTCATGCTTTAAAAAAATACATTTTTTTTAAAGACTTTTTTTGATGTTGTAATACTTTAAAAAACGATTGGAATCAATGAAACGTTAAATAGGAATTCGATTATACATATTATCTTATTAATTAAAATGTATAACACCATAAAAACAGGTAAAATGCTTAAAATTCATATAAATATTCAATTTCAAAGTTCGGGACTATATAAGTCCATTGAGGCTTTTAAAGTAGACAATAATTCTCGTGTAAGACTTAGTTGTACGCTCAATTATTAAACACAGCTAGGTACCTGCAGGTTTCCCGTGATAGTAATAAATTTCCCCAAGTTTTCTCGGGCAAATTGCGATGCCCAATTGAAAAAAAACTCTTTTCGATAATTTTACCGGACCGTGAATTCACGCTCAATTGAAAACAGTAATGTCATTTTTTTTGATAAAACATTTCATGTACTATTTTTTACTTAAAGTATTTATAATCCTGCCTATTAATTTAACTTTTTTCGTAATAAGAAAACATTTTTGTTCACATTTTTGATAATCACATATAACCTATGCACAGCAATACTGATTCAAAGGAGTTAAGTACATTTTATGAACGATTAAAGATGAAAAATTATTTGTGAATCACAAAAGATAGCTGTGATACTTTATTCTATCACTGGTCGAAATCTTTATTTTGAAGCTTGCTTAGTGTTTTAAACAACCGTTGAACATTTTGTGTGGATTTTGCTACGTTTTACCCCAATATCTGACGTTGTAAGAAATAAAAATAATTTTGTTATTCCATGATGTAAATCACCGTTATTTCTAATTCCTTATTAATGTTTTCAAATTGAATTGAAAACTTTACATTTTTATACTTTTTTTTTAATTTGTTACCTCTTGAATTCCGTCTTTTGTATATTTATATCGCTTATCTGTTAATCGATTATTTTTTTTCTTGGCATTAAAAATTTCGACACTTATCTAAAATCATACAATCCGCATATTTCCTAGCATTTATTTCAATTTATCTTTTTATGATTATGCATACTATAATTATTTTCGCTATGTTGTTTTATTGTTTTTATATTTTTTTCAAAGCCATTTTAAATTTCGGACGATTTTGTTCCTAGCAGTGAAAGTGAGTGAGTTCAAAGTGAAAATTTTTGTTTACCGAAAATACCGAAAACGCTGTTTTGAATACCGAAAGCATTTGTTATTCCAATATATTTACCGACAAAGAATCGATACCAGAGATACAGAATAGAAACAAGGTATTTTTTGTGCTGAATCATAATGGCATTTGTCCCGAGCGATATTGTTTTATCAAGCTGTGACAGTTATCTCCCCAGGAATGTAGGCAAAGCGTGGCGTAGGCCGTAGACTCGTAGACCTCATTTGAAATGCTAAGTCTCCGGGGACGGCACAGGCACCCCGCTAAGGTACCCACGCCCGGTTTGACACGAGCCTGACTGATCCATTTAATAAAATCTGTCAATATAAGAGTTTCCGAGAACAGCCTGCAATATCTATGTAATGGCGGGGAGGTTTCGTGTAGCTATTTATTTGTACTGACGTGCCGTAAGTCGTCAACCGTTTATTTGTGGATTGTTTTGTTTTATCCGCTCATCGTTTTTCATTAACATTAAATAATAAACTATGGTAATTAAATTGACTCATCGTGAAGTGACTCTGTTTTTTTACTGTTGAACGATCTTACATGTAAGAATGCTTGCGAACAGCTGGAAATCAGTAGACATCAACTATCACAAAGAATTCTTAACGAACAAACTAAGATATGTCTATCGCCAATGCTTAACCCGCTGCGGGGTGCTTCTTTGTTTCTGTAATAGACCTTTTCCGTGCCATATGTAAACTTATTGATAAAGCCGCCTTTTTAGTTTCATTTACAATTTTTAGTTTTATTGCGAGCAAGAAACAAGCTAGGTCGTTAAAAAAAGAGATAAGATATATTGTGTACCTTTTCTTCACAGCTATATATAGATAATAAAATGTTAGTTTAAGCATAGTTCTGACGACGGCGTGAGCCGAAATAGCTATCAACCATATTTAAAAAAATTATTTTGTAGAACAAATACATTGCTATTTTTTTTCACCGTGTTATAATGGAATTCTAGCAAGTGAATGCCAATTCAATCAATACAGTTTTAAGACTTCTGGGATTGGAAGAAAATTAAAAGTCGATTGTCCGATTTACAACATCTTAAAAGCCTTATTAAAGTAAAATATTTACTAGCTTATGGCTGTATTACTTAAAAAGCTTTTTCACATGTTATATATATCTGCACTAATTTAAATTCATTTATTCACAAAACTATATTCTTCATTTAAGTCACTATTGTATTATAATAGATTAATGTTTATTTTCCTTCCAACGTATTTTTATTCTTTTCATTAGAAGGATCTCTCCGTTAACTTATATCATTTATTTTTAGTCACGCGATATGTTTTTTCAAAGCTTTTTGATGTTTTACCTTATGACCTACACGAGTCTGTGCTTATGTGAATCACAAACAAAAGCTTTGTAATAGCAAACTTTCATGAGCACCTTTAACTGCGCAATGATCGGTAACTCTGTAAGAGTTCTAAATCAGTACTGTCCAAAATGCGAACCTTGTAAAACAATATTTGCTGAAAACATTTAAACAAGTCGAACCAGTAGGGAAGTATTCGATAAATAAAAAGTTATAAGTTAAGCTCTCTGAATCAACATTAGCTTTGAGGAAAAAATGTTTAGTTTAAGTAATTCAGTGCACAAAAGCATTGATTAGTTTTGAAATCAACTGAGTGCTACCCACTAATATATTTTAATTTTCAATGCGATCTTGAGACTACCTAAGGTTAAACAGTCCTGCTCCACTTGATGGATGTTACTTAGTATTCCTTCACCGAGATTTTTCTCCACCGAGCGACGATATTTTTATATCTTCATCCCCCATCTCTCGATAGGATGTTGTGTTTCACATTGTATAAGAATACATATTATTCCGAGTGAAATATTTTTTATGAGTGTTTTATATTCTTATATTTCGATTCGTAGAACGTCACAAAGAATTGTTTCTCTTGATTTATTATATTACTAAGCATGTTGGTTTACATAGTACAACTTTACTATAACACGGTGAAAAAATAGCAATGTATTTTAGTTCTACAAAATTATTTTTAACAAATATAATTGATAGCTATTTCGGCTCACGCCATCGTCAGAACTATGCTTAAACTAACGTTCGCTGATCTATATATAGCTGGGAGAAAAGGCACACAACACATCCTCTCTCCTGTTCCAACGGCCTAGCTTGTTACTTTAACACAATGACACTAAATTTTCAAAATTCTAAATGAAACAATAGGTGTCTATGACAATAAGATTATATGTGGGACGGAAGTGGTCCTTCTGGAAGCAAATCAGACCACCCCTTTGTACAACGGCTGGACAAGTGGCGATACTATTATGTCTCTTTATACTCTTTACTATAGTTCCGCAATCATTATATATTATGATCACTGGCCATCAATTATAAATTTTCATTTGTTATAGTCTTTTACCAGTGCACCCGCTCTTAAGTTATATTTCTTGATATATGTGAAGTTATCATAGCAATACTTTTTGATTTGACTATTGAATATTCTTACATCTGCTGGCACGGTAGAACTTTAACGTACATTTACTACTTGAAGTCCAAATAGCTAAATGTAAACATTATTTACTAATAAAATATATGTCAGTAACTTTTATCTTTCATGTTTATATTTAATACGATTAAAAAAAAAAATCGTACGGTATTTTTTACGTAAATAACCGCGATATTATATTCAAAGTAATTTTTAGATTATTTTAAATAATGGTGTGCTGTTTGTTGTATGTTGTACATGTTACTTTTGACCGTACCTCATGTCACACCCACAGGCTTTAGTTCATTCATTTATACAAATGCTTTAAGTTGAAAATATAATAGTTGACCTAAAAATGCCGGCCAGGATTTCATACACGTGGCCACTTAGATTTTTGAGACGAGTTCTTAGAAAAGACTGGTTGATTGATGTATGCGGTTTTTACTTAGTGTTGTCAATTAAAAATATTTTTTTTTTATATATTATATTTTTCTCAACACAAACACCTTAAATATTGATATAGGGTAGCTTTATTATTCCATAATTTATAAAATTTCGTTTTCGGGAATGAGAAACCCGCGTTATTGCTCCCTTGTCGATATCTTGTTTATTTCCGAAATTTGCATACACAAAAAAAATTAAATTACGCAATATAACCCGGCAAGCGCCCGGGGGTGTTACATTTGTTTAACACTTAGACCCCGAGTCCCGGAGGTCAGCTTCCACATTACACCGAGCGCGGTTTAAAACGTGCGTTTGTTTGAGCAACTTCTCGCGTTGGCCGGATACTCTCGTGGAAACCATTACTGCGATTGCTTAGCGCATTAGCGCCTCACTCCGCCTAGCGAGCGGAAGCATAATGTATACACAATATTGCGAAACAAATGTCCGCACATATACAGTTTTTCATAAGCTCCGACCTTGTGTAGCAAGTACAGTCATAATATATTGTTTTTCATCATCATTTTTATGGACAAATGAATCGAGTATCCACTGTTATTTCAACAGAAAAGATGTGTTATTAGGTTTATATAGTTTTTTTGTAGGTCCTTATTAAAAAATGGCTTCGTTCCTTTGTCTATTTAGTATTTATATAAAAAACAATTACCGCCCATTCAGTTAAATTAAATCAAACGTATTTACGCACCCACTCGGTAATATTTTATTTAATTCTTCGATATATATTTTAGTAATGGAAAAATTATCGATAACACTTTTTAATGAATGTAAAACAATATTACGACATGTAACATGATGGATAATTTTTACACCATAAGTGGATACAACTGTGGAAAAAAAAGCATTTTAGATCTACAAAATTTATAACGGATATAATTGATAGCTATTGCGGCTTACCCCTCATCAGAACTACTAGTTTTTATTAGGACAATTGTTTTATTTTTTATCAAAAGTTTGCAGGCTTGTGTTGTTTTCTTCTGGTCATGTACTGCCGCCTTTTCTATGTCGCTAAAAGATTGATATAGAAATTCGAATTGTAGAAGCTTTATCACTTTACATCGCTTATATACTATCTAATCCTGTGGAATAGGAATATACCGTTCATATTTTCCTTCACTTTAAAATGTTCAGTGGCCCATGGCTCGTATTCCCAGTATTTAGGAGAAAATCTAGTGTAAACTATTCACCATTCCATCAGTAACAAGGATTTCAAAGTTGTAACATCGATAGCGAACCATTTTTTATCTTCCGCCTTATTACTTTATCATTGTTCAGTAGGCGGTGTATCTGAAGGCGTGTACACGCCATATCATCCATCGACTTACCATTAGTTCAAGAGGTCCGAAGGTCCTGCCGCCCTCGCAAGTGTTTATCTGCCGAATCACGCTCAACTTCATTTGTAAACGTCAGCAGCAAAACCTTTCTCCGTAACGAGCCCTTCAGATTAATCTGAGACCTACGCAACTATTTGATACCTATACTTTTCGCTCTGGCGGACATTTTTCACCACTCAGCTTCTATATTGATTGGAACAGGCTCAATATTTCGACGTTAATTACCTTAAATTTATGTTTTATTTTATTCAATTTAATAATTTTATTGATAATAACAATCTGAGAATTGCCGTCCTGCAACATCAGCAATATTAAATTTTATAAATCAAAAAATTAAGTCAAATATTTCAGCTTGACAGATACATCACACTGGTTAAAGTTACAGATGTACTATTGAAAAGCTATTTTCAAGCACCGTCTTTTGTATACATACAGCCTTTGCTTGAATTAACACACGATGGATTATGCACATTGCATGTTGTAAGAAATAAAGGAACATAATGCGTATATACGACTTACTATATATTTTTTGTTTAATACTGTAATACTTGAATCTTTACTCTAGCCGTAAACGGCTTAATATAATGAATTTAAACAATCTCTTGTAAAAACAACACCTTATAAAGTATATATGCTTATGATTGAGAGCGGACTTGATTTTAAAAAGTCACTCTTAAGATCCATCACAAACAGATTAGAAGTGACCCTTATGAATAATCGCTCAATGTAGAACCACTTTTATATTTCGCATCAGGGCTAATTCAGACCAAGCTTACATTTCGTCGGCCTTTGCGGTCTTTTGGTAAGGGTAGGTCTGTCTACTATCACATATCTCTGAGTTAAATTTCTTACAATGGATACACCGTATCTATACAATTTCAATTCTGTATGTAAGACTTTTGACATAAATGATTAGTATCTTTTCTCTTCGATCTCATCAATTTAATCTCATAAAATTTACAGTTTTAACGATTTCAAAAAAGTTTGTTATGTTATATCTTATCCAATCAACGAACCACATTCCACATATTTCAAAATAAACATTGTCGTTAAAAAATCGTATCTTTCCCAAAACTACTTGAAAAAATTAACTTCTCTGCGTTTTATTTTTCTCTCTACATTTTATTAACGCGTCAATCTCCGTAACAAGCTACACAACCACCCTATTGCCTTTTACGAAATTGTTTATCATATCAATCATTGCAGTATCCTCTTTACACATAAATCGTTTTTGCGATGTTTTATACTGAGAATAAACTGTTTATGTATACATACTTTTTAGATCTTTACAGTGCGAAATCAACCAAACTTACTTTCCACTAATGTAATTAAACTAATTGTCTTTGTAAAGCATTTTAAGTGGTTCCAATCTTACCGATAAACGTCTGCCTACCTATCCATCTCTAAGTGGGGACATTATACTTGATTGGTGTTTTGTAACTTTGACCTTTGACGCGAATTCGCTAAAATAAAGTGTTCTAATTTTCTACTTGTCTCTTCATTAATCAATCCATTTTTACTTCCATTTTCATTTGTGGAGACTGAAACAGATTGCGTACTTAATTCTGCAAATTTATTTTTCCTAATATGTATAGTTCTCGATATTCCTTAGGTGATTACTTTATTCAGTTCGCATAGTAATTAAAACCCGAATTTTAGTATTTTGTTAAGACGAAACTATGTTCATATTTAGTTTATATTTTGTGATTATATTTACACATGTTTTTATATACTTTTAACGGATATTTTTTAATTTTACACTAATAACTCCTGGCAGCAAAAGTATATTATTTATGTTACATGGATAAGTATGTCATTTAAACTTTAAAACAAAGTAAAATATGAGAGTGACATTCACTATTTTTATTTTTAAAAATTGTTTTTTTTTTTTGTATGTTTTTCTGCTCAATCTAGTTAGTAATCACCTTTCAACAATAGTACTATGTTATTTAACATATGTACTCGTTAATTCCGCAAAATAATGATATCAAAACAATATGTGTTAAATGTTTATTGAAATAAAATACTTACTATGTGTGTTATTGTCAGATTTGAATCAACACTTATTTTCAAAATTAATTTCCGAGAAATCTTTGACTTTTAAGCACTCTGCTAATCTATGATATTTTATGGTGATATTAAGCAGTATTCACGTGGTATCAAATGATTTGTTATAGTGACACCTAGTTGCAAAGATGATACATAAGACTTACATTAATATTGTCATATTATGAAATGCTTTATAAAATACTCATTCTTTAACCATTCAGTGGTTGAATAGTATACTTACTTTTTGTTCACAACAGATGTTATAGTTCTGTTCACGAATCCTTGAATGCCACTACAAAAGGTCAAATATGTAAGATTTTGACTCGTTGGGTAAAACGGTTTCGGTCGCGTATTATTTCACCCCAATTTTACGCTCTGGCACTCAGCCGTGAACGCGGGAACTCGTATTGTAAGTCACCTTGGCTCCCGTCCCGCAGCTATAAAGCTCGCGAAGGCTTCGAAAAACCTCCGCGAGGGAGATGTGACAGGCGCAATTGGTGAGACGCGACGCGACTCAGTGTTGGAGCGGAACCAAACTTTGTTTCGTTCAACTCCGAGGATGGATGGACGCGGAGTTTTTGCTATCTGACTACCGAGCCGTCGCAATCGTTCGTCACTTGAGATTTATTATCGTCAAATGAATCGTTCATGTCGTTGAGAATATATTACTTAAAATTTGTTCAGTATGATTCGCTCGCAAGTCGAAATAGTAAATTTCTATATCCGAAAACTGTACAAAACGCATATCTAAGCCAATCGAATCTACAACTTACGAAATTATCTTTATTATCACTTACTTACGATTTACTTCTAAAACATTTGACACTTTTTAAAATTCGTCTTTGATTTTTTTCAACATCTCTCAATATCAAATTGATACAAATGTCATTCCGTCTTATCTGTGTATTATCATGATTAAATTAATGCATTTTAATTGAACAACAAACGCATTTAAATGTATTTTCTATCGTTACTTTTATATTTATTATTAAACTAGTTTACATATAAGAGAAGGAGTATTTTACAATTTATAAATGTAGTTAACCTTATATTTACATGAAATCTTTCGGTATAAATATTTGTTAAGCATGCACCATTTTCAACAAAATGTTTCTAAAGTGAT
This sequence comes from Himalopsyche japonica, assembly GCA_028555115.1. Lineage (NCBI taxonomy): Eukaryota > Metazoa > Arthropoda > Insecta > Trichoptera > Rhyacophilidae > Himalopsyche > Himalopsyche japonica. The sequence goes on along the minus strand of JAHFWJ010000597.1, from coordinate 1,403,997 downwards.
GGTTATTAATAACATAATCTTAACTTCAATTGTGAAGTTAATGAACGCATTGAATCCATACAAACCACAAATATTAGAAAAATATTTCACCATTTATGATGGTTTAGTTCTGCTATAATTTATTTATTTATTTCACAAACATCTATAAAATATATTTACACAGATATCTACTATCCCTTATAATATTCAGCGTTGGCTTATCCGGTCGTTTATATCAATAATCCGGAAAGCGTTTAATAGTTGATTAATTCGCTCCACGCTTACCACTGAGAAGCCTTTCGTAGCAGAGCTTTGGTTGCGTAGCCGGTCCGTTAAAAGCTCTACGCCCTACTAACTGCGACAGCTTTCGGTTAATGCGTGCGTAGAAGAAAATTTCACCAGCAAAACACCACCTGCGTCTCTTGTCGCTTTATACGTACTTAGTAAAGGCCGCTGTAATATATTTGCCCTCTGTACTCATCTATTACAAAACTTTCGTTCTCTATGCTTACTTTTAATTACCACCGAGTGTATTTAATACCACCCTGCTACATTACTTATTTTATGCTACTATTTAATTTTGGCGTCTGATTTATATCTTAAGATTTTCTTCAAATACACCGAAGTTCGTTTGCTGAAACTTTCAGTTACTAATTGCATTACCTCAGTTAATTTAGTTACCAGAAACACATTCTTTTGTCCCTACCTTTAATCTATTATATTATACAAACATATACAGTCTTTTCTACCATGTTTCCAATACACCCCCAACTGTTCGTTTCATTTATCATCATTTCTAATGTAATATAAGTTGTAACATTATTTTCATAATATTGTCTGTCTATCTCTACAATATATCTTTTACATCGTGAACTTTTTTTGGTACCTGAGATAATTTTCTTTTTTTTAATCCCATTGATAAAATTTGCCTTCACAATTAAATATTACATTATTAACTTTATACGAATGACACAACAAATTGTGCATTGATGAATATTCAAAAATTACAATTTTTAAACATCTTATATCTTTTTTCTTTTTATTTAGAATAACGAAATTATTTTTTGTGCCAAACCTTCACATATTCCATAGGATGTTATCATTCTAATACTTTGCTTTGTGTCAATTTCCTTTCAAACACTGTCGATACTCTATCCAATATTATAATTAAAATTTAATCTTAACTTAGATATAATTTGGCAATTCTTGTCGAATTAATTAAGACGGATACATGCGCATATTTCAAACAAACGTGATTTAAAATCGTCATTACTCAGATGAAAATCGTAACTCTTCGATTCCATAAATATTAAAAAAAAACATTATAATTTATAACGATTACAACAAAAGTCTATAGATATTATCTAAATCTACTAATTCTGTCTTTGTTTATTTATAACATTAAAATTTTTCCATCTTTAAAATGATCTTTCTATGCTTTCTTTATTGTTTTGAATAATTTCACAGATATTCCACGGCGTCTCTTATCTTTGTTTAATCGAAGCCAGAATAATAATTGAGACTTTTCGCGTCTCATTTCAGGCTGCATTTGAACTTATTATGTATGCATTTCGCTTCGGGATTTTTTGCTTTTGTTTTAAATCATAAAATGCATTTGCATTTTGTATTCATTCACAGTGAACACAGCCTCTTTTGAATTTTCAGTTGCTTCAGTAATCTCAGTTTTCAGCTTTCAAATTAGCGACTTTATTTTCAGGTTAATTCTGCATAAATACATTCGTAATTTTTGACTGAGCTTTATACAAAGTCGTCCTTGTAAAATTTAGACTGCTTTGTTGTTTGTCGATTTATAATACTATCGACACTTATATTATCCCATATTTTTTTCATATAATATCAGTTTTTTACGTGATAGAATTTTTAAAAACTTATTTTGTATTCTTGTAAGTTCCTTTTGTCATCATTTATTATTATGGCAATAATTTGTCGACATTGTCTTAACTTAATAAATATAACGCTATTATGTGTAAATTTTTCGAAAACAGAACAGTATAATCTTCAAATATTACATCTTATTTATCTATTGTATCATTCGACCGATTGCATATAGGCTCTTGGGTAATCATATCCCATAATTTGTTTATATATACCTGAAACAACAAATCGATCGAACTTACGTTTTGATAAATTTCGCTTGTGAATTATATTTGCATTGATCATTTATAGAATAGTATAAAGCTTCTTCTTAATGCCCTGAAGCGGCCTCTTGCATTTAAATAGTTATTTTAATGTATTTATACTTTTGTTTACTATATTAAAAATTAAATACCTATAATCTTAGGGAGAAAATAGACATCTTTATTCCTCATGAAAATATGTCTTTGTTAAGAATTAAATGACAGAAATATATTTATACATATTACTCTGTGTTGGCATTCTGATGTTGAAACAAAATGGCTTCACAGCTTGTACAATTTAACTTGCGGCAACAGAAGGTTGGGCAAATTTAAAAATACGATTCCATAAATGTCGCGGCCAAAGTGAAAATAATGCCTCATTTAGTGAAACGGCGTTTTAAAAACAAACAAATCATATTCATAGTGAAAGCATTTTAAGGTGGATAAATTTGTGTTTCAAATAATTTAAATAGCCATGAGTTTTATTATCGTTTACGTGTAAACGGACATGCCATTTTTTTATCTAACGACAATTCTTTTTCAATGTTCTCTTCGCTCTGAATATTGTTTTGTTTTTTCAATTGTTTTGGATGCTTATTGAGTTATGGTCACAGTGTTTTGGCTGAAGTCGAAATCGTGAAAAATGATCGACTCCCACTAAGTTTTCGATTAGACGATTTTGGAAAAATAATTCAATGAACAATTTGCCAGACAGCTTGATCGATCTTTAATTTAAGGCTCATAAGTTGGTGAATTATTTTTTTGAAACTTTATACAGTACATTTTTGCATACTAACCCGCTACTTCTACGCCCAAAATTCTTTAAACTATTTAAAAATATATTTTTCAATCATAACATAATGATAAATATTCAAGCCTTAGCAGTAAAAAGTAGCTTTATTTTTACGAAAAAAATATGAACATCAAGTCAAGCAGACGTGTTTTAAATTACTCACTGGAGAGTTAAAAAATATTTATGTTTTTCAGTAAAAATTAAATCTCTATCGGAGAAAAGTCGAAAGTTATTTTATTTTGCCTGTGGAAATGTTTTCACGGGCAAATTGAATTATCCTTTCAATTTCGAATATGTGCGTATCCTTTTTTCTGGGCACAATAAGGTCACGAGCTTGTAGGCGTGAGTTACTACACCCTTTTCTGTTTTTTATTATGTTCGCTGTTTTCTTTCGCCCCGGACTGCTTGTACCGATAAAAATTTGTTACAGTTTTAATGCTTTATTCAAATCCAAATAAATATTTGCTTATGAAGAAATTTTCATTTTTCATTATTAAAACTGACATTATGATGACATTAATATTATCACTTTATTGAAACGCATATGTATATGTTCTTCTTACTTTGCCTAAATCCAAGAGCCTACCTGATGATTAGAAAGTTTCAGGAACACAACCTGAACAATCGAAGCCTTATATCAACTCATCATTAATAAAGGCAATGTCTTGCATATTGAAGTTTTTGGCTTAATATAATTTCAATCTTATCTTTCTTTGGCGTGTCTTTTACTGACAGAATTAATTAAGCGTTTTCATTTATATAATATGTCTAAGTACGATGTTAAGTTTTATAGATTTTTTTTATTTTGATTATATGCGTAGAAAATACCTGAAACTAGAAGTGTACCATGAAATTAAAAACGCATCCAATTTAATATAGGAACAGCCCTCAAATCTATAGTCTCATTAATTAAGTAATGCTTAATATGACGAAAAATCTTTTTAAAGCATTTAAGTAATATTAATATATTTTTTTAAAGCACAATAAATAGTTATGAAATCCAAATGTCCCTCACACTCGCCTTTTCCGGACTCGCGGGGAAGACCCCAGTTACTTTACGGTTGATTCCCGGCCCGGTTACGTGCACTTCCGCCCCACGGCCTAATTCCGGGTATGGGGAGGGGACTGTCCGTCGCCCCCAACCCCGTCACGAACGGGAACCGGCTGGATGGATTGTTTGCAAACACAGTGTCGCCTTATCCATGTGTCTTTGTATTCGGCTGACATTTGCACACATGGTCACTGTGACACTGGGACTCAGCGTAATATCTACGACAATATGTGACTAAAATTCAGGATCATTTTGCGAAATATTTTCTGCTTGACCCACACTGACGGTCCTTGGCAACACCTTTGACATTTTTCACACATTATTTCATGTATGCTTTTCAATATGTTCTAATTTTTACTTTGGTTCTCATGCATGATTATCTACCAGTTTTTAATGCGCATCTAAATTGAGTATTATTATTTAAGCATTAGATTTTTTCAGGCAGTCTCTACTCCCTATTTAGAATGAAACCAATGGTTTACTCAGACGTTAACATTATTTTTTTAAAATCTTATCAGTCCTCGTTCTTATCTTAAAGCCTGCAAAAAAGCTTTTTAAATAAAGAATTAAGTTTTTTTAATTTCTTCCTCATTTTAATGCATTGTTTTTTGTTTTGAATCAATTGACTAATCAATTTGTTCTTTTAATATTCCAAACTTTTGTTAATCCGGAAATAAATTTAAAGACTTCAGATTTTTCGTAATAGCTTAATAAATGATTCGATGAATTACGTCCATCTTAGCTGGTATATAATTATTTATATATAAAAAGAACAACGTTTACAACTCTGCGTATAATATGAAATATTCAATTGATACTCCCCTTAAACCCATACTAATGACGGTTTTCGCTAATGGCTCTTTTGGCTTTTCTTCGAGTTTGATAAAATAATTTGTCTTTAGGCTACCACTTCGGCATTGAAATTTCACATTAAAGTGAATTTGTTTTAATAATGTCAGCAGTGTTTCGACAACATCTCGAATAAATACATTTTTATTGGGTGTATTTCTTACCGAAGTATCACCGTTCTCCGAGAATCCTCTTTTTCTTTTCATTTCTTGTGTTACTTCTGCACCATACCATTTTTACTTTGACTGGGTGAAAATCTTACGAAGTTGAAAAGCTCTATTAAATATACAACTACAGTGTGGTTGCGATTGAGATCGATACAATGATGCATAATTTTACTTCCATTTCTTGAAATAAATCATCATTTCAATCATTTGAAAATGACTCAACGTTTCATCACACCTTTAAAAACACTTAAATTAGATTCAAATTATTACAATACCTTCTAAATTACAACTAATGGCGTTAATCATATTTTAATTATTATTATCTATTTCAGTATCATTTTTAATGACAATTATAAATTATGGAATGAAGTATTATACAAATTATTTTTAATAATCAATTACCCAATTAATTTTCGAAAAATACCGCGTAATTAAAAACACACAAAAATAACTTAAATAGCAGATTTCTTCTTGCAAAAATAATGCGCGAGTTTTTGAACATGAATGAAAATTTTGTCATCTTTTATTTGTCCAATGTAGGGATTGCATTACCGGTTTACCGGTTAGCCGGTAAATGGCCCAAAATAAGCCAGCGGAAAATATTTCTACCGCGAATTAATGCCAGATACGGGCATATTATAACGATTTTTTTAATGATATATTCATGAGGGAGTGAGAAGTTTTTATTCAACTCCGGCAAATTTGATAAAAAGTTTTTTACTCGTCAAACTGGTGTCATCTGTCATAGTAATCGCGGTTACTGTGATGCCCACTGCAGGCTACAGCTGATTCTAGTTTTTATGGGATAGAAAACGAAGAAAATTCGTACTTAAGTACATATTCAACTATGTTTTCATTATACCAAAGTAAATAACCATTTATTAGTAAACTCTATAATCCAATGCATTATTTTTTTTTATTTTATTTTAATTATGAGTTTATATGCATAGGTACAAATTATGCATACATATATATATATATATATATATATATATACTACATCAATAAGTTAATGGTTAAATTAATAGTTTAACGTATGAACTTCTTACAGACAGGTAAACCAAATTAATCAATCTTTGTGTGGCAAATAATAAATTATCTGATTTACTTAAAAAGTACATTTAAAACATACATGTATTCACCTGAAATATATTTTATATTATTTATGTTTCAACCCAGGATACTATTTTTAGTGAAAGTAGCCACGTGCAATTATACTTTAATGATATAATCCTCAATTTTTTTTTTCATTTACCGGTAAATTACCGCTAAACCGGTAAGAGGTAAAATTATTTACTTTATTGAAATTTGACGTTAAATTGCGATTCCCAGTCCAATGCTTTCTTTGACAACGTCAGAAACGTAATAGTTCTTTAGGTTTTAGTTTTTTGATGCAATCTATATTTTCAGCGCTACATAATAGATGCATTCAATTTAATATCGCAATGTATGTACAGTTTTAAGCACCGTGTATTTTTACAGTAGGTATGTGTTCTGTGGAAATGTAACATTTTACAGTGGTTTTTATGTCGGCACTTAACTGTGATTTATTGAGTAAGGAGATTTCCATTAGTCTACAAAACTCTATTTCCATCGCTTCACTTACCAAAGCATTTCTATTTATTATAGCAAACCTATTTTGGCGGCTTAAGGACGCTTATATTGTCTATTAAATTTCATAATATCGCAAATAAATCAACCCACAATGCGCATTAGGTAATCTTGATTGATTGAAAGTTATATTTATTTTACTGTTATGAAATATTATTCTTTCTTCTATTCGATTTATTCAAATAATTATTCATCGAACACTGAATGATCTGTTAAGAGTTAAAATAGTAATTTATACAGTTTAAATCTTCCCAAAAGCGAACAGCGAGAACAATCATGATATATTTTCCATCACATCTATTTTACGTTGAAGCCAGTGGCTTTTGAAAATATTCTTTAAAAACATGAAATATACGCAACATATACGTTTTTTTTTTAAACCAAATGTTTGCATATACGAAAAAATTGTTTATTTGTATTACAAGTACAAATATGGTAACTAATCTATAAGTTCATCAGATTTAAGCTTTCGTAAGATATGATTTTTTTTATATACGTATGAAAACACAATATTTCTCTCGTATTACTAAAATTGTTGAAATACTTTTGAAAATTAAGAAAATATTTCCTACAACTACACCACCACCGTTAATGATTTGATGTTAATTAAAAGTTTGCTTCCTTTAACCGACGAACGTAATAAAAAAAATCCATTGCTATCAGTTTATGGCTAATTATGGCTACTTCAAAAATACTCAAAAATATGTGAAAAATAAAATAACCAAACAATTAAAATAATGCATTTTCATATTCTCATTCATGCCTATTTCAATTACATTTGCCAGAGGTTGTAGCGTGTTGCCAAAACTTTCCTGTCGTTTCCACCAGACAAATGAACAAAGCTAAGTCGACCGAATCTCCAAAGTAACTATTCTACTTTGTTATCACTTCAATCTACCAAGCCCGATATATTTCTTCGAGTTTTCCTCGATATGCATTATGGGACATCTAGAGAGTCTGCGAAACTTCGTTCATAAATTTTCCTCAAACTGACCGAAAATATTTTTTTCATACAAAATTCACTGTTTCTTAAAAATAACTCATTTTTTATATTTTCAGGATCGATTTTTTTTTTGTTTATTTTCAAACGCTTTCGCCCAGTATAATTCATAAAAACGTATTCGCTACATGTTCTTTAAATCACTGATCATTTTTTATTGAATTACTATGACTTTACAATAAGTTTATTTGAAAACGGTGAAAAAATAGCAATATATTTTAGTTCTACAAAATTATTATCTTCTAAGATATAGTTGATAGCTGTTTTAGCTCACGACATCGTCAGAACTATGCTTATACGAACATTTGCTTATCTATCTATATATATAGCTATGTAGAAAAGGTACACAATATATCCTCTCTTCTGTTTTAATGACCTAGCTTGTTTCTTGCTCGCACTAAAACTAAAAATTGTAAATGAAACTAAAAAGGCGGCTATATCAATAAGTTTACATATAGCACGGAAATGGTCCATTACAGAGACAAAACGGCCCCCCGTAGCGGGTTAAGCAATGGCGATCGACATATATTTGTGAATACCAATTCAATCAATAAAGGTTATTTGACTTAAAATTGTTGATAACTAAACATTTTTAAATTTTACTATTTTTGTTTCATCGCATTTTCGTTGGTTTTTCCATTCCAGTGCCAAATAAGAAACGCTTTTCGAAGCATAAATTAACCGATGGACGCTAGAATACGACTGCTTTCAAATACTACAAAATGTCTTATTACATAATATCAACTTCACGTAATTCAGTGAGCTTTTACCAGTCGCTGCGGAATAAACATCACGTGGACACACATATAAACGTTCATATGTAGAGTTATGACATTTTCTCCAGCAATATAGCGTGCCGCGATATTTCACGAGGAAAACTGCCATTTATCGTACCTTATTTAATATAAAAAAAACACTAAGTAAAACCATGGAAAGCGGTCTGATTTATAAACGACTCGTGCTGTGGAAATTTTCCAGTCTCCTGGATTTTATTCATACGACATTTATTATTTTTTACTTAAAATTGAATTGACGGAAAATGACAAAGCTTAAAATAATATTTTTCAATGTTTTTCGAAGCTATAATCTGTAACATATAGTTGCTTTTAATATATTTTTCTTATCGGAGGCCTTAATGTCCTTGTGTAGGCATTTATATATAGTTTTATTCATTTAAGGGTTACTACTGAAATCCAAATGAAGAGTTACATATTATTATATTATAACGAAGTTAGAATCTTTCGTCTTTATCAATTCTTGTAAAAAAGGCAGACATGTGAATTTTTTGCGTCTTTGTATCCAAATTCGTTTGCTCTTCTTTTTTCTTTGAATTGATTACTCCTTATTACAATTATAAGGAACTAAAGTAATCCACATAGATAGGTCAACTTTTTCCGTGAGGAACTCATCCTACATTTTCTTACTTTTGACTGATTTGTTTATATTCTTTCTATAATAATTGCATTTTTAATACTTACAGTTTATTAATTTTAACTGAAATGATAATGACATTTATTGAAAAATTGTATCCAAAATACAATTGAAAAATGTTTCAACGTATGTAACTAAGCAATGAAATTAAAATAAGTATGGGACGAACTACAGTATAATAAAAGTGTTAAATTAATATGTTTACTCTTCGTGTGTACCTGATAATAATTATTAAGCTTTTTTTTAATATTTATAAAATAATATTTTAATACAAGTGTAAGCCAAAATCAAAAATATTCTGACGTACCATATTTAAATACCGTTGAAACGTCATCACAAAATCGAAAACTGAAAACGATCATTCATGTCGGATAGGGCCGATCTCTATGGAATTTAAAGACGACTTGAAGATCGCGGTGCAGATTTCAAAATAAAAAAAAGTACGCATCCAGACTTTGCTGAATTTGATTCGAATTGCTACGAAAGAGATACACGTGATAATATGATAAAACTTTTTCGAAAATGGAGTGATGTTACAGTTCAGCAAAACGCTTCGAGGCTGTAATTAATATTGATGAGCCACTACTACCGATGTATAGAAATCCCACCGCCGATAATTGCGCCCACAAATAAGCCCCCAGCTTAGCGCTGTTTGACGAGGCGCCAATGCAGTCGCACATCAAAAGCTGTCTCCATTGGTAGAAGCGTCTGGCAGTGGCGGGGAGGCGGGTGGGGGCCACCGCGGGCGCACTTGGCCCGGCCCCCGAAACCGCCCCAGCAACCCTTCGCTTCGCCGCCACTGCCCAGCTCCTGCTAGGTCCTTCGAGGATAACAGATACCTGCACATCAACTTTGCGCTCATGGTCGACTTGGAGTGGTTTGAGAAGGTATTTTTACGTCTTTTTGTCATTCAATAATTTTTAAAAGAAACTTTCACTTAAACAAATATATCTAAATAAATAACTCTAGATAAATATTTGTGTACATATTATCAATGCAATAAATACTATTTTACTTAGACTGGTTTTGTTTTACTAAAAAGACATATCATATGAAGTCAAATTTTAACAAAAAATTTATACCTTCTTTTTTTTTACAAAAATAATAACCAATGGTGTCATTTATTCACCAAAATTAGATTTCACAATTGCTAACTTTTGTTTTTGACAATTACAATTTGCTTATCATGAATGAAACTTTTGATTTCATTTATGAAATAAATTTTATAATTTTTTGTTATATAAAAAAAATAATTAATATATTTCATTGATTATAATTTCTATTTTTCTCTCCATTAATTATTTACATAAAAATTTTTTGTTTAAAATAATTTTGTTTGATTTTTTCGCTTTCAAAAATTAATCATTTGATCAGTTAGCCTAAATTAAAAAACAAATTACAATAGTTTAAGCTTTATGCAAATTTCCTCAGCTAAATTGGATTATGAAAATATCACAAATTGTCGATAAAACCAACGATATATACCCGCCTCATTTAATTTGCTTCGATAACGCTTATTCTGTCCTAATAGTTTTATAAAAAGGTTTTATGAAGTAATGCTTTTCTGGTTTATACTATACAGGTGATTTAAGATTTTTAAGATAGTAAATATTAACCAACATTAAAAGAAACCATATTAAGTTGAATTCAGCATACAATCGGTCAACAAGAATATTAAATTTCTTACAGAATAAATGTTTCTGATAAGTATAATTTTTTGTTAGAACCGACTACTTTTGTTAAAACAAAATCGCTTTTGAGACTTTCTGGTAATAATACACCCAATTATATGGAATCATATAACAAATTTAACGATACATGCAAACAGGGAACGCGATGGCAATCGTGTCACGAAACCAATATATCTGTTTTCGGAGACAGATTTCGTATGTTCACGAATCTTATTTAAATTCGTTATTTTCTTTATTATATGTTATTATAAAAATCATTCAAAATTTAAATCGCAATCATCATAGCTGTTGATTTTATTAGAAAAAACTAATCCGATCAAAAATGAAGTCGTTAACTCAATATATTTTTTGTAATTCAATTACCTGATGCTCAAATCAGCCTGTATAGCCCACACCATAAATCGATGATTGATGTGGACAACCCTTTGCCGTTGGTCCAACGTCCCTATAAATCCCTTGTACCCCGCTGTTAAATTGCTCGTTCTGCCCTGCCTGTTTTTATTATGTTTCATATGTGCCTTTTTATCTCATATAAAATAGTGTTATTAAGGCTCGTCCGCATTAGTTAGACTTTGTGTAAGACAAAATGTTTATTTTTATTACTGTTATTATATCATTAACCATAATAACTTACCACAGATATTTCAGAAAAGACTCGTATTTTACGACACTTTTCCCGACAAAATATCTTTCTATTAATTTCTTACTCTCAATAATAAGCATTTGGACTCCTAATAGAGAATTGTAGCAGATAATTCCGACGAATATATAATGTAAGTATAGACTTGCGACCTTTCTTTAGCCTTGGTGTCTAGTTTGAAATTTTTCTTTTTAGTTTCGTTCCAATGAGTTCTTGAATGCATAAACGAAAACTTGGTAGAGCTTAATTTATATTGTTCACTACACTGTTTCTTTTCCGTTAAATATTGTTTGATGGCGATACATAAAATCTTTAACTAACAGTCCTTCCTTAAAGAAGTTTTTGTTTAAAAAAATATGCGTTTCACCAAGAATTGACAGCTGAGACTTGTACCCCATTGTTATATTGCGGCAACTTTTTTATTCTACTTCAACTTTTCTCATCCACACAAATTATTCATGAAAAGTCTTAAATTATTTGTTGTTTAAAATGTACTAAATTGACAAATTTATTATAAACTATAGTATTGTTATCTTTCATGAACAGCCAGCATATTAAACTCTCATCATGTCATAAGATAAAGAAAACACATCAACATTTGCATACATGTCTTCGAAAAAATTTATTCGTGTATTGTTTCATACTTGCTTCGCACTTGCTGTATTAGTGAAAAACGCCAATGCTTAAAATTAGCATACTTATGTTAAAAGCTTTTTTTAAAAGCTCATTGCCACAAAGCGCCAGAAGTTCCTGTGGCAACAGTAGGTACAGTGCAAGTGTCTCTAACCATTACCTAAACATGTATACTCACCCATCTACCTACCCAACTAACTGAGGCTTGTCGATCCGCATATAATTGATGTTGTTTGTTCATCCTATCAGGCCAGCACACGCTGCCCAGATGTGTACAGGGATAATCAAGAAAGGAGAGTTATGATATCTTCCGAAATGTTATTACCCAAACCATTACAACCAAAACACCTCAGATTTTCCCCAAACATTTTACCTTACAAATACACAACGTATAAGTATTTCCTTTCAAATGTATAACAAAATGAGAAAAATACTTCTAATGCGTTTTCTTTTACTGTTCATTCTTAGTGGCAATGCCTTATATATTTAAACAATGAAAATACAATGCTTAGTAGGAGTATTATCAACAAGACCGATCTTGATCTTACTTATTAGATAAATGTATCATATAATACATTAGAGTTTTATCAACAAGCTATTTCAAAAGTTAATTATGACTTGATAATAATAAAACTTTTTTAATCAGACATCCATTATTATTGACATGAGTATTTTTAAGAGATTTTACTGTGTGTCTTTGTCGTGTTAAGCATTAAGTTTATGTCTATCTGTAAATTAACACATTACTAAAACATGCGCATGAAATATATACAAATTCTGTAATCAAAAATTGTCGGAAAACTCAAGAAGTTATATGAATGTACGGAAAAAAACAATGTGATACAAAATTATACCTTCCAATATATAGATTAATTTTGTATTGCATAGATTTACGTTTATTTTTACAATTTTAAATATTTGGTACGAAACGGGTTAAAAAGTGATAGTGTCATGAATACGAATAGTTCTCGGTAAATTAATTAAGTGTGCTATGATTGCCAAAATATATATGTTTGTCTTCCATCGTGTATATTAATTATTCCGTGGATAATCCATTTCTCTGCCTTATGAAAATATAGGCAATACTAGAAAGTTAGCCGTTTATTGTTTATCAGACATGAATAAGTTTTTTTCTGATTCGCATCCTTTTCGTGTTAGACCAGTGTTCACATTGACACCGTTTTTCTGTTAAATTGCTATAAACCATAATTTTGGCACAATATCGATAGAAAATTAACAATTTCCGCTCACAGTTATCAAACATTACTGCCACATTGCAGACACAGCATCTAGCAAACAATTTTAGCTGTATGGTTACTTCACGTTAGATTTAACTTGAATTTAAAATTTGAAAGCCTTCCCATCCATCGTTTTTGACCGAACATAAATACGGATAGGTAAAATGACATTAGAGAAAATGGAGTCACTAACTGCTTCAGTGCAAAACAAGTTGCTTGCAGTAACACATAGGTGCTACTAGTGGCTACATCCAGCTGTTTACACCAAGTGACTGATAATAAAATTAAAATAATGTCTTTTGTCGTTATGAATAATATCAACAGTTAATTCTAATGGAGGTCTGCCGCACAAATGTGAGTTCATTACATGCGGCGTACCCTTTTTCATAATAATCCACTGACCGCCTGCATCTTTCGTGAATTAACTTACAGTATAAACAGTTATGTGGGCTGGGGTGACAGGGTGGTATGCCGCCCTTCGCTAAGTAATTTTCCCAGCGTCCGGCGGCATTCTTGCTTAAGTTGGTCGAAAGTTGGGAAATTTTCGCTCGGTTGGCTGAAATTTCGCCACTTTTTTTCACATTTTCAATTTACATATTATCGGCCCAATTTCCAAGTGTCTAATTAACGCCCCTTGTTCACACTATCAACACAGTGATAATACTGAAGCAATTATCGGTCGAATATTTTACTTACTAATATAAACGGCTTTGAGAAGTAACTGAAGATCATTTTTTTACATATGAATTCAACGAAGTCATTATTCAAACAATACTAAACGTAACTGTTTACTCCTGCAGGAATAGCGCAGACATTGAGACGTTGGAAATTGAATAAACAGTCATACTTAATGATTTCAGCTTTATATCATTATATTAATTACAGACGTTTCTAACTATAGTCCAAAAAACATACATGATTTTTTCTTTGTTTGTAAGTGTTTAAAATATTAAAGTTCAGAATAAAGAAAAAACCACTATTATTTTCAGGTTTTTCATTATTAATACCCTTAACATCTCCCGATCTCATAAAAAAATATATTTTATAACAGTAAAAATATTTATATCGTGCATTGATAAACTAAAAATAGTGAAAACCTAAGCAACTGATTAACACTCTATGGTATGGATTTAAAAATATACTTCATTTTTATGAAAACAATCAATTATCACGTCAGTTAAAGATATTTCTAAAAGAAAATCATTTCATTAAACAATTACGGAAAAGTTTTAAATTTATTTGGTATTTATTTCTAATGGTTTTAAAACCATTACAACGATGTTTTTTTTGTTATATTCACACGTTTTTCATGAAATATTTTGCTGCTATATATTTTATAGATAATATATATTCATATTTTATTGAAATATATTTTATATATCATCTATTTCATTTCCGCGAAACTAGGTTCGTTTATTTAACCGATACTGTTGTAATACTTTGTTTTCTGCCATTTCTAACGAGACACTACCGTAAATGGTAAACTTTAAGTTAAATAGGTGAAGCAGATAAACATTTCTTGTGCCGACAAACACAGACATCTTGCTTCAAGTGATATCTGAGTTGCTCTTTTCAGGCAAAACTTACTTAAGGTTTACAGACAATAATCTGACGGGAAATCGTGACAGCGCTACCGCATTATTCATATTGGAAAACTTATCAAATATCAAATCAATCACACTGAATTTTAGTATTTTGTAAAATTATTAAAAAAAAGACTTGTATTGTTATTGTAAGCTTTTTTCATTAAACTCACATGCTTCAATTCTGAGATAAACCTTTATAAAACCTCTCGGAAACATCGGAATTTGATGCATAATTATTTTAAAAGATTTTACAAATCTATTACATAACATAAAAGAGTATTTTTGTATTTAGTGCCATATTTCATTGCCGTTTTTAGCTTCAGGTGCTTGCTGTTTTCATAGAACTTCGTTCTAATACCGACAGTTAAATAAAAAAAATAAAGAATATACATGAATTTCGAAGACAAAAATGTCTTTAATGTCTTAGATCCATTCGAAGGGTCTCACGAAAATGATTAACTCAGAACGCTTACTATGTTATCAAATATCAATCAAAGTATTTTTCAAAATAATTTCTGTTGAAATATGCTTTATTCGAAGCTAATTTTATCAAAGGACACGGCTACAATTTACACTAACACTTATAACATCAAAATATTTACTTATAATTTACTTAAACGGCTCTCTACACGTAATAGCATCATAGCAAAAGCTTTCACAAAGTTTTATTCCTAATTCAACCACTCGCCGTGTAAATAGTTTTTCGCCAGTTCAACAGGTATTGCCAACTAGAAAGCAATGTGTATTATACAAGCATATCTACTTTCCGTCGATTTTCAGCGGAAATACCTAAGTTGGTATAGCTTCAGAGCAAATAGAAATAGCATCCTTTGTGCTCCATATTGCAACCGGAATTGATTCGGTCCGTGTTCGCGTCGAAAATTCTGTCTGTTCCAGAATATCTTTGTTTCCTCTTTTGAGAAATGCTGCAATACGAATGCAGTTAAAATTGTTTCTTCGATAAAACTTATTTCTTATAAATATTTTTTCTTTGCATTGTCTGTTACTAGCTTCTGTAACAGAAATGATTTGTGTGACCTTCACTGCAATTTGTTCTGTATTCTTGTTGTTTTAGAGTAAAAGTAGTTTTTGGGGGTCATCGAAGAAAACCTGATTTTTAGTTTTCTATAATTGACTTGTTTGAACCAATGATTTTTCAGATCTAAATATTTATTTCGATTTCATATTCATCGAAAATTTTTATTATATTATAATAATTTAACTATTTTTGACTTGATTCATCTTTAATGTAAAATTACATAGTAAACATATTTTATTACATATAATTTATGATATCGACTGAAGGTGCTCGATGGCACTTCAATATCAAATTTGAATTTTTATAACTTTCTACGATTCCACGTGTCAATCAGTTCTTTTGCATCCGTGTGATATAATGCCTGAAGATGCCGAAAGGCGAACCCCGGGTCGTAAGTGACAAAATATGTTGGAATCTTACAAAGTTGGAACAATTCAAATTTGATATTTTATTACACTTAAACATTACCTTCCATCGACATATGATAAGGTTATTCTATTTTTAATATCACTGCTATTATTATACCGCTTACAATAAAGCTATAATACTTCAACCATATAACTTTGTCATAAAAAAACAACGCAAAGAATAATAGATTTTATACATTATTGATACTAATAAAAATGCTTGCCTTAATTTAACTCAAACCATTCACTTATAAATAATTAATTATGTGTTTTCTTCAACTTCGTAGCTTGATTTCATTTTTTAAATCGTTACGTATATTTAGGTTTGATATTTAAGACATAAATAAAAGAAGACATATATCAAAATCAATAATTCATTGGGTAAGTATTATTCTTAGAGTTTATATAAGAAATAACTCTTCGTCGTGTAAAACAACATAACTCATCCATATACGAGAAAACAATTCAAACACTGCTGAGATTTCATCGTTCGGCGCACCATATTATCATACTAGACCAATTCTGAACATTTCAATACGAGAGTGTGTCAGGAAAAGTCTTGACAAGAGCTTCGAGCGGCCAAACCGACCAAAACTTGTCGATATTTCGGATGCTATGCGGTTTTGTTACGAACTTTATTGGAAGAAGTTGAACTCTCTCTACAAGTGTTTTTGAACAATTTAATAGTATCGAATTCTGATTCAACTTTGGTACGTTAAATAGTCAACACTTTGTTGTACGGACAATTTTTTACTTATATAATTGTTGCCATATACATACATTATTCAACTTAATAAACATATTTATACAAATCAAATATCCATCCAATCAAATCGAATCAACAAAAGTTTCAATATAATAATTTTAATATACAAGAATGATTTTTTTATTTTATTTTCATTACTTAATATTTTTACTCATCGCGAGCAAAGTAATGAAAAATTATATGTTCTTTGAAAAGTTAAATGGGCAAAAAATCCGATATGATGGATATATTTTCTTTCAACAGTAAGTATTTACCAAATCGGTACATTGCCCGCAGTAAACAATTTGGTTTCACGTTTACGTATTTATAATGGAACCATGTTTTGTAAAAATAAACTCCTGATAACGTAGCTAGACATAGCTAACATTGGAAGATTTGAATTTAAGAAAACTTTTTTAAATAATAATAAATTACAATCAATCAATTTTTTGTTCAAAACCAGATTTATTTTCCACATTTTTAAAGTTGGTCTTATATCATTTTATTTGTTTCAGCTCAAGTGAATGTGAATGTGAACGAAATTATAGTGAACAATTTCAATCAATTAATTTTTCAACAGCTCACTTTTTCGACACAAATAATGAACAATTTAATGTTACTGTATTTTTCAGTATAAAGATATTTTTCTTATCTATAATTTGTGTTAAAAAAGCCAATTCATGAACCATATGAAATCTAAATATGCTGAATATCCGCGAAGCGATAGTATTACCGCAGTGTTTAAGCGGTAGATTTCCGAGACTATCAATACTGGTTTTATTTCGACTGTAAATTGTTAACACTATTTTTTGTAGCCGATAGGAAACAATTGACTTTTTTAATTTATAATGTTTTTAATCAATTGAAAATATTCATATCGGTCGGCTAAAGCAAAATCAATATCCGTTATAGTCACTCCGAAGTCATAGCTTACTGCTCTTGAATTAGTTCGTAAAGATTTTATTCAGCGGTTTCCTTAATCGCTAAAGATTTAATGACAATAAAAGCTTTTATTGGGATGGCGCTATTGAGGGATTATCTACAGTTTGTAATTCGAATATTATATAATCTGCAATAATGTAAAATGCGCTGAGTTAATTCAAAAATCATACGCCTTCGTGCCGTGAATAACATTATTTAGTAAGCATCGCATTGCAATGATTTGATTTGCGTTTTCCTTATGAAAATAGGAGTGATTTATGTGAAGGTTATAATCATCGTTTACAGATTAAATTTACAAATAATGTAAGCCATTTTTTTTATGTTGATAAAGTATTTATGCACTAGAATCTCTTATCTTCATCGTAAGTTTTATTGAAATTCGTGTTGTTCAAATTTGCAGGTATTTTAACTCGCCCATGAATCTCTTCATTATATCAAATATATCCGTTCAAGGTATAAATTAATCGTTAGATTATAATATGATTTCGCATATCTCTATATTTACCAGTTAAAAAACTTTGTCTGAATTTTTTTTCCCATGTCACATTTCATATCAACAACGATTTTCTATTAAAAATTATATCTTTCTGTGACGGTTTTAATTGTATTTAATATTCCTTAATATTTATGACGAAAATATAAAGAAACCTTTCACTTTAATTCATAACTAATTGCATTATTTTTCTTTCGTCAACAGGACCTCCAATCAGAGATAGAAACTCACCGTGATGTATACGCGTCCCTCAATGGCACCGGAAGAAAACTCTTGGGATCCTTGGCATCCCAAGAAGATGCTGTTATGCTGCAGAGACGGTTGGATGAGATGAACCAAAGATGGCATCATCTCAAGTCCAAGAGCATGGCCATAAGGTAATTTTTCACCATTTCTGCATATATATTTAATGAAATGAAAACCTGAAACGTTTTAACATCGTTGAAAAGCTTTATTATAACTGTTGTGTCATATTCTCTACTTTTTTTAAATTCTATTCTCACTTTTTATTATACTTTCAGTAATTATAAGTATTTTCGATTCCATTTATTCATATCTTATGGCTAAGATTACGACGCTTCATGTAATCTTTTCTACCGTAAGATTTTTAAATATTTCCATTCGCTTCGATTAAACGAATCTAACTGCTGTGCCGCTGTATGAATCAGCGGTCAGCGTTTCAAACGTCAGCACTACGTTCACTTTACCAGCGGGTGGTATTGTCGAACTCGATTTTAATAGGTATGGTGATATCATTATATGATTGCGGTGACACTTGGAATAAGAATAAAGAATTTAATTAGGCGCATTTTTGGTAATTGTTAAATAATAGCATAAATCTCAAGAACGTGAAAAGTTTAAGTCATTGAATGTGTTAGACAGGTTTATTTTTTAGTTTACGTTGAATATTACAGATTAAATAGCATTTTTTTTACTGATAATTTAACATATTGTCACAAATTATTGCCTTAATGTTCCATTGATATTTTTGGTAACTTAAACAAAAACTTTTTAGTGGTCGTTAAATGTTGGATCAAATTATTCAAATTCGGTGAAACTTTCGCAATCGAATCCGTTCCAGCATAATGACGTATCGTATCTTTATACTCCAATGGGATTGACATCTGAACGTATAAGACCCTCGTTACATTATTAATGCAATACCTTGTTCGTGCCCGAGATTAGTAAAACATCTCACCTATTTCATAACCGGTGAATATAATACCCTTCCACCTGTATTAACCCTGTTGTAAACCCGCTTTTACGTGTAGGTAAAGAGCATTTGTTTCGAGTGTGATCCTGTGAATTTGCTTCTGGTTTAAAAATCAACAAACATGTAAAACGGAAGACATATAACATGTTTTTAATTTATAGTTTGTGAATTCTGGTTCTGTAGTTAGTGGGCAATGCTGCTGTGCCTTTTTCCACGTCGTGGGCTTAAATCCTGAAAAAGTAACTATCATAAAACGATCGTTCAGTTCATATACGAATTTCAATCGAAATGGAATAAATTCTCATATATGCATATCTGATATTGTTCTTCCCTCCCCTTTTGAATAACACTATCTATCGTTAAAACAAACTCTTTGAGTATTCTCCATTACATTAATTTTTTGAATTGTCACTCTATATGCGCGTTTCGCTTTCCGGCGTCCTTCAGGCATCTATCACATGTTTGCAAAAAACTGTACGTAAAACGGACTGACAGTCCGTTTTTTTGACCTGTATCCTTTTAATAGAATACGTGGAGATGTATAAATGCCAAACCCGCATGATAAACTCGAGTGACAAAACTGGTGGTAGTGTACAAAGTTTTTACTGTTAAAATTTTATATTGAAATTCCATTCAATATCATAAATTAAACTTTTTTTTGTTCAAATATTTTCATAGTATAATAATTTTCTGGGAAGCCTTCAGTTTGCTTTAAAAGTTCATACTGCTAGTTATTAAATACTCACAATTTTGATATTGTCACGAAATGATGAAATCTTCGGAGAAAAAACCGACGGTTATTTTCATTGTGGACTGACTAACACTACCGACAACCCACGCTTTAAAAATCTCAGTTTAAGCGAAGCGACTGGTAAGATTGCATGAAGCATATTGTTTTAGTGAATTAAAATTCTAGCATATATTTATGCACAAAGCTTTCGACACTTAGTTTTTATTAAAAAATATTGTATTTGATACTGCTATTCAAAAAACCAATTAAAACATTTAACAGTTTAATTTATGTTTAAATATTTTTGATATAATATCAAACTATGTTATAAACCGTTCGTTTATACTACTCTGTTGAAAATAATGTTTTTTACTTTCAATCATATTAAATTATACAAAAATTACAATCTAAATTTTCTTTGATTTTTTTGATAAAATTGTTATTTTTTCGCACAACAAAATATTTGAATGGTTTTATAATCAAATTCATCGCTCTCCGCTGCCTTCAGAAATATTGTCAAATGTATTTTTGTATCTTATTTTACTGTCATATATTTACAAATAAAATAATTAAATAAAACTTTATTTTCGTGTAGAAAAAATGTTTTTAGGTTAAATAAATTCCGGTGCAACATAGTTGTGTCAATGGCATTAAGCTAAATTAACTAGCGATTGAATCGTTTTTTCGTAAGTCTAATTGATATTATGCCATTTTATAATATTTTGCCATTTTATAATATTTATTTGGATTTCTCATGAATTTGAAGTTAAGGTTAGGATGCTCAATATTAGTCCGACAAAATGTTTGCAGTAAAAATGTTTCCCTTAAAATACCTCAAACTTTGTAGCGATTTTCGTATAACGGTATACTCAAACCATTTGCCGTGTAGCGGGCTGCCTACATGCCGAGTGCCGTTGGAATTATTTTTCATTCAGTTCTTTTTAAAGCCGAACAGACAGCGAGCTTAAAACGTAAAAGCCTCCTCCATCTGGCCGGAGTCAACTTTCGCGGGAGGTTTTTGCTCGCAAAGTGCTCCGCCGATTTCAGTTTCGATAAATCTATAAAGGAAAAAATATCAATTTGCATAATCTCCACGCGCTTTCCGAACTTACTTGTTTCCATCCATGCCATTACATAAAGGTCTTCTTTTTTTTAATTTTCGCCTACGTTATTTTTTTTTTGCCACCAATACTTTTAAAATATGAATATCACTGTCGGATATTTTTTATTTAATTTTTAATGTCATAAGAGTCTTTGTTTTTGATAAATCGTCTGGAAATGAGAAAGGGGACGACCCTCAATATGTTTGAAAAGTCACATTTATGTACCACTGCGTTTCCCCTCGACACCTTGAATCGATTTTTTTATGAAAAATGTACATTATTTTTAATTAGACATTTCACAATTTTATTCACTATCAATCAATAAACGACAGTTTTTTAGCGCGGGCTAATGCATTAAATTGTCCATTCAAAAAAATTACATTTTTCAAGAAATATTTGAACTGTCATCGTTACTCGTCACTGCAAGGCATAATTGATATTAGATAATAAAATATCCTTTCAAAAATTAGAAAAACCGCACTTACTTGCCTCACAAAATATAATATTTGGTAATATTAGTGCTTACAATATTGTTTTAAAATATTTTTTAATTTAATAATTTCCAATCTATTCACTCTCGTATCCATAGTCTAATTGTGTGATGATTTTCATTTATTTTGAAAAGTTACCCATTATAAAATTTTTGTATTGATTTTATAAATGCTGTTTCGAATCATTTTTTTGTCGAAATTCGTCACTGCACATTCACTCCAAAGTTCTATAAAGTCCATAGTAATGACGTTTATTAATAAACATATTTCTTGTTGTATGTATGTAAACTATTTTGTGTTTAATCAGTATATATTCTGAATAAAACAATAGATCCTAAGATTTTTTTTAAATATACATACTTATTTATTTCTTCGACTATCTTAATTACTTGCAACACTTTGAATTGGCTCTATTGTAAAATTTCATCTGAACATCGAACAATGCTTTACTCATTTATCACAAGATTCTGCCACTTCTGTTATGAAATACGAGGAAAGTACTAGCTAGCTAAGTTAATTGGTTTTCTTTCGACTCTAAATCTTTATGAAATTGCAGTAAAACTGAAAGCATTATTGCAATAACAAATCCTACGAAGTACATTGAGAGTTTATATACGAATGAGTAAAAAATACTTTTTGTGGTTAACATTTTTATCATCAAATTTAGTATTATTACCTAACTTACTTCTTTGAAATATTTTAATTGTCATCAAAAATCTCACTTTAAAATTATACATTCATACAAAAATATTATATAAAAAAGTTATATGATTTTGTACATAAATTTTCCGACAATTATCCAATCGTCACAGTTTGATATCAACTTTTTTTTCCTTATTTTCTGTTGAAATATATATTTTAAATTTGCATTTTTTATATATTATTTATCTGTTTTACTTTGATATGTCGCTCCGTGGTATTCTTCCATTAATTATTCAATAGTTTAGTTTTAATATTCCGCTTATTTAGTATAACAACAAGTTTTCACATATTTCCGAGATAGTATGTGTACGTTGCTTTAACTTTACTGAAAATTGAGTGCTGTTTTCAATAAATAAAATTTGAATGGACTATAAAAAAAATACTGGCTCATTTCACTTTTAACGCGATTCAAAATTCTATTAATTAAATAATTATCGATTAGAACATTGAAGTCCTTAATTGTCTTGGATTGGATCGATTCGGTGATTCAAAGTTTTATCAATAACACTTAGTAGATAAATGGTATCAGATAGCTATAGAAGAAGTGTTATAACTATATTAAGAAAGCAAATTAATTTTAATTGTTGGGTTGACTGAAAGGAAGGAGAAACGCTCTTTGATTCGACTTATAAATTTCTTTCCACTTATTTCAATACAAGAATTCAGGAACTTTAGAACTTATAGAATTATTCACGATTTAGTGTTTTGGGAAATAAAAATTATTCACTCCCATTTATTTTGATCTACTTCATTTTGATATTGCCTTCCAAAAAAGAAAAAAGTCAAATTCATTTGTTATTTTAACGATTGATTTTTTTTGAGGATTTCAAATTAATCGAACATTATGATATATCTAAGAGTTCTTCAAGTATCTTCTATTTTTATGTATTGATTTTTTGGTTCCATTTTTCGATTCGTTATTTGCTGCATAGCTGAGCAAAGTACAGTGAATAAAGTCCAAGTAGACACAATATGTGTTATTTTTACACCACATACTGTACCCACACATACATACGTGCATATACAATTCAAAAGGTATTATATTACGGAGAGACATTTTCAAGATGCTTAGGTCATTATTCCCCTAGGATTATTAAATGTATATCAAAAAGTATACAATTTATACAAGATTTAATTTATTTTTATTATATTGGCTTTTCATAAACGGCAGATACAGTATTTCCCCGTCAGCTCTAAACATGTATTATTAATTTCTAGAATATATTATCTCCAAAAAGGTTTCCTCTTTCCTTTTATTTCTCTAACAATTCAACGTAATGACTTTTTTAGCTTGTGCTTTTAGTTGGTGTTAACGCGTTTTACTTAAAGACGTTCAGATATTATATATTATTTCAGATAAAGTATTGAATAATAAATTTGTAAAAGTAATATTGTCTCATTGCGATTTTTTGTATAATTAACATATAACATGCATATTATCTATCATAAACCAAAAAAATAATCCACTGGTGAATATTTATTTTTTATATTGTCATAAGTGAATACAATACTTTAGAAATACGCAGATTTATTTATTTTCTCCGAAAATATTCTTAAGTGCATTAGTCATTTGTTAAAAATGTGTTATGTTATGACAGTATGTAATACATTTGTAATACGTGTATCAGCTTAGATTATCTTTAATCGATTCAGTATTTTAAAATATACCGTAATAAAATTAGGTCTACAGTTAGATTTATTAACGAGAAAAATTACTAATAGAACACAATTTTCCTTTTTTAATCGATTTATTTTTAAAAAACTGGACACTTTAAATCAATTTCAATTATTTTAACATTGCAAAAAAGTTTACCGATCCAATAAATAGATGGCATTGTTTTGCGGTTATATGGATACAGGGATGTAACCGAACGAAGGGTTAAGACATGCTATAAATAAGAACGTTTATCCAAGGGACGGATGAAATGTGTATTGTACAAGTGAAATAACTTCTTAGAGTCTTCGTTACTGAATTGTATAACTAATTCAGTGTCATCGGATTCCTAACGGGATTGATTTATCGTTACTGGAATTTAATCTGTTTCAACTATCAATGATACAATACTCGGGTTTTCTCGATTGAATGCTGAACGTCTTAATGAGCTCTTTCGCTTATCTCTTGCAGCCTCTTTACATAATCACACAATATACTAGCTTTTTTTGAAAGCATTAAGATAACTTTGTCAATTACTTTTTAAACTCCGTCAATTTCATAAATTGTTAAATTATTTTTGTGCGTAATGACCGACGTTTTTTATTTATGTTTGGACAACAACAATTTGGAAAAGATTTTCTTCCTTCATATAAAGTTTTGCTTGCTTCTTTATTTTTGCGCTATATCTTATGAATTAAATAAATACACTGAAGTGAACTTGATTAAAGTCTTTCAATCTTAACAAAGATTAATCTTGATCTTTCGTTTGCGAAGAATTTCATGTTGGTTGTATCTATATATTTTTATTCGAACAAAATTGATATATCGATGATATACTCCGAAAGTAAGTTCGCCAAAATTCCTAGTACAATTTAGCTTAATATTTGTAGATGGTTAACATTAAATACTCGTATTCCACCGGCACGCACTAAGTCATATAACATTCATAAAACTGGCTAATATATATTTGTATGTGAAATACGAATTTTTCTAAGAAACATTTAGCATATATTAAACTTCAATTCTCAAAATAAATCTATAATTGTCTTTACTTCCTTTTTTATTTTGTTAATTAATACTGTGTTTGAGTTAAAATATATCTTTTAATAATCACCAATATATACTAGTTAAAAAATTCATCAATTGCAATTATTTTTGTCGATTTCATGCATCAAACAATAAATGTTACAAGTATTATTTGATCTTTCCTGATATATCTGATTGTATTATCCTCGCCATTCTTGCGCACGCCACATTTGAAGTATTCACAACCATAGGCCTGACATATTACACCATCCAAATGGCTTGTTACTCTGAAGTGAAATTCTATGTTCGACATTGCCCCAATTGAATATCAATTTCCACTTTCGTCGTCGTTTCCCATACGTTTCATAACATTAATAAACCAGCAATTCGGCTTCACTTAATAATACACGCGATACTTTTCGACATATCAAAGCGAATGCTATCTATTACGAACTTCTATTTACGAATGCGAGCTTTTAGTTTGTTTGATTTTAAAAGCCACAAAACCCTTTCTTAAATACCGCATAGATAAGGTAAGCCAGAATTCTATCATTTTAGAATAATCGCATATGACTTGCTTTAAGTGAATGCTATCGAAAATGATTTGAATTTTATCGAACTATAATATATTGATAGGCAAGTGAGAGTATGCTTTTTTAACAAAATATATCTACATACGTTTTTGTTATTTACGGCAGTGTAACTAAATCTACCTGTATTTCAATTCAGTTAACTTTAATATTCGCACTATTATCTAATTAAAAAATTTGTGCGTATCGCTGTCAGTATATATATATGTTAAATCTCCTAATAATTTTTATCTAATTATTAAATTATTTCTTGTAGCTTTTGAAGCTCATAAAATTAAATAAAATACATTCGAAATGATTGCTTTTTTAGGTTATGAAAGTTCTTAAGTTAAACATAAGCCAAACATTCGGCATAATAAATTGCTAATTAAAATAACTAATGAGTCTCGAAAACACTTGTCGGAACAGCATGAGTGATATTTGATTTAATTCACTGAAACAAAGATTATTATCAATTCAGTTTAAGGGCGTACAGTGAAAGCCCCGCGTATATTCCAAAGTTCAGTTCTCCGTTCACTTATGAACAAGTAAGCTTTTCATAATATGCAAAACAAATTGATACAAATAGCTTTTGGCTTTAGGAAGGTTTAGCGGACTTTGCAAATGGTTGGCGGTCAACAAACAAATTTTGGCTACTGTCCACTCTGAACAAAGTACCTTATAAACATTTTCATATGTAGGTATTGAAAATTTTGAGTTATATCATTTTCAGTCGATGTTTAGTTTTATGGTCCACGTAAAATGTTTTAAATCATTTTTTTTTCAATTTGAAACAACAGTTTTTTAATAATTTTTAAAATAACTCAATTATATATTTATCAGTAATAATTTCCGCTTAGTTCATCTAAAATATTGATGATATATAATCAGACATATTATATGCTAAGTGTTTTTATACACTTGTGTCTGTTTTCCACACATGCAATTGCTGGCAGTCAGTATAGTGTAATTTATTTATCCCGAATATTATTATTGAAATCTATATTATATTCTTCGTGATGTAAACTGTTTACCGACTGTCAATTGTATTGCATTCATGTGATTAAATATAGAATTCCGTGAATTGTCGTAAAGATTCAAATTTGATACTGAAATTCCATTTAGCGCCCTTAATCTATGTTTTTAATTAATTCAAGATTTAAAGCAATTTAACCTTTTATTCAATTTGTTAATATATCCATGGTAGTCATGTATGCCGCCATCAATAAACACGTTTTTTTCTTCAATACAAATCATGTATTTTTGTAACGTGTGGTTCTAGTTATAAAAAATAATTTATATCATGGAATATAATTTATTATTAAATTCTTTTATTATCTGTCACTAAATCAACTACGTCAGCTTTAAACTAAGAATCAAATAACATAAAAATTCTGCGTGGAGCGTGGAGAGATTTTGCATGGTTTGTGTAAAAGTGCTCTGTAAAATCTTTCTCTTTCTCATGTTATATATTACCGTATTTGTCATTATAATGAGGCTTGTTAGTACGATAATAATATTTTTTGCCCAATTTCACACTAACCCTCCGCATGCGCCTCTACCCTTCGGCAGTGATACTCAACTCTTTTTCAAACTTTACAGAGACCTTTTCTGTCGTGATTATGTAATGTAGACTAATTCATTTGTTACGTTGTGATCGCCGAATGTATACATAACCGTATCGAGTTTATGCGAATCCGACGTATCATATTGTACAATATTTAATGACACATTTTTTTTATTATTATTATAGACTTGTAACGAAAGTTGGTTCACAAAAAGCAATATATTTATGCGCAGCCAAAGCTCAATTGACAGCTTTCAAATACCGATATACTAAAGAAATATCAAACTACCTCGAAATTCTTAGCCCGAGTAGGCCAGCACGAGACTTTTTAAGCTATTTACCTAAACAGGTGTTGTTTGAAGAGAACTGTTTGTTGCCCAATTGCTCATTCACTCTTTTTTAGAGAGTGCCAAGATCAAGTCTACGACTCATGTTTAGTTAATAACTCGCTACATTTTCCGGATCGTATAGATGGAAATCAATTAAAAACGTAATCTTGGACAATTATTTTCTATTAATGATCTATTAAAGATAACCCATGCCATCGATCACAATTTCGAACCCGCAAATATCTTTAACTGACTAACAAGTGTATATATTCTTGCTTCCATCTTCCAGGTAGCGATGTGTCGATTTCAATCTTCTTATAACCCCGTCAATTTATGCTATATAATATTTACCAACAGTTAAATAGTTGTAAAACAACTGACTTATAACGGTTACCTATATCTTTCAATTCTCTTTTTATAATGCTCATTATATTATAAAAATGTATTTCCTTCTCGTCGATAATGTCTTCGGCGATTTCTTTTTAATGGTTTTTACGCCCGTTTTTTTACATTTCAGTTCTTTAAATATAAGAAATCTTTTATTGGCTTTTTTTAAAAAACCTTCTTTTATATATTCATCTTGCATTATATTATTTTATATATAAAAAATATCGAGGAAAAATCTTCTTAGATATATATTGAATCATTAATCCATCAGATTTCACAATATATCGTCAGCAACACTAAATCAACTAATGTGTTTTCTATTCGTATCATAAAACCAGAAAAATCTCAGTATCTGGGTTGCCATTTAACGAGATGATATTCAATAAATTCCATCCATTTTCAGAATCTACGAATGAAGAATTTAGTTGAAGATTGACGTTTTTATTCAGACTTGCTACTCGAGCCGCATAGAACAAAGTATTGTTTCCCTTTCATCTGTTGCAAAGGAATCATTTTTTATATTGAATCATTAGCTTTTTTACGAACATATTCACCATAAAGATCCTTTTTCCGTTTTTTTAATACTGAGACCCTTTTAGCTAAGTATAGGGATTTTTAAATATAACAATCGTTATCTGAGGTACGCGCGTGTTTTATTCAATCTACATTTTACATGTAAAATACTAAAATATTGGCTTGTTGGAGTTATAACTCTCACGATATATATATACAATATTTCAACCTTAATCCAAATTTTTTGTTTTTACTATTTACAACAGAAATTAATTAACCACAATAAGATATTGTTCGATATTTGGGTCGAGGAGAAACGTTTAATTTAAATTAATACTATCATCTGATCAGACATTTCTCTGCGATCTTCAATGCTTGTGCAGCCTTCACAGCGAAAGTATAGAAGGAAAGCTTAGCCTATGATTTAACTGACAGAAAAAATATCTGATCCAATTCTCAAAGAAAGATTGACGCAAAAATCTTAGAGAAAAAAAGCACAGAATATAGACAAAAACGTTTTCGGAAATGACGTATGCATTGGGATTTTGTAATAAGATACTTGTGGAAAATATGTTATAAAAAGCATCTTTAATTTAGTAATAATCTATATCGTTTTTAAACTGAACTGGACAGTGCTTTTTTATGACATTAAATATTAGATGGTAAATAATTAATTAAGATTTATCGTCCGTTGAATCTTGAGAACAACCATTTCGTTTGTAAAATTGTTACTTTAACTTATGATATTTATTTCAAAATTTTATACCATGATCGAAAGCAGTTTTAATGTGGTAAAATTTAAAAAAAATATTAATGGTATTTTTTTAACAAATTTAAAGTATTTTATTAATTTTCGTACTACAATAGACGAGACTATAATACGACTTTTTTCGTCTTAAACAGTATATTAAGTTCTTTTTTAATATAGTTTAAACATATTCTGACGAAGGCGAACGCTAATACCATATCTTATATTTTAAAATATTTATATTGTAATTTTTTCACTTTATCATTACATAGTCTTTTCCAGTAAAAAACAATTGAATAAATAAAATCAGCCGTTTTGTCTTATTCAATGTATATTCAACATAAACGAAAAGAAATTTCGAACTTTAATGTTCTATCGTTAAACTAAGCCGACAGTGATGTCTATTTTTTCAATCATTTTATTTATTGAACTCGTTCTGTCAGAATACGTCCATGTTATAGAATGAATCTTTTATTTGCTTATTTTATATTTATTATGAATATGTGAATGTCTAGAAGTTTTATACATTTCACAGTGTCAATTTGCTGAAAGTATAAGAAAACACTTTTTGATTATTTGTCAATGTTCACAAATGATCAACTAATCAAATATTATTTCGTCAAACCGCCAACAATATTTTTCAATAAATATTATAAGGTAGATCTATTCCCGACCGAGGTACTGTTTCGACAACAGAAAATGGTTAGAAAGTATCCTAACTGAAGATGCGTTATTGATAGACTCTGAAAGTGGAGTAAGTTCAAAGACGTGTGTCACAAAACGGGCAAACTTTAAGATTCACTGTTGGAAGTGCGAGGGCACCATCTGGTGAGGCAATATAAACTGGCCACTGTCTCCTCGTGACAGAATGTGAAAACTCTCAGTCCAACTTTGAAAATTTCGCATCGTGAGCCACTTGAAAATTGTTGTTTGAAATAATGACTTCAAATCGAGCGATATCTTTTCACATTATTTACATATTAAATTTTATATTCTTATAACGTTAGACGTTTAAATATGGACACGCCAGATTAAATTTTAACGAGCCAGTTGATTCTTTTAAAATACACTATGATCAGGATTCTTTTCGTAAAGTGATTGACAATTTTCAACTATTTAATCATCGTACAAAACTTTTTATGTACATTATTTTGAATGCAGAAACTTATGCAACACAATCGTTATTTCTTACGATTTTTTCTAGCTATACAGTGTGTTAATCCCACCTTGTAGCGGTTAATATATATATATATATACATAAGACATATTTATGTTTTATTTAAAAATTGCCCACGTATATTGATATTTATCTTCATTAGCGTAATTCTCGTTCTGTATTGTTATTAAGAGTAACTCAATAAAAATTGGTGTATTTATGTAATTTACGATATCGACTGACGGTGTTTGATTATATTTCAATATTAAATTTGATACATATTACATATAACCCATTTTAACCCACTAGTAAAACTGTCGTAGTCCAATTCATCGGTTTTTGCCACTCAAGCGGGAAATGCCAGATCCTTCGCATCTGGTGTCGTCATTCTAAAAGTATTACATTAATCTTTAGCTTTCATTGGCTTTACTGTTTTCAAGGAAAATTAAATATAATAATCACAAATGCAACGTTACTTATTTACGGTAGAATTGCGGAATTTCTCGACAGTAACCGCCAAAAAGTCCGGCTTCCTGAATGTCGACATAACACGTTTATTTACTTTGAATTGCAATTAAATAAAAATAGTACATTGGATGTTTAACTATCGGTTCTTCGCTATTAAATATTTGTAAGTTTATACCTGCTTCTCTTTGGATCGTTTTTTAGTGATACAACATATAGCCCACCTGAATAAACATAACATTTTTTACCAACAAAACACAAACAAAATAAATTTTCACCGCCATTAAAAGTAAAGCGTCCCAATTTTGCCGCCCACCGACTCACACTATCGGCTCTCGTATCCTTTCGTTCGTGGCATTTTCTACTGGCGGACGATTTATGCGGACGCGTGTGCACCACATGCCGACGTGGCCGCTTCCCTCGTTTTCCCGCCCGAATCGGGGAAACCCGCAATCTTATTCGCGCCGAATGCCTACATCACGTTCCATTTTTCATTGTACAAACTCTCATTCTACCGAATATTCTAGAAAATCTTGTAAAAATACCTACCTGGCCGTTTTATCCTTCATTCCGGCCATAAATCCCTTTTTTATTTTCACAAAAAATCAGGCTCACATAATACAAACTTTTTTGTATCACGCACAAATTTGCGAGAATAATTTATTTCTCCAATATTTTCCTTGACAAATTTAGTGCCATTTACCGTTTATCTCAATCATGACGACATCATTAAACCGTGTTATAATAAATAAATACTAAATTAACTATCTTTAAAAAACATTTACTATCGTTTACTCTCATAAACATACAAGTCGTATCTATTGGATTGTTTTACTTTTCTATATATTCAACCACTTTATCAGAAATCACTTCCTAATTCTTATGTCATTATTCCTCCGCTTATCATAAGTAATTAAAAATATTTACATAGATAGCTTTTTATAAAATGTTTAATATCTGACAATTTTACAGCGTTATTTTAAATGGTTCTAAAAATATTTTAAATTTCATGAATGGGTTTTGCGGTATACCAAAGCAAATATGGCGTCATTAACCGCCGAGTTGTTTCGAATTCCCGCTGTAACATATGCAAAGCAATATGGTGGCCGCGGAAATTTTTGACGGGGAACATGTTTCAGCATGTAGATAATAATAACTTACAATTTTTACCGTCCTGTATGAGCAGAATCACAAAAATACTGAGCATTTTTCTGTTGCATTATTTTCTTGCAAGGAACGTATTTTGTCATTACATACAATGATAAAAATTACATCGCATGTTAAAGTTTTATTTTGACCGTACTTTAATGCAAAATGAAATGAAAAGTATTGGAAATTATCACAACTGCAAACCGTTAATATGAAAATATGTTGATATTTTTAAAGTCAACGAAACTAAATTTGTATTTCTTGTGCATGAATATTTGGAAATGCGTAGACTAGCGCCACCTTGTGATAATGTTATGCAGAACAAGATTTCTCTAACCACTTCAGTATGGTGCACTCTAGTTACAAAATTTTGTTAAAGCCGATTATATACATAATATTACCATAATGTACCTTGTTTGTATAAATACTTATTAACATTTTATAGATGCTATTCGTATGCTATTATTCTGTGTTCGATCTCAAATAAGCTTCTTATAAAATCGTAAGCTTTCAAAATAACTTCATGGTTCATTAAATTTTTCCTAGTATGTGTTATGTGTAGTAAAATCAGGCAGCAGCCACCGCCATCTTATGCGAAATAGCTTCTTTGTAATACCGCCAGGCGTCGCACAAAATTCAAATTCAATTATGATATCAATAAATTCTCACAACGTTACTGTGCCGTAAACTCTACCTCACAATCTATGGTCACAAATACACAGCTACGCAAATAGAGGCACTTATTTATGTACAGACACACATATTTGTTCAGAACCGAATCAAGGCCAAATCGTTTATTTATAAAAAATCTAAATAATCTCGGACATTTATCAGTATTTTCTTAGTAAACGCAGCAAATCTATTTCAGTCTCTACTATATATTTTTACATATTTTTTCTCAGTTTTCTCCACAAAGAATGTCATTATTTTACTTACCTTCATAATTATAATAAGATTTTGGAATATTTATTATGTCCTTACTTAGGTATACAACGGTCTTTGACCACCAATTTCAGAAAAATGTAACGATGCCTTGACTCTTCCACGGGGCAAACATTTTACTGTGCCCGCTCTGAACTTTTGGTCGTTTCTGCGCGACCGATTTTCAATTTTCCGTGTTTTATGGGACCACATTATTATCATTATTATAAATATTCCGTGGCGGGTGCATCCGTGGCGCTCTTTATCGTGTTTTCGGGGCATATCGCTTGTAACGACTGGCTATTATGCCAATATAAAAACTATTGAAAAATAATTCTTTCATTACGTTATATCCTGGCCAGTATTAAGTTCAAATTATCTTTTCTTATTGTTAACACTGATCTTCCTTCACTTTATATTTAATAAAAAAAAAATTGTTTTTATAACGGTATTTAGAAATGATAAAAATACCATTATAAAAACAATATTGGCAATAAAATATAATGAAACATATCTCTGTTCATCATTTAAATATAAATAAAAAAAAACTTTTTAAGATGAAAATTTCTTACATTTTTTTTTCCTTCACATTAGCTATTTTTTTTATTTTCAAGCAATCGCAAAGAATGTTTTATCTTATGCGATGAAAACATTTTTCTACTAAAGAAACGTTGGCTCAAAACATGGTCATCCATTCGTATTGATGTAAATTTAACCTTTTGCACTCGAGCACTTTTTCGTATGTGCCTACCAACAACTCGACGCGTTTTTTTTGCATTCGCTACATGAATCAAACTAATAAAAAAAATATGTATAAAATTAAAAAAAAAAAAATCTGTAAAATAGACATATAATGAATATAATGTACATATTTTCATTTTATTTGTAATTCTTCATTTTATGGTATTTCACAAAGCAATCGCCAGCATGTAAACCTGGCTTATTTATGCAGGTCTCGCAAAACAGCCGTGTTTCCGATCTCCCGCCAGAAATTTTTGATATTTGAACATACTGCACAATCCTTCTTTGGCCCTGAACGTAATATATGTAATTTATCTGCTAGACGGTCTTCTTTAGGAACAGTTGAAGTACGCACTCGGAATCCACCATGCATTTCGATGACAACACTTATTGATATTACGAGAGCCGACTATCTTTGGCTTCGATATTTTATTAGAAAATGACTCCCCAATGATCTATTATTGTGATCTAGTTGAAATCGACAAATAAAAAATGTTAAAAGTATACAAAAAATGACTTTATAAACACACTGCGGCGGCATCCGAGTAATACGATAAACTTACAATGCCGCCTCTATGGCGGCATTCGAGTGCAAAGGGTTAAAATCTATTTTGTTATCTCATTTTTATCGAAATATTCTCGTTTACCTCATTTTGACTATTTTATGACCTCTACCTTCTAAAGTGTAAAGTTATTTTGACATTCCTTAAACATAATATTTAAAGATATAATTGAATCCAGAATGCTGATGGTCGCAAAACAAGATGGATGTGAAGTCAAACATTACCTCACAATACCCGATACACAACTAATTGCTTTTCAAACCTTCTTTGGAACGATCAAAACTATACAATAAAAACATAGAAATGACAGGCATGCGACCTTTGTAACAATAAGGATCAACACGGCATCCTTATTGAATATTGCGGCATTATTTTAAAGTCTCCACAAAACATCGTTGCTGAATATCTCGAGTCGAAATTACAATATTTTCGGTGGTAGATACATACATATAGATATTCGCGAGTAACTTTGTCTTTAAATTTGACTTGTTTTATCGAAAAGACATACAATAAAGTTTATATCTTCACTCGCAAGTGTTTGAATAGGAAAATGAGGCTATTACTAACATTTTATATATGCTATGCTCGCAGGGGCACACACTATAAAATCTTTTACGCGTTACATTTGTGACATTTTTAGTCAGCAAAATCATAGTATTTTTAGGAGTATGCATTTTTCATAAAATTATCCTTATATCTGTCGTTTTATTTTTGTCTGACAGTGATAGCAGTTGAATTATTATGTATTCCTACGTCTTTTCTCTCTGAAATTAAAATTTCCCTAAAAATGGTTTTGTACAAAATTAAATATGTATATTTGATTAAACAACTATTTCCACAATTTATATTCTTAAGATCAAGACATTATTTAACTACAATATAATAAATATATACTGTTCGATAACCTGTCAATTATTTTCTCATTTCTTAAACCTTTGATTTCGTACATCTGGTAAGTTTTCACTCAAAATTTTACATAAATAGCTTTGTTTTTCACTTTAATATGTTACCTGTCACTTCCTGTTGATCCAGCATGATATTTCAAATTATAAAAAACACATTTTTTATACTTATTTCAATTACATTTTCACATCATTTTCAACTGATATATAAATAGATAATATATCAAGCCTTGTTTTTTGTTTGTATTGATAATCAGTTGATAATCTATGCTATCGCCGGGACCGGTATCGCTATGAGCGATACCGGTCCTGATGCTTCAAATATAAATTGTGAAAATTTAACTCATTTTGATTTTATTATTTGATAACAATGCTTTTACATCAACATGTGACAGTTAACACATTAAAAGTGATTTGAATTCATAGCATACGGTAAAGATTCTATATTATGACGGGGAACTATTTTTACTAGTTCTTAATTATTTTTGTTTCCATATATTATCAATACCAATTCATTGACTATATTTATCAATTATAGTTTGTATATATTAGTTCAACAAAAATATCCACTCCACAGACAAAATTTTACTATTCGAAAACGCGGTGCAGAATAGACAGCAACGGCGCAATAACTTTATGAATACATTGCTTGTCTGTTGCTCTTTTTGCGCGGGAATTATTCGAAAACAGAAAATAGCTGCCAACTTAACCCGCTTGAAACACGGCTTCGAAGAAAACATGCCCCAGATTCCGTTTCGATACTTTAACAGATGGAGAATGGGAGCAGGGATTTGTTTTTAATCACCATTATCGTTAGTGATTAAGCTTCGATCAACCCTTGCCCACCACAAACTTTGTATAAGCTGTTTAACCTTCTTTACAATTTGACGACTTACCCTTAAAATGGATTTTTATCCGTATAAAACATTCAACAATAAGTATACAAATTGATTGCTTCTGCAATATCCAATTCGTAAAATAATTTTATAAAATATTTTTCAAATTAGTTTTGACGAAACCCCATCGACAACTTAGAAGACATAACCCATATATACTCAATCACATTTAGAATAAATGCATATATGTAATATTATATTAAATTAGATGAATTCGTTTATTTATCGAAAGATACTTTTAAAGATATTTTCCAAATTCTTGTACCATATTAGTATGTACCCCGTTAATCATGACTTTTGTCATTGTAATTTTTTTAATAATTTCAACTCTTATTTTACATAAATTTGTTTGCATTTGATGAAAATATTTATTTATTTTTGATTTCGATCTGAAAATCTTCATAACATATATAATTAAACATGTGATGATGCCGTAACAATCCGTCTTTTTTTGCGGTGAGAAACGCATTATATTTATATACATACATAACTGTAATTTTATAAAATTTCTTACGCAAACCACACTTTGGTACTATTTTTTTTTGCAGTTATAATTGCAAACAAATACTGCAAAAATAAATACGTACATTAAATGCAAGTCTCTAAGAGTCTCTGTGCCCGCCTTCGCTTCCGCGTTTAATTAAACTTTACCGAGGCTTTGTTTTGCGGGTTAATTATGAGCTTCGTAATATCGCCAAGTTGGGTTATTTTGTTTGCATATAAGACGCCATTCGTTTATTTATCAGCGATATGTGAAGCTTTTAATTTTTAAATGTAGATACAATAGTTTTATTTAGATGAAAAACATACCTTGGTGAATTCCTTCGGCTGAAAATATTCTTTAAAAAATAATCATTATACATAATTCCTTGAAAATCAAAACATTTTTTACTGTGACATCCTAAATATGTGCCATTACTAAATCCGATATCAGTAAAACTTTATGTTTGCAAGCTATTTAATTGATTTTAAATATACAATTTATATATTGCGTGTCGTCACACTGATTGTTTTGTACGTACTAATTTATCAAATATAATCACCGCAATTTCAATAGCCGAAAACAATGGACAAATGAATATCCGTGATTGCTCGTTGCAGCATTTTTAGTAATAGCTCAAGTCCCAAGAATAAATTTTAAATTACTCCCTGTAAATATGTTGTATTAAAACACACGCTACAATATTCTGAAGACTTAATAAACATATATCTATACGAAAGACTGTTTTTATGGCTTCTAGTTATTCACCTTATATATTTTTTAAAAAAGTCGAGCTAAAACTAATTTTAACCTAAAACTAAGTTCTAAAACTAGTATTTTGGTTTATTTCAATTATTTTTTTTTACATTTCATATAAAATTATGTGTTTTTTTAGTGGTTCGATCTAGAAAGAATATTTATCATTATGTCACATAGTAAATAAAGTTGTACAATTGAGAAATGCTTAGTATAAATGTAAATAAATTTATTCACTATGAATTTTCTAGAAACAATTACTTTAGTTTAAGCCTAAAAAAATAATTGCAGTCTGAGTAAACATAGTTCCATATTGACACTGATTCCTAGAAAGAAAGCGGTTGAACAGACAGTAAATTTTATGATACATGATTAAAAGTGTAATTTCTTTGAATTTATTTTTCGTAAAATTCTTTTATTAATTTGAAAGACATAACAAATGTAAGCCCGACTGCTTAAAATTATTGACAGATATCTGCAGCATGAATATCTGAAGAAATTATAATTATTCAACAAAAAATATGGAACTTGCAATTGATAAGACATCACAATATTTGGACGTACATGAACAACCATACTCCTCAAAGGGTTAATTATTCGTATATTATTTCTCCAAAAGACTATTATTTTCCTTCATGAAGTAAGTATGTCGTTTCTTTGAGGTCTAAAAAGCCATGAGCAGGTTCCACTGACACAAGAAGAAGAATCATTGTAAAGAAAAATAAAATTTATCTATATACAATATTTACATATTTTAAAAAATTTAAATACATTTCACAGATTTATTGATTGAATTGGCATTCACTTGGTAGAACTCCATTATAACACGGTGAAAAAATAGCAATGTATTTTAGTTCTACAAAATTGTTGAATTTTGTAGAACTAAAATACATTGCTATTTTTTCACATTTCACAGATGTCAGTGAATATGATTGAATTACCATCGTCGTGATTAATATTCTTATATTCCGTTAGTATAATTGCCATTTTTAAAACTCGTTTATCAAAGTTGCGCATCATTCAAATTCAAATTTATTCATTTCAATACAATAACTGAATGGTTTCTCACAATTCTTTTAAGACCGAATGATCCTATGTATTTATTTTCACTTCCCAGCAAGTTGCTTTTGTTTTCCGTCCTGCAGTCGGCCACGTTCCCCGTTTCTAAACATTTCATATTATTCCACCCCTCGTCTCGTTTTCCCGCTACTTGGGCGACCGCTCTTCCCTTTATTATGCAAATGGCGTCGCCTCTGACAATGAATCCAATATTTTGTCAAAATTTAAATCTTCGCCTTCGTTTGGTTCTCCTTAATTAAACGCTTTTTCGTGAAAAGCCATCGCGGGTCGTGGTTGATTGTTTGACCGGAAATTTTTACACAAGGCCCTAGTATTCGAGAATCAATGAAAATCGTATTTGCTTATTCAGCTACGCGCGATTTTTTTAATGCTTCACAGAACATTCCAAAAGTGCTTTAAGGTTACTAGACTAAAAGCTTTTTCACATGTAATTCGTCCTGTTAATGGGTTTTGAGATCAAAGCGTGACGGAATATCAGGAAAAATACATTACAAATTCAATTTTTACGACTATTTTTAATTTCAGTCTTATTCTTTAAATCCAAACAATGATCCATATAATGTAAAATTGCTGTTTATTTTAATTTATTTAGCTTATAATTTTCCAATCACATACTATTCCAACCAGAATAAATACAATCGAGTTAAAATATGCAACGTAACTAGCTGAATTTTTTAATATTGATTTCAAAACAAATTTAAGATTACATTAGACATACATATTTAAGTTATGTTCTACACACGAAAAGAATAAAGCATACTTTTTCTTCTGTGAGATGTGATAGTTTTAATAAAACTCCATAACTATAGATGGCTTATAAGTGCATAATCTGTCATTATTTTATTTAAGAAAACTGTTCGTAATCGATTTATTTTGAATTGGGCAAAATAATTTTTATTAATTGCGCTGTAAAAGGCCTTTTATTTATGATGCTTTTAACCAGTTCATTCAGATACATCAATATCTCAAATATTGTTTTCCTTTCGAATAAATAAACTTTTTATTGACTGCTCCTATGTAAGTAAGTCGGGCACCATCTGGCATTTTGGCCGCGCAGTTTTATGTAACTTTGTATTACATTTCCCAGTTTCAATGACGCTTTTTCTCTTCGTTTTTTACGGCAAAACGTTCACAAAAAACGCACGGCTTCGTATTTTGTTATGCTATCGTTGATAATGAGTTACTTTTACTAAAGTTAAATGAGTTTTGCGTATAGGAAAACTTTCCAGTTTTTCAGACTGTAACGGGATTTCCTTAATTATATTTATTCAAGTCCACTCTATTTGGAATGTAAAATGTTTTGAATCCTTACATCATCATCAACAGAATCATTTCAAAAAATAGTGCAGTTTCTTTATCAACAATTAAACAAGGACTCCACTTTTTATATAGATTTTTATTTAATTATAATATTTCTGTAAAACCTGATTTTTTCTTTTAATCGATATACACGTATATAATTATATTATTTATAATTCATACTGATTACATGGAGAACATTCACATTTGTTTTGTCATTTGAGAAACAAAATGTAAAATATATCACGAATAGCTGAAGCTCGTCAAATAACAGTTTTAATGATATTTTAAAATGTTTTTTTTATTCAGCACACACGATAGCATTATTTAACAAATCTCAACTTTAAATAATAAAAACATAATTTTAGTACTCATTTCTACAATATTTTTTTTATCGGCGCCGGTTTCATCGGGAGCATTATCATCCAATGATAATGCTCGCGATGAGCGAACCCGCCATCAAGAAGTCACAGTTTACACCTTAAAAGTGAAACCCCAACTTATCCGAAGAAAATAGATTCAATCACCCTGATAATTTTACAAAACGACCATCGGATTTTTTTTTTTTTTAATACAGCACGTTTGACAATTGACCTATAGTAATTATTGTTCTTGATTTTTTTTCAGAAATCGACTGGAAAGTAATGCTGAACACTGGTCTGCACTCCTTCTTTCCTTGCGAGAGCTGATCGAGTGGGTCATACGAAAAGACACCGAACTTAGCGGTTTTGGACCTCCTGCAGGAGAATGTTCTGCTTTACTTAAGCAACAGGTAAACCATTTTATTTTAATCTTATCACGACACTTTCGCTTCAAAAAAATACAACATAATTAAAATTTTACTACTTCTCATTTTTATAATGTTAATTTTGAGACAACCATTCCCAATCACTGTCATTTAGTTGACATTCAAACACCTGTTAGTGGAAAAAATGTTGTTTACGAATCTCAAAGATTTTGTTTATCGAACTTTTGAAATGCTTTTCAGAACCCCAGATATACCAGGCAATTGGGTTGTTTAGTTGGAAAATATATTATAATTGTTGCAAGGATTGATAATTACTTATCAATAATAAGATGATTATCCATGCGTTACAGATATTTTACGGAAAGATTAGTGTTCTCGCTGCTTAAACGTGTGTTTTTTTTCCACCAATTCATTACATTCATTTACAAATATTTGTATTTTATTCGAAAATACCATATTTTTAACTGGTTATCAAAACTCAATTATCGTTTAATGATATTCAACCCTCTACGCACTTTTTAGTGTAGAATATTTATGCAAATCTTATATGGCTTTCTGCTTCCTTTCTGTGTTTTTATATTAGTAGACTATTACCAGTGTACGACACAATATATAATATTATAAATGTCATTTTAATTATTCAAAGGCAATCATGTACAAAATACATAGTTTTTCCACCGTAAAAAGTATTTCGGAAACTCGTTCCGCGGAACGCTAATATTATATGTAGAGTTTCGTAATATTTTTTTCATCATGAATTGGGTTCGTATTTAATGTCGCGAAATGTTTTTTAGGAATAATGGCAACACACGCATGGAAATGTCGCGTAGGCCGGAGTGGAAAAAAGCCCTGAAAGGTCACTCGTACGTCGTATTTCAACTGGCTGACAATTACTTTTTCGTGTACTTTTTTATGTTGTTTTAATTTAGTGATGCTACCGACTGACGTGACAATCAAAATGTCGACCATTTTGTTATTTCCCGAAATCACAATTGTTGAAAAAATATTTATTTAAATACCAAATTTATAACAAATATTTTTTACTCGGAATAACCAATTTATTATTCACATTTAAAACGTTTATTTATTATTTCTTAAATAAAATCACTAATATCGCCTTTCACATTGTATTGAATTTATAGCTATGTACCTTAAAAGCTAAAACTTACAGAAAAAATAAAAAATTCTAGCTCTTCTTAATTATTAGTAAGAAAGAACGGGAAACTTTCACTATTCAATTTCAATGTGCCGTATTCTCGATTATAATTTAAACATTACATAAATGGATAGTTTCCTTAAACTTCCAACACTTCGCAAAAAAGTTTTCACAAAGTAAAAGGTCAAATACATGAAAATGTTTTTAGTAAAATAAATATTATAACTATGCAATGTTAAATTCAATTGAAAACTTTTAACACTCTCAACGAAGGACAAATCTGCGACAAATAATTGACAGTCGAATTTCATGTTATACAAATATAGCTTCTTCGCCGTCCTATAAAACATTGAATGATTTTTTTTTGT
The DNA here is from genome assembly GCA_028555115.1 of Himalopsyche japonica. NCBI lineage: Eukaryota > Metazoa > Arthropoda > Insecta > Trichoptera > Rhyacophilidae > Himalopsyche > Himalopsyche japonica. Next base: position 1,361,851 of record JAHFWJ010000597.1, on the reverse strand, counting down.
TTTGAAAATGGAACTCTTTAAACGCATAATAAAATCCCACCAGAAACTGACATTTCGCAGAAATATCACAGAGTACAACACTAAACGTGTTTTTTAGTACCCCAAATATTAAAAAAATGCTAGGATTCTTTTACATTGCGTCATTACATTGTTCGGTCGTTTTACGAGGTCAGCGGTAGACATTTTTACGTAAAATCGCCGAAAAGATATTTTTGCATAAAAATGACAGCTGCAACGGACATTTTTGCCAATGCAGCTAAAATATTATAATAATATCGTATGACGTACGTCTATCACCCCAATGTGATTGCTCGCTTTTTTTGATTATTGACTTGCATGTTAGAATGTATAGTCCTGAATTTTCATAACATTATACCAATAATTAGAATATTGTTTCGTTTGAATTAAAAAAAAATGTAAATCCAAATTGAAAAATTATTAGATGCATACAATGAGACTATTTTCCCACTATTTTTAGATACACAATGAGGTGTATTTTTTGCCAGTTAATCATAAATAAACGTCACTATTCACGTTATTGAAGCATTGCTTTCCCTTTTCATATCGATAAAGAATTAAAGAAGAGTTTTATGGTGGATTCTTTTGTTGTTTCATCATTTTATATATTTGAAGAATAATTTCGATTCAGCCTGCAATTAGTAATTAATTGTTACATATTGTTTTAACCAGAGCTGCGCCCTATTTTCGTTTACGGTTCTTATGGGCTTAATCCCAGTATAGACAGTTTTGTGAGCTGTGTTCTTCAATTTCAATCTGTGTTTCACAGCACAGATGTCAGTGCCTTAATTCTTTTCTCACCCATCACATACAAAACCGTGGCTTAACGATAGGAGTGAATTAAGTATTGGTCTTGGATAACCCCATCTCAACGTAACCACTATATCTATACAATAAATTCTACATATAAAGTATTCTCCATAAAGATGTAATATTGCCCAAATTTGAAGAATTTATGTTCGTAAAACAATAATATTTATTTACAATTAAAACTTTACTTTGTTTTATTATATTATTAGAATGTATACGCATATATCATTATTTGCACTCAATCTAAACTACAATTATCACCTATGTTTGAAAATGGATTCCAAATGTGTAAATGTTTGTAAACATACTCTTTATCTCTAAGGTAGTTGAAAAGTGATCTGCAACTTTCAACAAAATTTGTAAAGTAAAAAAATGTATGAAAAACATTTTTACGGTGTATAAAGTTACCTGGTAAAAGTAATCATCACGATGAGTAAAATATTCTGAAATTTTCGCCTGTTATTTTTAAAATAGTTGCCTGGCAACTTAATAAACGCGAATTTTTTCGAGCCCAGATTATGGAGAGCATTTTTCCCGCTCGGTTGTAAATTTACAAATTGGTCGACAATTCATTTTTCAATTAAAAAATGCCTTCTGCCTTTTTTAAGTCTAGCTTTTTAGCTTATGAACTGTCGGCTCGCAACAGACTTAGTTACTTTTTGAAAGTTTTTTTCATTGGGACATTAAAACATTTAAATGTTTTCATTATAAGTACTTTCCTTTTAAAGTAGTTTTCTTATAATGAATGTTCATTCTTGTCATTTGTTTTAAATATGTAGTGTCTTTTTAGGAGTGTTTTGTTAAGCTAGGGTATATCTCAGTAATATCAAAAAATATTATTTAAAATACCATACTTTTCCACCGAGAAGTGACAGTAAACATTGTATTAAGTAATATGTATTCTATAGTTATATTTCAAACTAAGAAACATTAATAACCGGATTAACTTTAATTGGAGGTCATTATACTGGCTACATCGTCATCGTTAGTTTCAAAATCAATTCAATACTTCAAATGTCCATAAATGAAAATCTCTTTAATAGATGGCTCACGGGCGCTTTGTGAGAAAATTTCGATCATCTTCGAGTAAATAATTAATTATGAGATGCACAACATCTCTCGGCGTCTCTGCACACCAACAGGAAGCGTTGGCGCTATCTCTAAATTATGAATTATGTTTAAATTATTCACAAAATTACGTACACCTTTATATTATACATGACGCTTGAGTTCGAATGCGTCCAAACTTTCATACAACAAACCAATTTGTAGATTCTAGTTCAACCGCATTTCTTTAATATTTAACATATATTACACATTGATATCTGCAACTCAAAAACTCTCAATCTGATATCTAGAACAATCACTGCTTATTGCGGTTTACAAATCCACCCAGCTGTCAATCTTTCTTTCTCGCAATATATTTTTCTTCCCAAGTCAAAAAAATTCATATTAGAATCACTAACGAAGTAACTTCTTTAGCTGGTTCTTTTATAATATATTTACCAAAGATGGGTTTATCGACTTCAATATTTCCGATTTCAACTAACATATGTACATATTTGTCATCACTTATCACTACACTTTGGTTATGCAAGATTCGCATCAAGATTATAGTATATTTTTTTAATCATAACATACATTTTTATTGTTTTCAGATAATTAATGAATGTTTGTATTGTTTTAGGATGACCATCGCGCTTTCAGACGCCAGCTTGAAGATAAACGTCCAGTTGTGGAAAGCAACCTGTTAAGTGGAAGACAATACATTGCCAACGAACCCCCTTTGTCTGATACCAGTGACAGCGAAGGTATTTTTTTTTTCAATTATATTTCTCAATATCCGTATGTTTTGGAGATTCATTGATTTTTCACTTTTGGATAATAACTATCTTAGGTTAAATACAACACACATCCATCACTAAAGAAAAATATAAATAAAATAAATTTATTTTTGAACTACTTATTATAAAAATATTTTTATTTTGAACTAAAATTTTTAATTATTTCAATTGTTACATAACCAAACAAGACGCAAGATTCGCTTTGCTGAGAATTACTGTTATCACAAAAAAAAAACTTGAGTCGAATATTGTCACTCGTTATTTTTCAAAAATTATCATATAAGGAATGACTATTAGTAACTCTTTTGTGCCTTTATGTCTGGCAACATATAAAAAAATCAATGTGTGATCTATTTTATCAGTACGAAAAATTTTGTCAATGAAATTAATCTTTTTGCTCCCATTTTATTAGGCCTGGTACAACTGCCATTTTTTAATTTTGTTAATAATTTGAAGAAAATTTTCAAATTCATTTATTTATTGTACTTTTATTTCGTTTCTATCAGAATTTCGCATTAGATGTACGGACTATCCCAACATATGCATTGTTGGTTACTTATGATTTTAATATATACATAGATATTCATCACTTTGTTATATGTAAGCTATGAATATTATTCCTAACCTAAAAATATGGGAGAGCGTCAGAATTGAAATATAACCTTATATATTATATTATTGTAGCACCACTAATTAAGTCCTAGGACAAATTCATTTAATTGCTGCTGTTCTTTTTAGATTTTTATTTACTAAACAATTATTACTCTTAAATATTTGATCGATTTCTATGAATTCTAAACTATTTATTGCGACATAAGGTCAATATAATTGACTCGGAGTTTTTATATTTGTTTAAATTTTTTCTATTTTCAATTAAATCATTGGCAAACTCTCAAAAAATATTTCTGTTGAGTTCTCATACGTATTTCAATTCAAATGCTAAACATTCTACCCGTCTATCTGTCATGTGGAACTTTCCAATCCTCACATGAGAATCGATAAAAACTTCATTTCAATAATGATCCCACGTTACCTTTATTGTTCAATTAAATTAATACTGTTGTAAAAGCACGTCATAAACTATCTAGCAAACTTTTTGATATCATCAAAATTAACGATTTTATTCCTTGTGTGTTATTTTGATTAATTGAAATTATAATTCAATTATAAGTGTTTATTTCTTAAAAGCTCATATCTATGCCAACAATAGATTAAAATGTAAGATCCATTGTGATATAAATGACTGAATAAAAATATATGTTTACGTAGATTTTAAGGTCCATTTCGTTAATTTTTTATCGATTTCTCTCTGAACACCTATCAATTTAATATTCAACTTTTTGACAATGAACTATTTTTTTACGCATCCCATCCCAACGAACGTTAGTATCGAGTCGTTTTCTTGGATATATCCCACTGCCCAATTAACAGAGCGAAGTTAATCGGGTCAGACAAGCAAAGCTGTTTTGCTAGACAAAGTCTTAGTTTGTAATCTGCAAAGGGAGCTTAATTTGTGTCGTTGTGGCCCACAGTTCATAACTGTGTCTAGAGTCAGTCTGCCATTTTGATTCTGAGCCCCGAAATGGACATGATTCCCTGATAACTTTGACGTTCCAACGTTACCAAATAAGACGCCAAGTTAAACACCGCAAACGTATGTGAGGTTGTAAAATGCTTACATCATACTTTATATGAAATTTATTGAACATCAAATATTTATTTAGGTATCGACAATAGATTTGTTTTACTCTAATACCTCTCTTAATTAATTTGTACATGAAACCAAAGGGATTTTCAATATGTACCGGAGAATAAATAAAAAAATATTTTACACATCTATTACAATATTTTAAACAGCCTTTTGCCGCTCGCTGTTTAAATATTTATTTGAAATATGTAGTAGGAAGTTTTTATTGTAAATGATTATACAAAGTTACTTGGAGCTTATGCCGGTAAATTTGTTTTCATGTATATATCTGGCAGTTTGGCAGTCTGGTAGGTGGTTTATTACCACCATTTTTACATTTATTATTTAGAATAATCGGTAAACATTCAATAACCACTAACTGGTATGCTCACTTTTAATGGTTTGAAAAATCGAAGAGAAATGTATCTAGCCACGTATTTCTTTCGACTAATTCGAGGCCAAAATGAGAATTCTGCCATCCTTAATAATATCAATTGTGTGTTCCGGATAGTTTTTTTAAGAAATCATGGACATAATTTATTTGTTCTTCCAAAATGTAGAACCAGTCTGCCAATGGTAAGAGCATTAACAATGTTCAACGGTATTGCTTCGGATGTTGACATATTTCATGTGGACAAAAGTGAGTTCAGACGAATGCTATTTTTTCAGTTAAAGTAGATATTTCATGAGTTAATTGGTTGACTTTTTTTGCAATCCTTGTTGATTGTTTTACTGTGTATTTGTTGAATTTCCAATACTTTATATTTAAACATGTTAACTTTGCAAAAGCAATGAATTGATAATTTGTAAGTTTTGTACCGTGTAGTTAAAATAGTTATAAATAAATAAATATACCTTAATATTTTTACTCACTTCTATTAAACTAATTAAGCAACGGTGATCATTTAACTCTCGAGTAAATTTTGTGTTATTTTTTAACGTGGGCATATTTATCATATATACTAGTTCAAAATTTTCTCTTGTTATTTCTGTCCAATTTACTTTGAAGGCTACAACAGATGTCACTTGTTATTTTTTTTTTTGTGTTTTATCTAGAATTGTTTTTACTGTTCACATTTCATACGCAACAAAGTGAATGTGTGGCGCACAGAAATCATCACCAAAAATTTGAGAATACAGGTGGCTCGCAGCCACGTCGATTTTTGAGCGGAGGAGGTGAGGTGGTATCTTTTTGCGCGTGCTTTGAGCCCCTATTCGTTGGGTTTTATCTGTTCGTGTTTAATAAATTTCTACGCCAGCAGGTTGTTTCATTAACAATGTTTCACCTTATCTTTCCTTTGTGGATCCACAGTGTGGACCAAACACGATATACTCACGCGTACAAACAATTCAGATCTGTACTTTGCAGTAATTTATTTCTTTCTCGGGTGATTTTGGAAAAATACGTTAAACCAAATTGTACTTACATGAAACCCAATACTGTAATAATTCAGTAGTTAACATCGTAGGTAAGAATTCTCTTGAGAAAAAATGCTTTAAATCAGACAGCATTCACGTGGGATATTTACGCCATCGTTTGTGACGGAATGTTTTTTTTCAATAATTTATTTAACAGCTGAAGTTTTGAATTTATTTACACAAAAAATCATGTAATAATGTTTTCAAAACTTTTATTTTTTCATTTCAAAAATGAATAATATATTTTTTAATAATTAATTTAAATAACCGCATTAAATCAAATATCATTGAAATTTGTTAAAAATTGTTACAATTTAGTACGATTCCACATGTTTTTTTACTAACGACCCGGGTTTCTCCTTTCGGCGATCTTTCATCTTCAGGCGATACCCGGGTCGTTAGTAACAAAACATGTGGAATAGTACAATGTTGTAACAATTCAAATTTGATATTGAAATTAAAATTTCTAAAATCTTACAATGCAATAAAACGTAATATTTTAAGTTTTAACATTTATCTCTTCTTCTATTTATTTAAGAAAATTAAACACTGCTCTTTGACGGGAAATGGATTAAGAAAGTTCTTTTTATGTGCCAAATCATCTAAAAGAAAAAGAAGACGCTTCTCATTATTCTCCCAATCCGCGTCTGCGTCACAATAATCGCAAGTTCACACGCACCTGTGTTTCAAAGCGAGTTTCGCGTTCAAAGTACAAAGAGAAACCGTATCCAGTCGTTGTTTGAAGAGAACTGTCCGCTATTGTCGCTTTATTTGCAGCATGTCATTCAAATCCCGCTTGTTGCTTTCGGAATGCTACAAATGGCCACTCCATTGTTCGCGCCTACGTTATACACCCCCTAGCGGTTGTACAATAAGTGACGGTGGTGGATTCGTCTAGGCATTTTTAAACAAACCTAAAATTGATACTTCATTGTATTTGCAGTAAAGCTTGTAATATTATAGGATTCGAGATAGTTAAATATGTAGTTTGTATACATTTTTAATTGCTTTTGTATAACCATGTTCCATCCATAACAATTTGTTGTAAGCTTAAGACTTTTCATTATAAATTTCCAAAACTTATATCTTCATCTTTCGGCTCATATGCTAAAACGAGAAATTTTGATGAAGGAAGATGTAGTATCTTTTGGTGGGCGAAACCGATTCTAATCTATATATTTTAAAACGCGTTAGTGGTATTAAGAAAATTTGTTTAATTAAATATAAGTTTACATCAAGAAGTGACAGTTACCCTTAAAATTCCGTATTCTATAACATTCGTTAAAAAATTATAGCAATATGCTTATAGAATTATGAAATCGAAGCCTTTTTTTCATTGACTATAATGAAATTTTTTGTCTAAGGATTGGTTTTAAGTCTTACAACCCAATCTACCGGAGAGTCCCATAAAACTTTACACTGTTCTCAAAAGATATTATTTTCGACTTAAAGTGACAATGAAAATAAGAAACCACATTCTAAAATAATGTATGTATCTTTTATGTACTATTAAAAAACAGTCATACAAGAATATTTGCTTGACTGGAGCTTTTTCGAAGCATATACTTATCTCCCAACTGTCTAATAAATTATTATTGAAATGTCAATTTTCAATATCCATAACAATCCATTCATGTAATTAGTATATGTAGTTTATCTTTCGTGAAATGCAGGAATATTTTTTCGCAACTACCTAGAATAATTTATCTCGAATAAAATAATAAATTATAATCAATAAGTCAATTTGTAAATAAATATATATTACCGTGTATGTTTGTCTTGCGAAATATTTCAGAAGTTTGGACTGATAACACAGTTGGTTACAACATAACACGTACCAATGAACCAACCCAAATATTATTTTCACATCTCATAACTGATAATTAAGTTTGACTAGAGATTGTTGTCTTTTCATAGTTCCCTCTAAATATTTGCTCAGAATTAATGTGTGTTTGCGTATTGACGAAAGTTTTCTCCTCCCAAAAACAACATTTTGTAATAACCTCTCGCTTGAAACGACTCAAAGATAACCTATCTTACGTAACGATATACTCAAAATTCCGAGGCTTCTTGAAAGTTTTCGATATATCGAAGGTGTTTATTACAATATTATCTTCTTACATGCAGTATCAATACCGAAGTAATATAAACAAATTTTAATCATAATAAGGAAAATTTTGACATTTGTGTTAATTGCTTTAACGATACATATTTTTATTAACATGATATTTGTTGTACTGTTTACAATGGAACGATCTGCCATCTAGTGCTAGTTCTGAAACTACATTCGATTGATTTAATGAATGTGTAATGCACTTTACGCACTAGATGGCAGTGCATTTGAATTTATATTATTCTGCCCAACATCTTCTCATTACATTTGACGTCAATAAACAGTTTATTTGAGTCTTATTAGAAACAGTACATATTATTCATGTATTTTTTTAAGATAATTAATTATTTTCGTTTGTAATAACCCACATTTAAAATCTACAATAATTATTCTTTTATTTGAGAATCAAGTTTCAAAACATTGCGCTATAATCGTGTCTCTATAAATTAGTCATTTATAAATGCTCAAGTTATATTCCTTTCCAGATTTTTTTTCTCAATTAGGAACTTCCTCCTTTTTGTCCATATTGATTAATCAATCGTTCTGTGGACAAGGGGATTGTTTTTATTAGTTCTATTGGTCACGGCACGACCTCGAATGTCCAATCGAAACATTGCCAATCCAATTTAATCGGCCGTGATTGGTTAATCCTGACCGGCAATAATTGAATGTGAAATATAAATCCGCACCAAAAACAGGCTGTTGTTTTTCAAGTGTGTAACGTGATTTTCAATTGAATTATTTAATGACTTTATAAACATAATATTTAGAACAAAATGTCGCTTTTTACTATCTCACATTATTTTGTTGGTAAACATTTAAAGTGAGAGATCATGGAGTTTTCTGAACCTTGCACCAATCTTGCTTTTTCGGACGGTTTTTTTAATAATAAATATTTGTTGATTTAAAATAAGCGAAATACTATGAAAGAACAGTGAAACTGAATAAACAATGTTTCCGTTGTATTCAATACTTTGTGTGTGCATCGAAATGCAGCCAATCGATCGCTTCTTGAATTTCATATAACCACAATGTAATGTCATTCATATTGTGTACATTGTTTCCATTATTGTTAAACTAACTTTTAGTTATCGGCATCAAAACTTCTGTTTGGCCATGATTTGACATTCCTAATATTTATTCATCATTCACCATTCTCTGTATCGGCTATTGAAGTCTATATTTCTGTACAAATACAATTTTCTTTTAAGCCTGTACTTTTTTGTTGTTATGAGTTTGTGTCAAGAGTTAGCTTCCTCTGTCAAATTCCTACATCCAGCTTTACTTATTGTATGAATGTCTTCATTAATCGTATGTTTTTCTGCAATACATCTTTCTCATTCCTATCCGCGATAATAACCAAGCAATCAAGTGTCTGATGCAATCATTTATATTTACGCACTTCTTTACAATGCCTTAACAACATTTGTCTCAATTACAAATTGCATTTTTGTATACACTTGACATCATAGCGTAGAAATTTTACTTTTAATGAAAAGGGAGTTAAGTATCCAAATTCATCAAATTGATCTTGATACATACAGTACATATCTAATTTTCTTTCGGGCAAAGATATCAACATAATCTTCTGCCATACGCCAATGGTACCAATCGCTACCATTTACCAATATCCGGTCCCTCGCCCGTGGTTTAGTGATTTCCGGCCATTCTAAATAGCTTTTATTGGACAATTTCGTTAAGCCGTGCCTTCGCATATGTCTAAATAACGGGTGACTTTTTTCGGTATGGCTTCATTTTCATTGAATATCAATAAGTCCAGCATTTTAAATCCCATTTCAAATTATTTTTCATTAACCGAACTGTTTTTCAACTCGTTTTTTTATTGAACAAATACTATTGATTAAATTGCCTTTTATCTGTAGAACTCCATTCTAAGACGGTTAAATAAAAAACAGCTATGTATTATGTAGTACTGATATACATACTATTTTACTCCACATAGTATTCATTTTCACCATCAATAAATATCAATGTACAATCAATGTTGGACTAAAATTCCAGGTATGTCATCTGAATACGTTTTGATTATCACACAAAACCAACATGCAATTTAGCCCATTTAACGTGAGGTTTTAAATAAATGTTACCATGAAATAAAACACTAACAACTTGTCATCAAACTCTTACACTTCAAAATTTCGACCTATTTTAGTTCACTATGGTTTCCTGATAGAGATTCTTTACAAATCGAAATCGTCGATCACTTGTATGATTTGTATATTTATTTTATACACTGCATTTACTATAAGTAGGGCAAAATCGAAAAAAAAACAGAATTATTTTATATATCCCAAGTATTCTTCATGTGTATTCATGCTTATATGTAAAAGAATATTTATAAACCCTCATACACCAACAGCAGAACCTAAGAAAAGAATATTTTCTATTTCTGATTCTTCGTTCTCAGCACACTTACCTCTTCAACGTAAAACGCCTTACTCATACTCTACCTTGCGAGGGACCAAATAAATTGTTAAGAAAGGCACTGAATAGAATATATTGAACCTTTTATTAATCACTTGTTTTTTCGAAAATGTGAATTTATTTTCCAGGAAGGGTTTACTGACAATGGAATAATTATCTTTAAAATTATACATCATATTTATTGCTCAAATCATATTTCTTCGTTATTACCGTAAAACAATGATTTTTCTGAATTTCCTCGGTTCCTGCTTATTAAAATTAAATACACATGTTATCGTTCCCAAACAGAGATAGAAATCCGTGTTTATACACGTTTCCGGGAGTGCCTATATCGTGGAATATATATTTTCGTGATTGTTGGGCAGTAGAGATAATTCTCACTCTTAAAAAGATTTCCGGCCAGTAATAAGAAAAAATTTGCGTTTAAAGAGTTTTTATTATCTTGAAATACTTGTTTTGAGCTAATCAATTTCGGATGCTTTTGTATTAATTAATCATTTGAATAATAAACTCAATTATGGTAATAGTCCCGATCAAAATAAAAATCAATCATAATTTAGTGAAATTTTTTTTTTAATATTTGAAAAATATTCAATTGTATAAAATATCAACCCCTACCACTCACTTTGCGTGACTTATGCCATGTTTTTCACTCTTGCGAAATTTATGATTCGAAAACCCAAAAATTTCTTTCAATTTTAGATCATTTTGTGTTATTCTTTGACTACCACAATGGTGTGTCATCCATGATTGCAATGAAAACGAACGATGCAAAATTTGCTTGCTTGATAAATATTATGCAAATTACACCCAGTCCTTTTTTTACGCGAATTCGATTATACGCGATTTTTTTGGACGGCACCGTTACATTTTTTTATGCGCTTCACTCGTTTTTACGCAATTTTTTCCCCAAATTTGTTTTTAAGAAGACATTTATATACGATGCTAGGCATGTACGTTTCATTATTTTTTTTAAATAAAAAAAGTTTGTATTTTTAAAACTTAATTTTCTAAAGCATTCCATTTTTTTAAATACACATACAATTGCCAAATGTTGACAAGTGTATCGGATATTATGCGAATTTATCTTTTAGGGTGTGTAAAAAAATATAATGCAATTGGGTGAAATCATTTTTTTACGCGCCTTTTTCTGGAACCAATGTATCGCGTAAAAAAGGACTGGGCGTACAAGTATATTCTAGGTAACACTTAGTTCACACGATGAGCGTTGAACGCGCACATAATATTTACACAACGACTAATATAAATGTTCATATTACAGTATCAGTAGCTAATTTATGTAATTTTAGTTGACGCCTAACTTCCACGTGAGCCTTTAAATTCATTTCTTATAAACGATAAGTATTTTATCTTATACAAATGATTTATACTTTACATGCAACAAAAGCTTCAGCAGAACATTGGTCTTCGATTAGTAAAATAATTTTAATAGTTGACTTTATCTTTTTAGAGAGCATCTTTTATTTGAAAAGTTACCATCTACCACTGGTCCAGTTCAAATTCCCTTTTTTATGCCTCCATTCAAAGCATACAAACTCATAATAAAGGTATATCAACAGGTATTTTTCTACAAAATACGCTTGCTATGAATATGTCCATACAAGTACTCAATTACGTAAACACCATGGACGTTGACTGTTCGACTACTGGTCGAGCTTAAAATTAACCAAGACTTATTTTTATCCTTTGAGACTAGTATTTTTCAGAAATAAAAGATTCATTATTATTTGACATAGAAAATTTCATGGCGTATAAAATACATTAACAGTTATTAGGTCAACAGCTTAGCAACATAAAAAAAACTATTATCAATTGAGAGAAGAAAAAGGCGTGGGAAAATGAACCCTGAAAAAAACAACTCACCCCCACTGGCATTTTCGTGGAAACTATTTATGTTATCCTGTTTATTCAACCGTGAGAACTTCTATTGATGGCAATGAATAGGCAACATATATATTTAGTTCCCTCAATTAAATGATCCAGAATAACAAAATAGTCTCTTAATGTGTGTAGATGTCGAGCAATGAATCAATAATACAATATCAACATAATATAGTTGAAATTTAATGTGCTGTATACTTCGAGAGAATATTGTTGTACATATTCAACCAGCTTACGATTTTAGTGTACTTATCGCGATGAAACTAGTAGACGCCTCTTGAAATTAAAGTATGTTCTATAAGAATCGATTAATTGATCTGAATAAATGTAATGTACTTAGTGAAAAAATGTCAAACGTAGCAAAGCATACGTCGGTCTTTTTTTTTATTTTTCATCGCTCCCACTATAAAATTTTATTTTAAGTAAAAGTCATGACAACTTCTGCTTCCAATACCGTGTTCTGTAGTCATCTGTTTACATCGATGAAACACAATCCGTCCTTGTGATTTTTAAAAATCTTTTTAATATAACACGGTGAAAAAAATAGCAATGTATTTTAGTTCTACAAAATTATTTTTAAAAAATATATTTGATAGCTATTTCGGCTCACGCCATCGTCAGAACTATTTTTTTCACCGTGTTATAATGGAGTTCTACCAAGTGAATGCCAATTCAGTCAATCTTTTTAATATATCCGTAGTTACTCATCGTTTGATGTCACAAATCAATATCCTTATCTTGATCACTATATAAGAAATATTCTGTCATATCTTTAGTCTTCTGTAACCCATCTTTAAATCTTCATGTTTAACTCTTTTTAATCATGGTATCGTTATTATTTTTTGAAACTATTCCTGAGACAGATTTCTTTCCCGCTAGATTTAAATTGTATTTTTTGAATTTGGTAATTGCTTATGCGATTTTTTTTCCACATTATCGCACTATTTTTGAAGTTTTTCCACTACGGTTTATTGTATTTTTTCAGTATGTTCACTTTATCTTATTAATTTTTGCCTTCAATTCCAATTCAATGCTTATAAATCATTACGCTTACTTACACTTGCCGTCTGGTACTGGTAAATTAAAAGAAAATAATCTGAAAATAATTAGGTATAAGAATGTTTTTTTCTGTTTGGTGAAAACTTTTAAATGAAATTTCGTTCTTTATAAGTTTCAAACAAATCTCAAAGTATAGGTTTTTCTGTGAAGAAGGCCTTATAGGTCGGACGAGCTTTGTTACTTCAGTTGGATCGTTGCTTTATTTTGTTAACAAATTTTCCCAGGCCCTCTCTCCCGCCTCCTATGGGTCAGCAACTTTAAACATTTTTTATGTAACTTTGAAACGGTTCATAAAGTATTTTTTTTCTTTTTTTTTTCAATCAGTTTAAAGTTATTTCTTGTATTATATATAAAATGCTGTTATTAAATGCTACGGTGCCATTTTAGACATATTCCTAAACCACAACCCAACACCAAAACGTATCTGAATGAAATCAATGCAATAGAAAACTTTCTTACTTTGAACTATTTTATCTGTGGTCTTACAATACTGAAATACCAACTTTTAAATGAAAGATATCAGTATTTCGGTACACCAATATAACACATAACGGTGCAATTATAGATTGCCAACGTTAAAATCCTTATTTCTCGAGTGCGGTGGATTCCGCTTAATTTTTACACTAGTTGATTGGGACAGATGTCTGGTTACCACGAACACTAAAGAACAGAAATCAAATAAAATTGCTTACAATAATTTTCTTCGTTTATCTTAGACATGATTGCGTTTAATAGACAAAGGGATTATCTTGTGATATTACATGTTTTATAAAACTTTCTTTATTTCGATAAAAATTACGAATGTGTAATGCATTGCTGAAGCCATTAAATTGTAACATCAAACATTTAACGAAGGCGATAATAGTGATGGACATCCTTTGATGTAAATCAAAAATATAATATGTAACACAGAATACAACAGCATTTTTTTTTATCAAAGAATAGACAACATCCTTACTGAATATCTGTGATGTTTTTACTCAATTAAAATCCCACAAAAACACTAGACTCCTGATGACTAAGTAAAAAAATAATTTTAATTTTTACCTATATGCACTTATACCAATAATATGTTATTTTCAGTAATTATTTTTTTTTGACTGTTCTAATCTTTGAGACTGTTCGAGCCCTAGACACCTGTGGTATTTGTGCGAAATCTACTTGATTATATATAAATAATATTTAAATAATGAAAAATAATGTTTTATCGCTTTAAAATTAATGGAGCTAATATTTTAAAAGCAAATGCATTATAGAGTCATTAATTAAAAATACAGACTTATCGTGTTAGTCACATAACCCAAAAAGAATGCCATCAATATTTTGGTGTTCGCGGTAAATCAGTTAGTCGTTCGGCATAAGAATTGCCTTTTTCGGGTGCTATATCATATAAGATAAATAAGAAATCAATGAATACATGACTAGTATGAGTTTATTCAAGGTCACTGATGCCTAAATAAAATAAATACCAATTCAAATTTTGTGATTGATAATATCTGGCCGGTGGAGGAATGGAGTGCTGCGAAAAAAATAAGCTGCAGCGACTAAGCACTCTGCAGTATAAACAAAAAATCTCGCGATGAAAGTTTTTTCGGAGTTCACTCTGCGAGAGAGGAAATGGATGCGAGCAATAAACAAAAGCTGATAGCATTTGTTCCCGGCATACAAGTCGCCCTTTTTTAATTCTTTAGTTAAAAGCAGACTTGTTGGAAAGGGCTCTTATGCGATAATATTATTGAATATATAAAATCACGTATGCGAGGGAACTCCGATACAATCGTGTGAATATGGACAAAGTGAATATGATACTTTCGATTTATTGATTGAATTGACATTCTCTTGCTAGAACTCCATTATAACACGGTGAAAAAATAGCAATGTATTTTAGTTCTACAAAATTGTTTTTTAAAAATAGTTAATAGCTATTTCGGTTCACGCCATCGTCAGAACTATGCTTAAACTAAAATTTACTTATCCATATATAGCTGTGTAGAAAAGGTACACAATACATCTTCTCTCCTGTTTTAACGGCCTAGCTTGTTGCTTTCTCGCAATATAATAAAAAATTTCAAAAATTGTAAATGAAACTAAAAAGGCGGATATGACAATAAGTTTAAATGTGGCACCGAAGTGGTCTATTACGGAAGCAAATAGCTATCAACTATTTTTAAAAAATAATTTTGTAGAATTAAAATACATTGCTATTTTTTTCACCGTGTTATGATACTTTCGATTTTTCTTTCCGTTGTGATACTGAAGCTACTGATTGCAATTAAACGTTAAATTAACACATGAGTTTATAGTCATTATGTACCGTACTTTTACAATGGAACAGTTCGGTGTTTGAAAAATTGTAATGTTTAATAATCTGTCAGAATATATTGTGCTCTTCCTATTAATTCGACGGCAACTTGTAAGCATATTTTCATTTATTAGTAAACATATGGCCCCCGTGTTTCGCCCTAATCTTTCAAATTCGTATTTTAATAAAGTCGTCAGAGTTTTACCCCATCCTTTACTCCTAACAAACGACATATTTAAATCAAAGTCAAAGAACAAATTATCTTTGATAGTTTTCGTGATTATATTGTTTCAAAGATTTGGGATTAATTTGACTCATACGGTATACACATAAAGGAACTTAGTTAATTTCAACCTGACAACCTTCCTTTGAATTGATATTACACGGCAGTATCAATCTGAACTTCCATTATTAGTATCGAATATAATATAAACAATGTGTTTTCAGTAATGGGATAGCTGTAACGAACCATTCGCTGTGCAGCCTCTTGCGGTAATAAATCATACATCATTTCACTGACTATATACTCTTTGTCGAAAAATAAGTTTCCCGTTATTGCGAAATACAATACGGCATCGGCAATAATGAAAGTTCGTAGGGAAGAAATCCCGTTGTTTTCGTTTTTGATTTATTTTCCTGCGGGAGATTAAAATAAAGTTACACCTGATATCGAATTATCTCGCGCCGTTGTTTCGCATGATAAATTGCAATAGTATTATATAATGCGTATACATTATCATAATAATGTTTTAATGTCTTCGTTAGAATGTAACCACATGCGGAGTTCAAAATTATTGCCGTGCAATAATGATATGAGAGGCCAAATGGTATGGAAAATTGTGGCGACAATTATTATGCGTGGTGCGGAATCAAAACATACATTTATTTTTTGTGACTCGTATTTGACACTTTTTGCTGTGTTCGATTATATATTTGATTTTCTTCTTAATTCATCGAATAAAAATCAAAAATGCAAATAAAGCAACACCGCGCCAAAACAACTGCAAAATAATACATATCATTTACCTTTTTATGTCGGATGCTTATACAAAAAAAAATACACTTAATTTTTGTGAATGATAAGAATCGTCTTGGTGCAATAGTTAATGATCTCTCTAAGTTTATCATTAGACAGCTATTCCAAATATATTGATTTTATTCAATTTTCACCGACCCATTCAAACTTATGAAAAGAACAAAAGAGGCATCTGTCAGAGAGAAAAAGACCAAAAAATCTTATTTTTCTATATTGCTGTATATCTCTTTACCCTGGAAGAGTCGTATATGACCAAAAATGTTTCAGATAAGGAAACTTTCAGAGGATTTAGAGAAAATATTGTAGATTCCCTTTTCCTACTGCTTTCTCTTTCATTATTGATTAGAATAATTCGTATTTAGTATTGCGGAAAAACGTGATAAACATTTGCAGCTTTTCTGCGTTTGATAGTCACCATACGACCTTTAGGCTTATTGGCTTGTCTTTCAATCTCCCGATTAGTCCAGGGAAATATATAATAGATACAGTATGTACAGTTGTTTCCAGGGGTTCCGGTCGAATATTCGAATTTATTAATTTCTTTGATAGCCGAGTATTAACAAAATGAAAACATGGTATTCTTTCATATTATTTGGTGACTATTGAGTTGTTAATACTCTATCGACGTCACATAATATTATATCATGATATGAACTACAATACTTTGTTTATTTAAGCTTCATGCTACTCACTCAAGACATATTGTGAACTAGCGTGTACATACAATAATACGATTCTCCATAATAAATGAATAACAATACTTTTGAATTACATAATAATACATAAATATGAATTTCGTTTATTTATATTATTATTCGAATATATTAAAATACTTTACTTTTTAAAGCATTGTAAGTTTTACATTCTTGTTATCGAGAAATATTTTTAATGACTAATTGAAAGCCCTTATTTATTGATTGATTAAATTGGCATTCACTTGGTAGAACTCCATTATAACACGGTGAAAAAAAAGCAATGTATTTTAGTTCTACAAAATTATTTTTAACAAATATAGTTGATAGCTATTTCGGCTCACGCCACCGTCAGAACTATGCTTAAACTAACATTTG
Organism: Himalopsyche japonica; assembly: GCA_028555115.1. NCBI lineage: Eukaryota > Metazoa > Arthropoda > Insecta > Trichoptera > Rhyacophilidae > Himalopsyche > Himalopsyche japonica. The sequence goes on along the minus strand of JAHFWJ010000597.1, from coordinate 1,344,146 downwards.
CTTATCTATATATAGCTGTGCAGAAAAGGTACACAACATCTCCTCTCTCCTTTACCAACGGCTTAGCTTGTTATTTAAACACAATGACACTAAATTTTCAAAACTTATTTATGTAAGTAAGAATAGGTCAACCGAAATTTGTGTTGTGTTAGATGTCTTCCAAATTATTCTTACAAAATACATTTTTGTTGTATGTTAGTGATAATTTGAATTAAATATATATATATATATATTACATTTTGATTTACCATCTTGCATTATTTCGACATAAAACTATTATTTTAAATTTTATATCGATCAACTCTATACGTGCAATGTTTTATGTTAATATACACCATTTTAGTTGTTATATTCGCCAATTTGGTTAAAATATTAATACAAATTCAGTGTCATAATGTTATTAAATTATCCGTTGACCTAATCAAATTTAATTTATTTTGGTCATATCGTTTATTAATAATATTTCATGTCGTTGAAGTAATAATTTATCCCTCACAAGATCGGTTGACATTGGCATTGTAAAATCGCTTCCTTTCATAACGCTGGTCGTCTAGCGAACAGAAATAAAACTTTTTAAATATTCTGCTTTAACTTTTAATCTAAATGGAAATTAAAGTCTTGTCGACGGTCACTATGTTAAAAATATCTAAAACCGCTTTTCTTGCGATATTTCAAAAACTTTTCAGAACTTCCTCTCCTGTGTTGGAACAAGATATTAAATGTTCAATTTAAAAATGGGTAAATTTAGTTTTATGAAAAATGCAATTTACATCTGAAACTTATTTCAAACTTAAACGAAATATATTTAAAGCCTCGTTACTTATCTATATAGTTTCAATTTTATTTGCATTTTTATACTTTCAAAATATATTTGCACGAGCGATTTTTGTTACAAACCACATTAACTGTTTTGAATATAAGTCTTGTTCTTGTGTTTGCGTTGTTTTTTTTTTTTTTTTTTTCATTTAGAGAATGAACTTATTAATGTTATCAAGTATGAATTTTGCATCTCATTATATTATATTTTATTATATCATACCTGTTACAATATATAATATAATTAATAATGATTAGTCCTCTGGCACCTCTAAAAGTATGTAAGATCCACAAACCATCTAATACAATTTGACATTTTTCCTTCAATTATGATTTACGTTGTTGTGGATAACGTTATGTTTATTTCATTCTTTTTTTATTACGTATGGTTTTACCGAAGCTTTTAAACTTTATAGTAATTATTTTTAAATATAAGGGCTTGCACTTGTTCTGATTGTACTTCGATAGTATTTGTATTTATTTACCGTGTCGTAGACCCTGCATTTATATTATTATATAACATACGCTGCAAAAGATGTCATGATTTCTATTTTATTGATAACACATCGCACGAACGTTGATTCTTTCAATCCGAAATTACACTTCTAAAATTTTATATTCGTCATATTACCATCTTGAATATATTTATACACATTGTATCCTCTAAAAATTTTAACATGATTTTAGAGCATTTTTTATGCACTATTTCCTGGCATTTCGGAAATGCTTTATTCACAGAAATATGCTGCTGCAAATAAACACAAAAATTCAAAAGTAAAATCTTACTTCCTTTAGTCCGCCCTTGGAAAATATAGCAATTATTCAACTTATCCATAATTTCGTCGATACATTTTTAACCCCTTCGCCGCCAGCTGCTAATAATTAACATCGCATAAATAACTACTATAAACTCCGCATCACTCCAAGTCGCCTCGTTAATAATTTGCAGCGAACTCTCCTCGGGTTACCCTTTCGCGACGGAGCCGTGTCAGTGCAAAACTTCGCTCAATTAAGCCGGACCGTGCGACGCGACGCAGGCCTCTTAATTAATCTAGTTTGCATGGCGGAGAGGCGGTAGGGCGCCGGAACGTTACCGTCGCCGAGAAGGTTAATATTATGCTGCTGTAGCCTGTAAATCAAATACTTTCAGACTATACTAAGAAGTATAAGCTCTCCTTAAACACAGTTTAATTATCTTTGATTTAGGAATTTCTTTTTTACTATATAGTTCTTCTGCTCTCTCAGATTTCAGCCGTTTAATGAAACATGAAATAATTTTAAATCGATAAAAAATCAGTAAAATATCTTTTCGTCGACTGGCACCACTTACCGCTTAGGAAAAAATTTAATTGACTTTAAATGTATTATTTGAATAGTATCTCTTAAAAATAGCACATAATGTCATGATTCTTTGTTGATAAATACGATTTGTAGAAACAATATTGTAATTGAGAACTATTTTTCATAACGAGCATTTACTCAAAGTTATGTCGCATTTTTTCACTTTTAATGTGTGTACTATCATTTCTTGATTTTGACCCCATGGTTTTGTATACCTGCTACTTTTAACTCAAATATTTTGTACAAATAGACTTGTTTGTAAACTGTACTCTATCCGCTGATAATGCTGACGATGTGCGAAACTGGCCCTGATCAAAAAATATGTTGTGGAAATATGGACTAAAAAATGTGTGTTTACTATTTAAAATATCATATTTTTATAATTCAACAACAATGTGAGAGGGGTGTTTTAAGAAAAGCTTAAGATATAGCGTTAGGCTTAAAAATGAAACAGCACAATAGCCTTACTATAAAATTTTAATTTTCGTGTTTTTTTGGTTTAAAAATATTTATCCGAAACAATGACAATATCAGCATGTCGTTATTTTTATTGCTCTAGATTTAACAATTTATTAATTGGTGGTAATCTTATGTGATGATTTTTTAAAATTATTTTGTTAGTGATATGTAAACTATGATATTTAAAGATTTGAATATGCTTATCAAATAAGTGATAACGGTACTGCTTGTCGCAGCATACACTTCCTTTACTGTAAGTTACCAAATCAATATGTCTAGTGTTTTTTTTAATTGTCTAAAATCTTACATAGCTAATAGTTAAATCATACACCAATGTTCACTGTCTTATAATTCTCTCCGTTCTCTTAACACTTGATTGCGATCTTCAACGATGACACTGGGCGTGTACCGCGGCCCTGCGGTTGATTAAGATGTCTGCAACGCAATTAAACTACGCAAACAATCCAACCACCCCATCACCTTGGGACACATATTATTGTGTTCTCCTGGTAGGTAATGTTGAAACAACATTGCAACAATCATTTAATATATTTATAATCAATTCAATATCCATTCGTAATTCGGATTTTTCTACCCTTCCAAATTCTGTGACTGTGATAAATCAATTTTTCCAACATGATATTCTTAGCATGTATTTAGACTTATTTTTTATAAGCCAATAGTTTAAATGAGTTTATCCAAGTAAAATTTCTTTATTTTATTTTTGAACATAGAACATTGAAAAAATATTTTTTGCAATCATTCAGCAGTAAACTTGTCCGTCACATTTTGATGTTCTGTTTGCAATTCGATTTCTCTGCCCGTTTAAATTTCTGTGATCCTAATACATTATCTTTGATAAAATAATTTTACAAAGCAATGTTCTGTAGCGCTATCAGTTCTATAAATTAGTTTTATCGTAAAGCATTATAATGATTTTTTTCATGATATTACCTCGTCGTTTTAAAACGATAATCATATATTCTACTTTTTGAACAGATATGGTCAAAAAATATAGCCAAAATGTAATTAATTTTCCATACATAAAAATACGATCTTGATTTTTTAACATGGACTATCTGTACTTATATTATTTAACCAGAGAATACCAAATATTTATTCATTAACACCGAAAATATTTTTAAATTTATTACACCTATTTGCTACAACCCGAAGCCGTTATTTTATTTAATATCGGCAATACAATGATATTGAATGCACAAGTTTTTTACACTGCAAATAAAATCAGTCGTCAAATTTTAATATTTCACTCGCCACTCAATACGATAATAAAATATAATTGAGTTCTCATACTGGTGATTTCGTTGCATTGTATTTTTCAAAAACGGGCTCTGCATTTCTATTACGTTGATTGAATTTAATTGTGTGTATAGCTTTTTATAAATAGAATCATTCAACAAATGATGTAACTGCCACATATTTTTTTATACATGAATATATACATTTTTTTTGAGCATAAAGTACTATTTTTTGTAGAAATGACATCATTTTAGTTTTATGTTTGAACTTGTTTTATTTAATATTTTAGACAATAACATTATAATAACTGGGAAACCTCGTGAATTAAAACAGAAAACTTCATGTTTTGATATGAGAATAAATCGGACGCGAGTTATTATAGCACAAATCATAATGATTTTTTACGTTTGCACCTTTGTTACAATCTAATACTGATCATTTGATAAAATTTTCTATTGAGATTTTGACATTGCGTTTCACTACTTAACTGTACTTAATATGCCAATCACGTATATTTTCATATCAACTAACGCTATTGTTGAAGTTTAAATTAATTTGGAAATCCTTAATCATGAAATATTTTAAAACGGAAATTATTAGATGTGTTTACGGCGGTACCGACATAGAAAAAAATCTTTTTTTACACATGATTGTTTGAAAGATTATTACTAAATATAATGTTTCTTCTTCCACAGCTGGCCGCGAGCTAGATGGTGACTCTAGAGGATATCGCAGTGCTGAAGAGCAGGCACGAGAGTTGACCAGGTCTATCAGACGAGAAGTGAACAAACTGAGTGAAAAATGGAACGCCCTTATTGATAGGAGTGACCACTGGAGACAAAAGCTCGACGAAAGCTTATCGGTGAGTCAATAAGAAAAAAAATGATCTCTTCATCAACCAATCCTAGAAAACAACCATACAAATCTTCAAATTCACTGAGATACAATAATTTATTTATGATTTATTAGATATCATAAAAGTTTCTTTAAATATCAATAATCCTTACTCTTCGCAATCTATAAATAGGGTTAAATCAATTTACGATATCGTCTATTCCTCATTATGTTTAATGATATGTCACAATAACAACATAACTCCCTTCTGTAATGCATTTCTTATCATATTGAACACATATTTGAAATTGCCTCTCATTCGTGGCACATCATTGTGACATTTGAGACAGTTATATATATTATATCTCGCAAATGCAATTGGCATACTGCGCTGCTAAACCGACATTTCAAATAGTGTAACCTGTTTTTTCGATCCACATTTCGCTATTCATTTTAAAATAAACTTCGCCTCATATGTGTGTCGTACAATTGTTGCGAAAAATTTCGAGCGTCGTATACTAAGTCATACAAAAAAATAAATCTTGTAATGGAGATTTGTGTCAATATAGCAATTTTTATTCGGCCGTGTCTTATTCACAGGCAGCACAGAAATATTTTAACCCATTTACGAAAATGGCGCAAATCTTATTTGTTTTTATGCTTTCTGCTCTAGCGACTGACATTGTATGTGAACATTGGATAATATACTTTATTCATTCACTCACGCGAGTAAAATCGTAAAAATATCCCCTGAAACATTTCATTGCACATGAACGATGATTGTTCACTTTGCTCTTGTGGCCAAATATCATAGAGTTTTAGAAATTTTACTTTTGAGAAAGCATTATAATTATATGTTTGACTTATTGTTGTCAACTTATCGTAAAGAATATACACGTAGCCGATTCAATTATAATAGAGTATACCATAGCAATCAAACATGAAGTTAGAAATGTGAGTTTTTACTTTCCGATTTTTTTAAATGAAGTATGAAAAAGTTTTTTCAGTCCATCAGCTAGAGTGCGAAATTTCTGCGTAAGTGGCGCATTAGGCCCAAATCATATTTATTTACGATGGCAATTTTGGAGCAAAAATCAGTGCCTAAACTGTACCTAGTATTTATAAAGATGCTCATTAGGAGAGTCATCAGCGGATACTTTATTAGCTCAGAGTTTACAGAAGATGACAAATTTTCGACAAAAACTTTATAAAGGTTAATTTTGTCACAGAAATGTGACATCTCTAAAAATATTACTAAAACTATAAATTAAATGCGTAAAACAATACATAAAATTTTTAACAGTTTTCGAATGAGTGTTTAGCCTAGACATGACTGAACGATACACGTGAGAATGGTAAATCGAAACTCCTACAGTGAACAAAATTTTCTTATCAATATTGTTATAAAGAAGGTATTCTACATGTATTGAGGTGAAATGAAAAGCATTTCATGAATGCTGTATTTTTACCAGCGAATGACGAATATTTTTGTGGAAAATTAGAAAAAAAGATTCATTTGAATGACTTTGATCAAAGGGAATGTTTCCCGCCAACATTCCATCGTGATGAATTCTGTCATAAAAAGTATGCTTTCGATTCTTAAATATTTCAGCTGAATCTTAACCCATAAATTGCTATACCGCTTTAAATTTCCCACAAAATATGACCGCAATCCATGTGCACTGGGTGCTTTGTGATGTTCTTACTCCGTTTATACAAGAATATAGATGCGCGCTATCTTAATGAAATCTCTTTTAGTGTTGAGGAACGCATCATTGCCCATATGGCTTTGAGTTATCGCATGTTTTTAGGCGGGATCTTTCGACCCTTAAGGTCATGTGCCATAGCTTAACCGATTCCAATAAATTACGCATAGGCAGTGATGCTACTTCCATTGGTGGCTTTTCCGGATCACGCTATTTTAACGAATACCTTGTCACACAGCTTTTACAGCTTCTGTCGAAGTTTAGTTTCAAGAAGTAAATTTTTTTCATGAAATAATGCATCCATTTATATATTATGTGAACATTTGAATTCAAACGTTGTCGCAATAAAAAATTATCACATAATGCAAATCAACCGCGTATTTAATATTAATGTATAAAAGAAAATATTCCTTCATATAATCTGTATCTGCAACACATTTCAAAAAGAAAAAATAAAATCGTCCTAACTGACGTAACGATGAATTTTTCCAGTCATGAATATTTATTTATCTTTTCAATAACTTCTGTGAAATAAAATTGTCCACAACAAACTTTCCGAATTTTAATTTTATTGGAAACCACGTTTAAATTTTTATTTTCTTTCACAACACCTTGACTTCATTTTGTTGTAAATGATTTATTATAGCGATTTAGTACTGAATTCTCTGGCAAATTCAAGATCAAATTTGAACTGTTTAAATTTTAATATGAAATCTTGACTATTTCGGTGTGTGTAATGTACAATAATTTCTCTGCTAGAGCAATAATTTTATTTCAGGTAATTTAAAATTGACCAAATTTGGTGTATGTATTTTTTTCTCTTTTTAATAAGATTCATGTCATTTTTTTCGGGATTTAACTGTCATTGCTAGTTGTTTGCGGCTACATAAAGATGTCATTTTTAAATTTTCACACCGTATTAGGATGCTCAATTCCCAAAGGCTGTACCCACACCCCAACTGATAAATAACATAATTCAGATATGTACTTCACCCAAAACTTGATTTAAATTAAGCACGGTTCATTACATTGTTGTGTGCCACCGTATGCAAAAAGTTTAATGCGGATTTTATGTGTAACAATCAAAACTTTCGTATAGCTATTATAAGAGTGGCTGCAGTAAATATATACCTCCCCTGAGACAAACCTCAATTCAAAACAAACGTATGTGAAAAGTTTTTCACAATTTGAATATCGTATGATATGACATATTCTACGGCAATAAAAAGTTCTTTTTATCATTTCACAGCACCAGTGTCAAATATTATCAAATTTTCGAAAAGTTTTGCTTAGAAGCAGTAGAAGTTTACACGATATCAATTTGACGAAGGTGATATTTGAACATCCATAACAAAAACACAATACTATCCATACAACATTTTGTTTTATATGTTTTCACTGATTTATTTAAAAATCTTACATTTACATATTATTCTCATTTACCAAATGATTGCAACAATTTGATATATATAATTTATTAGTAACGTGCTGTTTTCGAAGTTTTATTGTGTTATTAATTTTAAATCATCGTTTGAAACTCGCTAAACAATAATAATTATTTACCATTCTAGTTGTGAAGTCTTATTTGGTAGATAATTTTTATGATATATTGGAGATGAAAATCATTTTCATCCATATCTATCGCCTTATTACAAAAAAAAAAAACAATCCAAATAAACATGTTTACTAAAATAATAAACTTTACCAACACATATGTATGCGTGAGTTTCTACACGTTATCTTATTTAATTTAATTAATATTTGCTTACATAATTTTCTCCAAAATTAACACTTACTTCATATATCTATTCAATTGAAAAAAGGCTACTCTTTTGAAATTTATTATACATTACGCATATTTATTTATGGTTAAAATTATTAGCAATATACAAGAATGTAAACTCATTAGTTATAATGTTTTTGCCGCAACACTGTGTGGACATTTCGCGATGAATATTTAATATAGCCAAGATAAGATCATTACACATTTCTTTGCACTTTGTCTTGCGTAGAATTCCCTTCGCAGTGTTGCTTTCTGGGAGTCCCCAACCCGTCCTAAATAAACCAACCCTAAGCACGTCATGCGCGACACGGGTTTGAAGCAGGATTAGCAATATGCATGTGTACACACATTTCGTACGTATTGTGCAACCAATTTATAACAACCCTTGTTTGGAACCCTACGCATATTGCTTGTTAAACGTCAATACTGGAAAGCCTTAAATAATTAGTTGCAATATATTTCGGGGAAAACCAATTTACCCCAATGCAATGTTCGAACGAACGTAGCGATTTTTTAAGGCAATAGAAGTTACCAGCTAATTCAATTTACTGACTTTGTTTTCTGTTTACGTAAAGAGTAATTTGATTCTCAGTGATTATTCTTTATCAATCACAGTTAGCACAAAGAGTGATATTTTTCCACCCTTTAGTTATATCCGAACCGTTTATCAATAGAACACCAATATATTTATGGAAATCGAACTGTATTATTTATCAATGCCAGGAAGTCGAACCCAGTATAAATGTAATTTATAACATACATAGCTATTGAGTTCGAGTCGTCCAAAATCGACTGACATGTATTTTAATTGATTATTTAATTATTATTAGGTGATGGTGTAGGAATTCACTATATTTTTTATAACCCACAATCATTATTCATGTAATCGTGTCAATAGTGGGAATATAAAAAAATAGAATATTCTTCAAAACTGGAAGCGCCACGCAATTCGACTTTGCACTATTTGTTATCTATGATATTTTCTTATATTTTTTTACTGAGATACTTTTTGTTACTTGTATGCTTTCACTCTTTAAGTCTATATGTAAAAGGAAAATTATAGACTAAACACAAGACCTTATCACGAACCGGAAGTAAAAGCTTCAAAGTTTTTGAAAATAAAACTCAATAATTTACATAATTTTGTTATTTTATGTTTTTAATTTCAAATAACTTACCTAATCAATCGAATATTTTTTAGTATCGTTTTCTTGTCGAACTATAAAATAAAATAAATATCTTGATTCCCTACGTCTTCTGACAGTATAAATTCAAATTTATATATTTGATTAACGGATTTAGGCATTATGACATTTTTTGTAATTTTATTTTAAAGTAAGAAAAAAATTTCAAATGTAATAACGCTTCGGTGGGGCTAACAGTATACGTCTCAGCTCTAGAAAAAACATGATTAATGTGATATTTACATATGTAAAATCTTCTACATATCTTGACACTGTAAACTTATAGAAAATATAATCGTTATTGCTGAAAAATGCTTCAATATTTAACTATAAAGTGTTTTTTTGCCTTCCTGAACAATCTTCATTTTTTATATGCCCATTCTGTACTTGGTTAACATCTTATTATATTATTTGAGAGCGTTATTCGATCGGTCTTTCAATTCAAGGATATTGATATCAAATATAGAATTCAATTATATGTGCATTATCGCCTGTATTATTCGGTTACAAAACAGTACCTCAGTGCACAGATTCATTCAAAATTTGCATACGGATGTGTTGTCACCGTAGCACAGTTGCTATTCCTTCTCATTGACAGTTGCGCTTTGGCTGTTCTTCCGCCTGTCATATTCTGCCCAGTTTATATTCGCAATTACCATTCAACATACATGTGCCAGTGTTACTCTGTACAATTGAAATGTCGCATCTTGTGAATATGTAATTTATCGCGCGTCAATTTCCATTACTTCTTTATTTAAAAAATTTGATCACTATAAAAAATAGCAAGATAGAAAAGTGACAGAAGAAAATATTTTTAGACTCCTTGTTTCTTTTTCACATCGTATAGAAAACGGACCTGTCAAAAAAAACCTGATGCGTCTTCGTCACAAAATAGTTTAATCAAATTCGTACCTGTCTCCGTTCTGCTTTACCAATAATAAATAAATATTATTCTTTACACACAACTAAAGAAAAAAAACAGTAATTTGCAATATTTTTACTATTCAATTTCAATTTTTAATTTAAATTTAATAAAATGCTTATTCGCCGTGGTATTACGCTCAGCAATTTTTCACTGTGTTTTTTGGGGAGTCTTAAAGTTAACCGTTTTCTATAACAATATCTGATTATTTAACATTTAATAAACACATAAACTTTAAGACTCAATGACTGATATTTCGTTATAATAGTGACATAATGAAAATACTTTTGAGCTGAACTATTACATTTTTTTTAATTACTTTTGTTTACGTCGTGTATGCCTACTATTTTCAGTACATAAAAATACAAATTTAAAAAAAAATCTGTGCATAATAATACAAAGGGTAAATCTTATTTTCATGTCAATAATGAATAAATGCAATTGGCAATACTTACAATTATCTGGAACTGCCTCGAACTATATTTCACACGATAGTCACATACCCTTTTGTTCATTTGCACATTCAATATAGCTCATATCACATTTTCCGGATATCCTCTTCCTTTAAAAGACATCCGAATGCATCACGGATGCCAGATGACATTAAACGTTGTATCTGATCATCTATTACTATGCAAAATACGGTAATTATACATTACGCTATTGTAGTGATTTTATCATATTTTGCACTTCATAGAAAATGTTTTGAACCTTCGTTATTAATTTTGCTTTCTGATAAATATTTTCCGATGATAAATATTTAAGAGAACTAGAAAAGGCGGCTATAGTTTTAAATGCAAAAATTCTTTCATGTTATAAAATATTGGTTTTCTGTTTTAGTATTAGAAATAATTTATTTCATGATTTTCGTATAAAAAACTGTGCAGATTTTCATAAAGTTTTTTTTTTCATTATTTATGTAGTTAAATCAATATATTTCACACATTTTTAACTATGAACCGACCAATCCCGTAAATTCATTTCTTCGCTCCTGTCATCGGTAAACTATCTCATCTGTATTAATTTTCAATTAAATTATTATACACAAAACGAAAATTTTACTATTTTTTCCGAAGAATATTAAATACGTCATCAATTTTAATTTCAAATTGAAAATTATTCTTTTTTAAATTTAATATCATTCCTGAATTTTAATTTGAATTTTGGGCTTGGCATAATTATATTCTCTGTAACTTTTTGAATTAAGAACAGTTCGATTCGAGAGCTTATATAATAGCGACATTTGAAAAAAAACGGTATTTATTCCTTCGATACTGTTTCTAAAGACATATTTTATATATTGATTGAATTGGCATTCACTTGGTAGAACTCCATTATAACACGGTGAAAAAATAGCAATGTATTTACATAAAGATTGCTATTTTTTCACCGTGACATATTTTATATTTATTTCTTCATCTTATTGTTCTAAATTTGGTATATTCATCCTTGAATATAAATATTCGTCACACATATATTCAGCTGTTGTGGACGAAGCTTTTGTAATATGAATTATTTTAGTTTGTGCGTATAATATTTTCACCTCATTCTTGTCGTAAAATATGTACCGTAGCGCCACAGTGCCAAGGTTTAGCATTATCTCAGCTCTTTATTCTAGTGAAGTTTACTTCATCATAATATAAACCATCGCCAGCATTTTTCAATAGAAGTATTTTATTATGTATAGAGATTTAAATATTTATTTTTTCTTATACAAATCATCACAGATAATGTGGGCTCAGTATTTTTATATCATTGGAATGTTTTGCTAACTTTCAATTTTTCTAAAAAAAGTCTTATTTACATACCAATTTATGGAATTTTCATTTATTTATATAAAATATGAATGTGTTTTTTTTTGTGTAAATAAATGTCTTTAATCTATCATTTAACGAAAGAAAAGGCAATTTAGTATTTTTTTTTTTTACTATTTACTTTGGCTATTCATTTTTTTATATTTACTTTACGATTCTAAAATTAAAAAAAAAAAAAAGAAATATTAAAATGCTTTAAATGAATCTCATGAAGTCATATTAGTATTGTGCTCCGACTTCGCACAGTTTACTTCTCGGTATGTCAGCCGAGCGGACTTCAGCCATGCGATTATTTGCCGCGACATTTTGAGTGCAAAAATATGTAGCGGCCTTAACCGCACGCCACTGAGTGCCACCTATATACACCCATAACCCCCTTAGGTTATGATATATCCTGTGGGAAAACTTATTCCGCGGACGTATAGTTATTTCTAGCTTTTTTCCTCGTTTGCCCGTGGCGTGATTTTGGGCCCGATTGCCTTTTTGTGTAAAAATCTGAAAGGTAACTAGTGATGAAGTGGCTGTCCACATTTTTGTCAGTTGACGTTTGCTGGAAATATTAATTTGATCCCTTGAAAATCTCTCTGATTTCTTTTGTTTTCATACCTGCTTTATAGTACTTTAATATTTTCCACCATGTGTTATATCCTCATTAAAAGTTTTCACGACTGTAAATATTTATTGATTGAATTGGCATTTACTTGGTAGAGCTCCATTATAACACCGTGAAAAAATAACAATGTGTTTTAGTTGTAAATTTTTTTATAAGGTATAGTTCATAGCTATTTCGGCTCACGCCATCGTCAGAACTATTCTGTTACTATTGTTACTTCTCTACTAGTTCTGACGATGGGTGAGCCGAAAAAGCTATTAACTATACCTCATAAAAATTGTAGAACTAAAATGCATTGCTATATTTTCACCGTGTTAATGTATATATTATTACACATTTCTATATAAAAAGTTGAAATTCGATCGGAATCTCTAATTGTGTTGAGACTTGGTAATTGTCAAATAAATTCCTCGATATCCATGCATATTTATTTTTATGGTATAATTGATCTGATATTAAACATATGTTTATTTCATTACAAAGCCAGAAAATCGAATTGGCATAAACAAATTTACAACAAAAATAATTTTTATTTTCTTTATGGAAACTCATTTTAGGTTAATATTTGACGCAATTATTTCGCCTCTGAAAATCATCATACTTCTCAGGCAATCTGAACCATTACTTGAAGAGGCCAAACACATGTCACGGTTAGTAATAACACAACCCGTGGAATTATTATGAGCTAAGGTTGTTTCTACGAATATTTCTTCATGATAATTTTTATAAATTATATCATTGAAATAAGTCCAAAATTCAGATCAAATCTATCGTAGATCTTGACAGAAAACCATGCAATTGAAGCCCGATATGACACTAACTTCAGAATGACATGATATGCGCTCAAAAATATTTTCACGCCTTTTTTTAAATCAGTTTGAATATTAAGAAATTTTTCTCTTTGTAAGTTCTGCGTTATTACCTGAAAATTTTTACGAAGTCAACAATATAATTTCATATTTTTTTAAATCTTTGCTAAGTACAGTATACAATTTTTAAAGCCGTGTTAATTAACGCGGCAATATTTCAGACTCGCTTACACTCTTATTCGGGTGGCCGAAGAAACTTTTCGCGTTATCCAAATAAATCACCTTAGTTTAATAACAACTCGTATTAAACGCTTTTGTTTTCGCTTTTGAGACCTGCTTAATCTTTTCGCTACAATGGCGGATGGAGACGCCATCGTTATTAATAATTAATTATAACACATCGGAGTAATTATCCCGTTAGTAAACAGTTTGTTATCTCCACTGCAGAGGGATGAAACACTCGCCGGCCTGTGTTTCTTGTTCAATGTTTCTACACGCTACCGAAATTTGATTATCATTCATCGTTTTATCCTTATACAGTCGCCATTGTTGAATGGAATTCATGTATGCGCTATTAATCATGAAACTTTCAACAAAACATAGTGTCATTTAATGCAGCATATATATCGTTTTAAGAATTTAAGTTTATTATTATTACAAAATTTGTAATATTTTCAGGCCTACTTCATAACCTAAAAATCTGGGGTAATCATCGAATGACTAGCGACAAAAACTGTTCTTTATGATCACAAGCTTAGAAGTAAATTTCTGTTTATTTAAATCAATTAATCATTTATACATTTAACCAATTCTTTTATATGATATACATAACATTAACATTAAATCCATAAAACATTATCACATACTAAATTTTATTTTATAAATTCCTACAATTATCTCAACAAAACAATTTAAAACTTGATTGACAAATCATTTCAAAACTCTATCTCAATAAGAACTACAGATTGACTTATCATTTACCGTGATTATCAAACAATTCAATAGTTTTCTGGTAATTATTTTGAATCAAATTTGCTATAATATATCATGCTGTGTTTCAAAAACCTAATCTCTCAGTGCCATTGATTGGTATCATTGTCGTTGTTGCCTACCCTGCCCACATCAAAAAAATGATATGTCATTTTTGACAGATGCGCAGAAGAGCCTGCGCGACTCCTACGCGCATGCGCATCCGGTAAACCGGTTCACATCTTAAAAAGTATTTCTGCGAAATTATACATCACGACCATCAATTTGTATGCTCTTTTAATTTCAATTATCTTGCTCGATTTTATATAACGGTGGACTTGCATTCATTCGTTAATGGACATGCTATGCCGGGATAAATACCGCGATTTTAAACAATGTTTTTATTTTATTTGTGCACGCACACCCACGCCAAACCGAAACTATTCAAATTGCATTAATTTTTTATCCAATCCATTTTCACCAATTTAATATCGACGCAACGTTAAAGAATATATATTTTTTCAAAATTATTTGTCTCTTAATTATAATAGAAAATATCTCTTTACTTGACTTGACTTGAGAAAATTTACTTCGGAACAAAAATATTGCGTTGAAAATACAGAAAATAATTTGACACAGATTGACATACACAATATTACATAATATCAAATTGAAATAAGTGTATTAGGTACAGTAGAAATGATTACAATTAATTTGAAAACCTTTCTATTGTCCCTTTTTTACAAAGCTCATTTCATTTGCGAGCTTTTATGACATTTAAGTAAACAAAAATGCTTGTCAAAACCTCATGAAATGACATTCATTTATTTAAATATGTTTACATTACATTTGTCATTCTTAGTTATGTTTTGGACATTATTTAAAGTCATTATTTTAAATTAATTGAAGAAAATATGTCAAACCGCTTCCAATCCTGAAGTCTCCGAAATCATTTTTCATAACGATACGAAGATTAATTGTACCGTATTACAATCCTCTTGTTTTTTGGAAAAGCAAGAATTTTTGTCTAATTCGCTCTTATCTTTCATTTTTTTATGTAAAAAACGTAATTATAAACCCATTTAACAGATGCCGTTAAACACGGGCTATTTATGATACTGTCAAATAACTTTGGAAATAATTAATGATGCTATTTTCCATTTTAATTTTTATGAGTGCTTAAAATTTCGTTATGTCTCTTTTAATGGTCGCGGAATTCGGATACCTATTGCAAAGCACATAAAATGTTGTAGCTTTTTTTAGTTTATGATCTCTTTAAACCATCCATAATGATATTGTAATTAGTGAAATCAAATGTTTTTTTTTTATTTATAATTCGTCTTGTTCATATGTATCTTAACATTTGGCAGTATTTGAAATGGCTTAATTAAGATATTTACTGTTCCTTTACATTTTCTTTGCTAACCCAAGTTTCAATCCAGGGCCGATAAACATTATTCGTCTGAATAATTATATTTATTGTAAAATGAATCACAACTAAAGAAATGTTTTAGAATATTATGGTTCATGGGAAATCGATAGCAGAATTTTGATAGCACAGTTTTGATTTATATATCTTCAGCTTCCTATCAAGTGAAATATATTATTCTGGCCGCCCTTCAATGGTCCCCGCTTTTTATAGCTTTCGAGTAGTGTACATACTTCATACACACTTCGCGCTGGTATCATTGGGCTCGGTTGTTATTAACTGAAGCATATCAACATATATAAGTAAATCAATATTATATATTTTCCATGCTGAGTAACTCTTTAAATATTATTTTTGTTATATATCAATTATGAAAAATTAACCTCGATTGAGATTGCCATACCAAAAATTGCGATAAATTTTCGCGAAACTACTAAATTTGTTGTTGATATGTCATTGATAGATTCGATATAAACATTGTTTATTTTGAAAATTGATAACCTCCTTTTCGTATACGTAATATGGTTGCGGCCACTGATTTCACGAACACCTTCTAGAAACCGATAACAAGCAATAAAAGCGCAAATAAAAATCAGTTCCGTCAGTGACATCTATAATGTCTATTGAAAGGATCTATTTTATAGCGACATAATGACAATAAGTTGCTCCTAAACAGCATTTCTCTTTTCAGCGACATCTGAATCGATGCATTATAGCCATGCACACATCCATTGGATATTCGGTCATCCGTTATGTTTATTCAAATTCCAGAGAGGGGCCTGTCAGTCCGTATGCATCCATGATGTTGCAACTCTCGGCTTATAACCCATGCCTCAAAATCTGCTAGAACAATCGACATTGCACTTTGCATTAATTCGATACCGTTGTGTTTGGTTGGCGAAGCGTGCTCAACTACAAATAATAATTGCTAAGCATCTCAAAAGCTTATGAAAACGATAATCTCTAGAGATGTGTGTATGCAAAGATATGTAAGCAGGCGATTCCGGGTTAAAAGGCCAGGTTTCTTGGTGCTTTGTGATTTGTCAGTCAATATTGATCTTCCAACAAAGAACAAGGAACGCAACTTAATATTTTAATATTGTTTGCTAATTACTTGTCACAAAGGTGTTTGTTTTACATACTTTTCGATGCCGTTTTATTCTTCATACAAATCAATTTCTTCTTCGTATTTCTCATGCTATTAATAATTCAAGATCGTAAATATTCCTCGATATATAATAGAACTCCATGATAACACGGTTAAAAAATAAGAATGTATTTTAGTTCTACAAAATCTATAAGATATATAGTTGTTAATTAATTATTTCGGCATACGCTTTCATCAGAACTATGAATACGGTAAAGTGTAAACCGAAATAGCTATCAAATTTATATCTTATAAATTTGCTTGAACACAATGATATTTTTTCACCGTGTTTCCGTTTCATAACGATTTTGACTGCTGCACTGCACACCCAATGAAATTTACAATATCCCGTTAATTTTAAAACGGGTAAAAGCTTCACAATGCATATTCAAGGGAACTCTAAACTTTTTTGACAATTAAGAGATATTAATCTTCAAGTACGAAATACATTAACCACTTGTGTACTATTTGCAGACAGGACAGGTTGTATAATTTTCTCTAAAATATCTAATAAACTTCAAATGATTAGAGATTTTCTTTCCGTTATTTTTTTGTGCAAAGCATCTATTATTTTCACTCTATTATTTTTTAATTTCAATTCGCCAGTATTTAAGAAATTCCACGTATAGATATATATATATATTATTACTTATTGACACTTATCATTTATATTTTGACGAAGGTCTAAGTTAAGACGTCTCGTCTACTGATGAGGGCGAAGAAGGTCAAACATAATTATTGGAATGATAATATCATTCAATTAATTTTTATGTCACGTTATATAAATATGTTTTAATTGTGTGTTAATTCGCTTAGTCTCGTTTATTCTTATGAATATTTTAATCCAATTAATAAAATATATTTTTCACTCACTTATAACTGTGGAAATTTAAATTTGCTAAGACTTGCAAAACGTGCCTACGACCATGTAACCTATTTAGTGATGTTTACTGTATTCTAAATTAGATACTGATTTAAATATGCTTTAATATGACAAAAATTTTGTGGTTCAAACATGAATTTTTATGAAAAGTATTATTTAGTATGTAATACATAGAAAAAAGTTCTTTATCGCTTTTTAGTTAAGTTTTTACTACCTTCGATAGCCTATAATTTTATAAGCATAGTTTGGTTCGTATTAAGTTACGAATATACTTTTTCTTCCAATTAACACATATATAATATCTCGTCGAAGTCTGAAATGATAAACTGTAATATATATTTTATACAATACGCAATTCTAATATGTAAAATAAATCGTGGGTTTTTCTTTTACATGACATTTTATAAAATACAATATATTCGTTGCTAATTATTTTTTCATTCCTGAGTGGCTTTTTCTTCAAACGTTTAGAAATAAGAATTTTTATCGTCCTTTGTAGATTGTCTTCATTATTTTTTGTCTCGGAAATGCTTCCAACCTTCCCTTTATCCCGTATAAGTAAGTAAACGTAATGCGCAAAACAACATGTTTTTTGATCATAATAATATTAAGAATCTCTTTTATCGATCTCTTGTAAGTACGTTATATTGCGCATTACCTTTCCCCCTTAATCTTTTCTATTGAGTTTTTCACTGAAAAGATAATACATTTAAATTTTAATAGATGCCATCAGAATTTATTATGTAGACCTACGAAATTTCTATGTGCCATATAATTCTACGGGGCCATATTACATACTTCGCTAAGCCTGTGGATCAATATTTTAAAATATAGAGATCATTCTGACTTAATTCTTAAATGATAGATTTATAGAGTATAGAAACAATTTTTTTATACTTTCACGTCATGTTTCTTTTATATTTAGAAAAGATCATTAACCGGTTAATACAAGTTCAAACGCATCATGAATAGTTTTTATATACACATTATTTTTAACCATTTTGTTTTTTATTTGTTTATGTTGTAACCGTTATACGAAGCTAACTTATTAATCGTCACACAATAAATACATCACAAAAATTGTGTTTCAAAAATAACTATTAGCGGAGATAAAAAAACTATTGATTTTTTCGTAAAAAAATGCTTAAGACTATTTTCATATACCAGGCAAAACAGGCTGAAATAAAAAGGGTTTAATGCCAGGATACACGTTTAAGAGCAATTACCTTTCTCAGTTTTAAAACGAATCAGCTAAGATACAGTATATGTATTAAGGATTTCTTAATTATATCTCTGACACTAAACAGTTCTGACATAAGACCGTACTAAAATACTCGAAAAAAGAATAATTGCAAGGCAAGATATCAGAAAAACACATTGAAATTCAAATTCAGGGTAATAAAAATTTGGTAGAATATTCTCAAAAATTTTTTGGTTAATATAGTGAAAGTAATAAAACAATTAGCTTTGTATCGGTTGGTCACTGGAATGCATATGTAAATAATTTATCGTTTTCCGGTATTGCCTGATAAATGGATGCATTGGTCTCGTGTCTAATTACACACATTTCCGTGTTACATCTCCTAATAAATTTATGCATATTGTCTCGAAGCACTTCTGCTGTCGACTTTTTAGGGCACATACAAAATTATGTAAAATTAAAAACAATAGAGATATACGTAAATTATTAAAGAAATAAAACGCCATTTTGTCACTTGTGTTGTTTATGAATAATATATTAGTCGTTCACACAATAAAAGGAAATCTGAATTTTTTTATGTATTATGTCGACATATCCGTTAAATTATTATACAAGACTAAATCAACTGCAATTCTCTGGCTCCTACTATTCTGCTACTGTATCATTTGATTGGATTCCATATAAAACGTGGGCGTGTATTGATTTACAACCTTCTTTGCTTATTGATGATAAAATAGAGAAGCTTTGAGGAAGGGGATAGGGTGAAGAGCGTGAAACGAAAACTAATGATGCGCTTTGTGCAAGCTTATGAACCGGCATTGCAAATTACTCCAGTTATTGCTAACTGTATTAAATTTAGTCATACCTATGTTTTGCTGTAGACCGAATTATTTGAGCTTGTAGAAATGTAGTCAACCATTTCAAAATCATTACTATTAATAAGCAGAAATCTCATATTTACACACGTTTTTTTTAATCAAAAATATAATACAGATATATCCACCATATACTTCAACAATTATTAGTCGAAAATATTTCTTGCGTGTGTATTATAATAAAACTACTTAATTTTGTTTCGCAAAGCCAGTGATTAAGAAGTTTCACAAAAAAAGAAAATAAACAGATAAAAGTAATTCTTAAACAACGCAATTTGGGAACCGTTTTTCGCAAATTCTTGTTGTAAGTATTTTCCTCCACCAATTATCCAGTGATTGCAGGGATCTCCTGAAATCTATGTTTTAATCTTGAAAACGCTTTCCACTGAGGATTGTGCGATGTCTAACATTATTTTT
The DNA here is from genome assembly GCA_028555115.1 of Himalopsyche japonica. NCBI lineage: Eukaryota > Metazoa > Arthropoda > Insecta > Trichoptera > Rhyacophilidae > Himalopsyche > Himalopsyche japonica. Next base: position 1,323,684 of record JAHFWJ010000597.1, on the reverse strand, counting down.
ATTGTCTCTTCCAAAATATTCATTAGATAATATAGATATGTTATCTAATGAATATTTTATTCAATGTTGGACGTTGCTTAATCATTTACTAAATTAATTAATAGATAACGATGTATGTGTAAGGTGTATATTCAGTAATGGTGTAGCGGATAGATTTCATTTAAACAATTGTGTCATCGTTAAGTGGGATTTAAATTTCTTTTTATCTCAGTGTGATCATATGACTATCTAATGGATCCCATTTATATTTTTTGAGTGATAATTTAGTTGCATCAAATAAAAAATAAAGATATTTATCACACAATGAACATTCGCATTTATTTTTAATAAAATATCTTTTTTCGTTATGCGTAATTTTGAACGGAAAAACAGCTATATTATTTTATTGTACCGTAACATTTTACGAGTTTGATGCGCATTCCCCAAAATGTATCGAATATTTGCTGAAAATTGTAGTTGGATACTTATTATACATATATATTTCAATATTAAATTCATTTCATAAATCTAGGCGTTTATTATTTAGGTGCTTAGTTATAACTGTGTATAATTCCTACCGAGAAAAATATTTCGAAAAACGTCGCAAAGACTACAGGGTCTAGTCTTGATAATGGGGAGAAACCAGGCAGTGCATTCTTTATTTGTAACATGTCATACTAATTGCACCGAAATATCGATTTTTTTATTATTGAATAATTAAATCTCTTTCCATACTCTTACTCATTACTTAGCTATTGGCTTTATTCACTTTGAATTAATTTATATAAATTTTTTATTGATTATCCACAAATTTTATTGTTTTATCTCTCTATATAATAGTTTATTCTTTACAGAATCTGATGACCCTAATGTTCATATAGTTTTAATATTGATAAAGATTAATTTTCAATGAATAATCAAACTCATTTTACTTTAACTTTATAACAACAAATCAATCTATTGAAACATATTTTACCTTACGGCTTCCATTTAACTATGCTAACAAGTTCATTCAACTCGGCTTTAACACTCCTCTTTTTTATGCATTAAATAGTATGCTTGCTGTAATTTGTCATTTTGGCATATTCAAAAGCCCAACTGCACTCAAATACACGTGGCAGTCGAGTCATTTTCCTGTTTACTCAATGACATTTCACATTCCCAGACAAGTTGGGTATGGACAAATTCCATAAATAAGTTAGAATATAATTGTAGTTTTACCGTGTCCAATATTTCAGCATAAATCAAAAATTATGTGTTCGTTGCGTGCTATCGTATTATCCACGTGATTCAGCCCAAAATGTAACTAAATATGTCTTCCAGTTGACTTTATCTTTTGACCGTATTACTGTTGATTGACTTTGTTGCCCTTCATTTTATCAAATTGTTTTGAATATTTTTCTATTTTATTAACATGTATAGCATTAAATACGGTAAGCTTTGTAACTTGAATTAAGAATTATTTGTTTGAATTTATCCTGTTTATCCAATATATAAACATGAAAATCGCATAATTTTTACAGATTCTTTTGGCCGAGTGCTTAATTTGAAATATTTATCAAAAATTTAAATTGACCATATCGACTGAAGTTGCATTATAAAATTTGAATTGTGATACTGTGTAACACTTATATAGTTGTTCACGTTATGAATTCAAACTTAACATAAAAATCTTGATCATTTATGAGTGATTGAAATAGAACATTTTTTTATGTTGACTTCGTCTCAACTTGGGCTTGATTTACTCGTATTATTTCTACGTCGCAGCGTTTCAATTTATTCATAAAATATTTATTCCAAAATAATGTGGAGTGATATCAACAGTTGAAAATCCATCATTTAAAAAATATATTACTTCGGGAAACTCCCGTTAATTTATAGAAATATCAAATCGAATATTTGATTTTTTTTCTTTCTTAAAGTTTTTTTATCGACTGTAGAAGTATTGATATCAGAGACGAATATAAAATAGACAAACTTCATATAAAACTGCGCTAAAATTTCCTTACGTTTCCTGTTTTATGGCTAGCGTAGCGTTATCGTATTTCCTCCGAAGCGATATGAAAATAAATATTCTAGCATCAACCATTCGTCCTCATTCCACCGCAAGATGTCTCAATCGATCATAGTTTGCATTTAATTGGATACGTGGCGTTCTCCAGGTAACTGAATCTATTATGCATCTCATTTTTCAAATGCAGTTCGCTGCTTTTATGATTCGCTGCATGAAGCAAAATGCTTTTCCATCCGCTCTTTTTATGATATTGTCTACATGCAAATATCTGTACAGTTACTATTATTAATAAGCTCTGCACCTTATTGTTGAGTCATTCTCCTCTTTAAAACGATAAGCTCCGATCACCAAGGAATATTTTGACTACTGGAGTATTGAATTTTAAATATAAACTGCCATTATCAAATTCTTTAAATTGTTTTTTCGTATTCTTTCTTACTGAATTGGGTATTGGGTATTAACGATCTAAGGCTTCTTTCTTTTTTAATCAATAATTTTAAACGAGGCTATTTAACAGCAAATACGTTCAAAAAGGTTTTCAAGTTATATTTTTGTGTTTTATGATACAATCTTTAAATTCCTCACACATTCAATTCGTAATGCTTAAAAAATGAGTGTGTTTAACACAACTTTGAACAATATTTATTGCCTAATTGAAGCTTTGTTCTGACTTCCTTTTTGTTAACTATTGTAGTTTAAACATATGCATTTAAATAATTTCGTAGTTGTTTTAAACTTTTACTTTTTAACTTGTAACCATTTAAAAAAAAGTGTTCGAAACATTTTATGGTATAATTTGAAAAATAAACAAAATCGCCAGACACGTTTATTTGTTAGAAATATACTTCATATAACATAAAAATATATTGCTATAATAAATGCAATACTCGAATAAATCCGTTGTCAGTGTCGTTTTATTTCACTTTTCTAGATTGTATTTTTTTATAAAAAAATAAAAACCCGTTTTAATAATGCTTTCTCGCTCAAAGCTTTCGGCATGTTTTGCTTTAAGCTCTTGTGACACTCAACTGAGTTCGAGCTTTTTGCGAATCGAGCGTCTCATCTCTGGGCATAGTTCGGTTTCGATATGTTTTTTCATTTAATAAAGTCGAGAAGTTGACAGCTATATTTGTTTTTAAATCAAGTCTACAATCTATCACCGGTGCTCAATAAATATAAATAATTTTAATATTTCCTCATATTTGAAAGAATTGAATAGAGTTTATATTTAATTCCTTAATAAGTTTTTATTATAAAAAGGAGACACTTAATGCCGCATATTTTTTTTTGTATTCTGACCAAAAATTTTGCATCTTTGATTTTAATATAAGAATAAATCACAATCTTCTTGATTACTTAAATTTGTTTATTTTTGATAAATTAAATTTTGTTAAAAATAACATAATATTTTAAATAGCAGGCTTTGTTTCAAATATTTACAGAAATTTTTATTTTACAATTAGCTGCATTTTTATTATGTTTGACGTGAATACATTTCCTATAAATTGTTTAAGCTGTTAAAGATATTGTTTTACTCTTATTTTAAAATGCTATTTTTGTGTCTCAATCAAGGTATTATAGTGAAAAACTGTTAAATAACATATTGTTAAGATTATCACAGAACATGGTCTTACAAATTATTGTCAAACTGCAAGTTTTTTTTAACGATATTAGTCTAAATTATCCATAAACATTTCTCTAAGCGCAACACATACACACTGTATTTAGATATAACACTAAACGAAATTAAAAATTAAGATATTTTTATCGATCGTTCGAAAATTTGTGCTAGAATTGACTGCTTAATACGACTATTGAAAAAGGAATAATGTGTCCCACGGTATTAAGAATAAAACAAATTTATTGTATGAATATATACGATTTAATTTGCTAGTATGTGACAGAAGGTTTTTTTGCGATATTAACAATAAAATTTATATTTTAATCTAAGTTTTACTTAGAATATATAGTGTATACTGCATTTAAATAATCATGCAAAACTCGTCGCAATTATTTTACATTTCAAACCATTTTCGCGCAATTTTCCATCTAGTAGATGACTCACTAATGCAAGATATTTGTCGAGCAGTATCGCAACTCGCAACGCAATCTGTCGGCGCCGTTCCACGACAACTTTATTTGAATCTGCACTTGCCATTCTTTTTTATTCACTATGACTGTATTAATGTCTACAGCACGCGCGAAATTTTTCATATTGTTGACAAATTCAAAGTCGCGAGAGATTTATTTTTTCAAGTAGTATTAAATATGCGAAGATATAGGTCTTACGATGAAATTCTTATAAATCTTACCAGCATGATTCTTCATATTATTGTGAAATATATTAATGCACATAAATAATGTTATATGATATTGTAGCTTCTTTATGTCACACGCTGTAACACATTTGATAAGCGGCTTCTTACTCCCAAGCAACCTTTTTATTATCAATATCAATCTTGCGTCAAATTCAATAAGGAATTCTTAGTTGATAAAAATATAGGTGTCGAATTATGTCTAGCTTATCATTAACATCTAAAATAATACAAATTATCATTATTTTAAGTGTTATTTTTTCCTTATTTACACGATATTTCTTTTTAATACAGCCTTCCTTCACATCGGCGATATTGCACTAGTTACAGATTTCTAGCAGTGTTATTTATTGAATATATAAAATGGACGTAGTGCGCGATACGTATTTCGAACAGAACCATGATCTTCAAAATATATTTGCACAATTTGGAAGCGTTGTTCAGGCGTCAGTCTATTCATGTTAAAATGCCTAACTAGACTAACCATAAATCACTAAACAACTGATAAAATGGCCGCCAGTTAACAAAGTGTTGCCAATTTAAAGTTCTATACCTCTAAAAAAACATCCTTTATATTCACATATTGAAAGATTTCATTTTTTCTTGATAAATTATGATATTCTTTGTATTTCTTCTCACAAATCCTACAAAATATCTAAACCTCAGATTACGGAATATTATTTTTCATTGCTCAGAACAATAATTTTTTGTAGATTAACAAAAAAAAAACTACAATGTCTTGATAATTGTAAATATCACCGTGATATTTTTAATCAACTATAGAATTTTATTGAAAATCGTGTGTTTTATACCTAGTACATTCATTTCAACTCAGCCCCATACAAACTTTCTTTCCTTTCTATAAAACTAAGTAAATTAATAGCAACTAGTTGTTTCCAAACAAATTTTGTTAAGAAGCTCTATTTATGATCAATTTGCTTCCAATTTGTATTTTACACTACTCCACTACTATAATAAACATTGAACATCATTTTCTTTCATACAAAAATACTCTTTTTTCTCTTTTTTCTTAGCGTTTGTCCAAGTCATGAAATGGATATACACGCCACCCACCCCTTGAAGGACAAGAGAGTCTAGTTACTTTACCGGATGTTGAGGGTTAAATCGAGGTCACGAAGGGTCGGCGTGATCAGATATGAAAGCTCTCTTTACTTGTCACAAGATCCTTTTGACACAGATTTCATAGTGTTGTACATCTTTCTCGGCCAAATCAATAAACTTTCTCATATTAATGCGTGATACACTCGATACCTAGTCAAAATTTCATCCTCAAAACAATTTCTTAAGGATTGGCTAAGTCAATTAACAAATCATTAAACCACTAAAATTGTCATTATGATAGGACTGTTCTTATTTATATTGTATCTACAGAAATAATGCAATATTTATTAATTTTTGTGACCTGAAATTTTCGAGTTAGTTAATATGTTTTTCATCTATTCGTTGAATTCCATTTGTCTACAAATAACCTCATACGATTTGAAGAAAACAGTATTCTTGTAGCCAATTGATAGTCGGACAAGACCTGCCATTCTATTCGGTTTTGCCATCAACAGATGAATTGATACCCAAATTCACGGGCTTATGTTATATTATCATCATTGTCCAAGTTATCATATTCTAAATATGTACTAGTCAGGAATGTTACTTCCAGTAAGTAAGGTTTTAATGTGTTTAATTGTTTTAATTATATTCTTCAATTCTTACCATCCCTAAAAAAGTCTGAGTGATAAAAAATTCTTGTCAAATATTTTCTAAAAGTAATTTTCAGAAATAGTTTCCACTTGTGGAATAGGACTACTTACCTATCTACTCAAAGACTACTATCTTTTATGTACATTTTTAATGCCTATTTTTGTCCAATAAATGACTGAGTCAGTATAAATTTCCACTAATGATCGAAAGAATTGCGTCATTATAACATTTTATTTGTTATTTATTTATATATAAGAATATATCAGTTATTGTTTATTTACTTTGGTTTTGATACAAATTATAGTTTAGAAATCACAAATCTACAAATATTGGGCGTGCAGCAATGCGGTGGCTGCAAACACTAATCCAAAATTTAATATCGCAGAATATTATTTGATGTCTAGATATCGTCGTATTGATTTAGTACTAATATTTCAGTATTGACTTATACAACGCTTTCTGAGTCTGCATTTAATTATTGTACTTACATTATCACAATACAAATAGTTACTTTCTATTTCAATGTTGAACCGTATTAATTGCTTGTGTGAGTTTAACATCATATGCTTTTTAAGTAACCACTGCCTCTCGGTTGATTAGTAATAAAAATACGGAACGCACAGTAAGTTACATCAAATTAGGTGTCGTGTTATTTTGAGACAAGTGTATAATTTCATTACTTTCTATCGTTTATTGGATATCTTTAAATTGAGTTTTTTCTTTACCACCCCATATTCATTAACCCCATTTTTATTTCAAATTAAATCTGCTTAACATATTATTGATTTTAATGTTTTTGAAAGAATTTAAAAAATGTATGATTTAATCGTAAAAGATGAACTTTACGTAAATTTTAAACACCTGTATTTTGTTAAATAAACTCCGATCGAGCACCTATCCATTATTTCAAAGCTATCGGAGTCTTATGCATCTTTTTTTTGTTCTATTTGCCCAATGTCGTAAATCACAGTCCCCTTTAGGTCTTTCCTGAAAAAAGAACAACAAAATGCGATATTTCATAAAAATATGTTTGTTCGCGCAAGGCAATATGATGAATAGCACAAAAGATAACACACTCGGCATAAAACGTTTTACTCACAAAATATCCAAATCAGAGACTTTTTCATATTGATTTCGAACCCCAAATAAAAACGGAATATTTACCATTACTTTTTTATTTTTGTTTTACGCAGCTTTTCAGTAATGATGATGTAAATGTTATTTCAATTACACAGGTAAACATATCTAATATTTTTACTGGTTCCAAATGTATTTTTATTGATTTCTGCCTCTGGATTTCATTTTAATCGTTAAGTTTTTTCGAAAACTTTGAGCGTCATTTGATAATAGATAATAAAAAGACATAAAAATATGTCTTGTGTTATGAATAGTCGTCATTAAATATGAAAATACAGAGTGAATGTGATTTTTTTTAAATTTTGTAATGTTACTTATTTCAATAAATTATTAAGCCTCTCAAAGATGCAAACCCCATGCCACGCGGAAAAAGAATAATTAATATTTAAAATTTTACCTTCCACGTTTAAATATTTTTTCTCAAGCGAAATTTTCCAAAACCTTAATAAAAGAATATTTTTTTCTTTTCAATTATGAATGAAAAAAACATGATACCACTATGTTCCTACAATACAATTCCATCGTGCATGTTTTGCGAAGTAAAATACTCGCGAGAACGTCGGCTACAAATGATTATAGCTGTAATAAAACGCTTTGGGCACGAGCGTCCTTTTGTACAATCATATTTAGCTAATAAATAATCCTTATTGGCATTAACATGGCACTTTTTATTGTGGAGTCTTTTTAATGGAATCTTATGAAGGACCATACTATATATCATTATCTACATAAAATTTATGACATTTTTTCTTTTCAAATTATGTGTTTTGTAGATACTAGAAGAGCCACACGCTGAAAGAGTTATTGGCTGATCAATATTTTTTTAAATCTAGAACCGCTGATTATATATACGTGTTTAATCGACTATAGCTTTATTTGTCATCAATATCCATCTTAAGTGTATCATATTGTGTTGAGAACATTCTTCATAAATTTTTATTTTTACCAATTAGTGACCATCTGTTTTTGTTGACATCAAAGCCACGTTGGTTCCACAAACACATGATTTTAACAATGTACATGTATGAGCTGATGATTATAATGTTATGAGTTATTTATTGTTTTAAGCTCAGCCATGACATAAAAAAAATCAAGAGACTACACATGTTGGCATAACATTAATTCATTTTAATGTATGATATCCGTAGAATTTATAACTTTTTGACTATTTTTTACCGTTATTCGTTTTATTATAAAGTAATTAATAATTACACGGTCAAAAATAGCAATGCATTTTCCTCTACATTTTTTTTTTGGGTTTATAGTGGATAATTATTTCGGCTTACAACTAGCAATCAACAAATACGTTTTTAAATTTTGTAGAACTTAAATACTCTAATACGCCTTCATCGTGTTATAATACAAGATTTCTACCAAGTAAATGCTAGTTCAATCAATAATTGATATTATTGCGATAGTTTTATTTTTATGTTACAAGCACTACAAGGGTTTAAAAGCTGGAAGCATTCCAGATGCAATATTCAAAACCCCGAAATAAGACGTTTATCGCGGCATGTAAATAAAGACACTCTCGAATAGGATTTCTCTTTGTTTATTTTATTTCTACTTTCATTTCTTTATTCGCTGGGTCTATTTTTTCCTTCATTGTGCTTCGCCAAAGCACCGATGCTCGAAACTCATTGAAATATAAACTGGACATTTCGCGCATTCGCTTTTACTTTTTTTAATTTCTATCAATGGTGTGATCGGGCAATATGTGTCAGAACTAAACTTTATGCGGAATATTTTTTTACGCATTCAATATTTTTCGGGTTTGACAAACGTCAAATTGCCAACGATGACGTGAGGCCGAAATTACTATTAAAAATATTTGATAATCATTGAAATTTCAGCAGTAGTTATTAATGTATGAATTCAACACAATACACTCATTATCGACTACAAATCTATATGTATTAGTCTACTTTCATATTATCTCTATGTAGGTAGCATTCTCACTTCAACGTTGAACACAAATAAAATCACTGTAGGTATTGTATGTTTGTCAATACTAAATTTTTAACGAATTTTCTCAAGTTTGACGTTTGATGTTTCACTCTGGAATTAATTTGTCATTTTTTGGTATCATTTATTAGATCGATAATTTCACACTGAAGCTTCTATGTCTTACTGTAGGACTCTCATGCGTCGGTTTTTATCAACGCTAAGTATTCAAGTTATAATAAATAATTACTTGCTTTTTATGGATGATTCATAATTAGCCGCTTCAAGGACTGACATAAAAGCTAAAGTTGTCATAACTTTCGGCGTCGGTCTTCTATTATGGTTTTAAAATGTATACTTAAGATTCCAGAAATTCTTAATTTTTTTGATTCCTTCGGTGGTGTTTTTCTTGATTTTATTTAGGATTTATTGTAAGAAGACGTAACGGAACATTCAGAACTGTGGAGTGGTTATAAAACACGTCTCCAACATTAACTAACAACACTAAAAAAAGTTTACTTTTGTCATGTATTTTTCTTATTTATGAGCATTACATTCAAGATTAACCAACCAATCCGGCAATTGTACATTGAGTTATTCTTCAAAATCGTCTAATCGAAAAAGTAGTCGGAATCGCTCGTTTATTGCGACTTCTCTTCGACACACATTGACCAAAAACACGACTCCCGACTTTGATTTCATAGTCCTGGTAACAAAAAATCCCATGCGTGTCGATGTTTTTCATTTTCTCCATTATATTTTATTTTAACCTGTTATTTCAATGTTTATTGATTTTCTAGTCTATTTTTTTAAAGACATTTTTTTTTATTAGTATCGTGTAACGTTTTAGTATAATAATAATATATTTTCTGAAAATCACATGACAATCAGAGGTTCATCTGCGTAAAATAAAAATCTGTATTTGTTTGTAGATATTCTCGTTGTCGTTGATTGGTTGAAAATTCAAAGCAAATTAATATCCTTTTAATGTTTGTAAACTATTTTTCTAATCCAAGTATTAACACAAAGAATAGAGTATAAATTTACAACGATGCTAGCTGAAAATATCTTCAAATACACTGCATTTAAATCGTCATTTTGAAACATCATCTTTTTCAATGTAACGTAAAATAAGTCCCATAAGGATGTTCATAAAGTCTCGCTTTTCAAGCGCTTCGTCTATTCAGAATACATTGTAACTAAAATGGATGAAATGAAAATGACACATAGTAGACATCCCACCCCCCTGGTACCGATTAAGTAATTAAAATGTACACGTGTATCGCAATTCGCAATGTACAAGTAACAAAGAAGCATTGCGCAATTCCGTTCTCCCCGCTAAAACCGCAACAGTTTAATCCTCGGCTTAAATAGCGGAGTAAAAAATAAAATTGCTCCGGGATTAATTTTAATTCCATGCAAGACCGCAGAGTGGCGTGGCAGTGTGTCAGTGGGGTATCACAGTAATAATATCATCCCGGAGATTAATTTTATATCATGAACTTGATAAAGAAATAATAAGGTGAAAAAATTCTTTTATTTGCATCAAGCGCGATCCGTTTTATGTCATTGATACTCCTGAAAATATATTTTTCAATAGTATTCATATCCTCTTATTGACAAGAATGAATATTGTCGTGATAATTGCTCTCAACTGGTTTCCACGAGTTCCTCGTGAGCCCAAGACGGCGAGCATTACGTGAATTTTCGAATGTTTACTTAAATTGGGTTCTAATTTCTCAATGTTCACTATCACTTTCAGAACATTTTTTTCAAAAAAAATAGTTTTTCCAAATTTTTTACTAGTGAAAGTAAACTTTTGTCTTACTACCTTACCTATTGTTTGTTTCAATTATAAATCAATTTTCAACTATCTTTTATCATCTTAATGAGTGGTAGAAGGTAGAAAGAAGCACATGTTAATTAAATCAATATCTATCTTTTTTTTATGTCAATAAATATATCTATATTGAATTGAATTAAATTGAAAAAAGACATCCAATGGTAAATGTAGGTAAAAAAGATTATTTGATGTCTTAATTTACTTCTTGCTCCTCGGTTCCTCCACTGTACATCGTGGCATGGCACTGCGACCAGAGTGAATGTGGATGCAGTCGCCTCTGCAAAATCTCGCTTTGTTATTGTATGACTAACAACTTCCGGCCGGATCCGAACGAATGACGGCTTAGATAAGCAACTGTGGCCCGCGGCCATTTTGCGAACTTTACCGCGCAATTTCTTAACCCTTGTCGACTTTTATAAGCGTTGCAGTGCCACGTCCATTATATATCGTGTCATATCATATATTAGTCAGCTCGTAGAAACATTCCTTATTATATAATTATTCCATTTCCCGTTAAATTTCATTACAAAACAAATAAACACGAGTGATTTGGCTTAAATCTCTAAAAACACAAGCACAGTGGCTTAAATAAACTGTGCTGTGAAAGCCTCACGAAAGCTCGAGTCCCGTCTGATTTTTCTTCCCAATTAGATAAATTCTGCCGTCCCAAAACGTAGCTGATAGCCATATTTTTTCTACATTTCATCAAAAAATATATAAGGTATAGATATACTAAATGGGATGACTTGTAGAAAGCGGAAGAGGGGTAAAATATCTCGTCGGAGGCAATATGGTAACACACTTTCAATAGGGATCTTAACTTGTAAAAAGTATGTAAAACTCAAATGCATAATTAGATGCGGTGTGCGATAATAATGCTAAAGACAAAACATCAAAACGTTTTATTTTATTTGGAAATATACTGTAAATATTAATAAAAGAAAATGTGTATATTTTATATACCCGACTTAACCCGAATAATTGTGAGACTATTTCATAAATAATTTGTGTTATATGTGATATAGTTTATTACGAATATATATAGATTGCTTTTGAAATTACTGCACTGTATCTATTATGTTTATCCATATCGAGCATGTTTCCTCATAAATGTGTCTTGTCACTTTATCGGCGCTCTGGTTTAATCCATACTAGTAAGACACTACACCTGCGTCGGGTAGTATATAGATCAATACACATTTATGCTTACTTTTAATTTTAAATAAACGAAATAAGAAGTGTTTTTGCGTATTCGGTATCAATTGGTAAATTTTCAATTCACTTTCAATGCCAAACTTGTTAACAAATAATTCATAAAGATCTCGACAAAAAACATTTTGAATGCAGCTTCTATCATAAATTTTTAATGATTGTTCGGGTAATTCATATTTTCCTTAATTAAACAAATTTACGCATGACTTTTCATTTTTTGCGTTGAAAGCACTAATTATCAAATAATTTTGATATTTTTCAAATTTGCATATTCTTACGGTGTCTGAAAACATGTAATATCATGTATAAGACGTTGGCGGTCACTTTTTGCTGTAAAGACTAACTATTTACCACGGTGAAAAAAATAGTAATTTATTTTAGTTCTACAAAATTTTAAAGATATAATTCTGACTTTTCTATTAGAGCTAGTTCTGACGATATGGTGTGAGCCGAAATAGCTATCAACTATATCTTTAAAGTTTTGTAGAACTAAAATACATTGCTATTTTTTTCACCGTGTTATAATGGAGTTCTACCAAGTAAATGCTAATTTAATCAACTAATTAATTAAGTAAGTAAACATGAAATATAAAAATTTATATATGATACCGACCAATTAAGTATTTCTCGCGTGAAGGAAGATGAAGGAGTAATCCTGCTCAAATATTTATCTGTGAAAGACTGCACCTATCGGAATTGTCAGTAATTTTGACTCAATTGCAAGTAAGGAGTAATGGAAAGTATTTCCAAAGATTTGCATCACACAAAGAGTGATTCCAGTAGTTCTTCTTTCGTTCAGATCAAATACTCTTTTTCTTTTACTCACAACCATTTTGGTAAGTAAGTCGACGGAAGTACGGTGGTGTACACAAAATGTAGTATTTTAGGAATGAATCGAGCCCAATGCTTTAGTTTGGTGATATGGAAGTCAATGGCCAATATTTTGCATTGTTTGAACTGGTGACAGTCGAGATTAATAAATATACTAAATATGGAAAACACACCTATATTCAAATGAATAAGGTCAACTTTATCATATGAACCAGATCACAATAGACGAGTTTATCGCAGTAAAACACTTCCTAGATGAATCACAGTAATAATTTGCATAACAACACTTGCGCATTCAGTGCCAATGTCGCTACTACAAAAGAAGAAAGAAATAAAAAGTAACATAAATATGCGGCAGATGCAAATCCATTACGCTTTCTATTCGCATTCGAAGAGGAATACTTCAAGCGCTTGCGACAGTGGCGCGCCACCACATGAAAAACAGAAACCTGTCAACGCAGTAATCATTTTAAAGGCATTAAATCACATTTATATTCTTTGATTTACTTCAAAATATATTCATCAAGTATATATGGTACACGATGGAGTATCTAGTAGTGTGTTTTCCTTCTTCGTGTGGTTACAACTAATTTCTCTCGAATGTTTAATAATGAGATAAATGTCATTAGTGTCTTTTTTATATATCCGACATGTTAAGGTTATTTAAAAATATTTTTCCGCGTGTAATTATGTAGTGGCTTTTTTGTATAGTACATGTATGTATTGTACAGAATCATATATTTTGTTTCATTTCGGACATTTTTAATCTAGCCTGAACTGCGTTAGTGCTATACACCGAAAAATTCCTTAACGAATACGGATTGTCAATGTTCAGTAAACATGAGTTATTTTATTACATTTAAATAGTTTACTGCTTAAAATGTCTTTCGGATGATTAAAAAAAATGAATTCATATTGAAAATAGCTATTTTATTTACGGAAAAATGGAAAATAATGATGTGAAGCATTTAGTAAGCAATAATAAATTCCATGAAAACATTTAGTGCTATGACTTCATTTGTTTCTTTTTTATTTACATTCATAAGTAATATATATCTATATATAAGTGGAAGTCAATTGATTCTTCTTCTTAAATTAAAACAATAATGAAGCAATTGTGACCCATTAAACGGCATGATACATTTAAGACAATTTATCACCATTAGCACTGGTATCATTGGAATCAAATTTTGGGCACGCCCTTGACCGGAGCTGTGGGTGCAGCATGAAAATGCTATAAATATACAGTGCCAGAAACATGGAGTAGAAGTGCAGCTGCGTGTAAATCTTCCCGTCTGATAAAAATATGCATGGCATGGCGTGCGTTAATATTGCACTACTCGTAAGCCGGACATCTAGTATTAATTTTTTAATATTTCTCTATGCCACCGTTCTTTTCAACCAGTGTTGTGGTGCTTAGTATAAGCCGTATACCGTATCCTTTATTATCAGAATAGTTAAAAAAATATTACGCGTTTTCGATAAACTATATTGATTATATGCTCTTTGACTGTCGGTAATAGTCTCGTGAATATCATTATTACGACGATCATAGTTGCAAATTTCTATGTTTCGTTGTTTTCATTATTTTCATAATTTCTAACGATCTACTTATCAAAGTCTTGATTATTGATAAAGCAGCGATCATCAGATTTTACTTAGTCGAGTTTACAATATACGTATACCAAATGTAGCAGCATCAATTCGTTTAATCCATCCCAAAAAAAAATATTGAAAATAGAAACGTTTTTATTTGATTTATATTCATATACGATTTTAATATTTCGCAAATATGTTGGCTCCTGTCTATAGCTACAGCATCTCAGCAGATATCGTTTTTGAGATGATTTTTTGCCTAATCATTATGATAATTTAATTTTCCATATGGTCCTAAATGCATTAAACACTACCACCCATTCTGACCATACACTTTTATTGTATTATATTATATATTATACTACGGAGCATAAAAACAATATTCGATTTGAAAAATTATGAGAGAGGAAATTTTCCTGTATACGTGGTTGCATACATTCTAGTTTGCAAAAATTGTATACTTTATTTTATCTATCAATATGTTATCAATAAAATTCACAATAGTTTTATTCATAAGTAGACAAAAATAAACCACGAATCTTTTTGTTACAATGATATT
The DNA here is from genome assembly GCA_028555115.1 of Himalopsyche japonica. Taxonomy (NCBI): domain Eukaryota; kingdom Metazoa; phylum Arthropoda; class Insecta; order Trichoptera; family Rhyacophilidae; genus Himalopsyche; species Himalopsyche japonica. The sequence goes on along the minus strand of JAHFWJ010000597.1, from coordinate 1,308,538 downwards.
TGAAAAGTTATTCAAACCAATATAATGCGATAATCATAAATTTAGTGATAACAGCATAGGTTAAATGTTTCATAACTTATCTAGAACAATCTTGCTAGGTTTATTTCTTTGTAATATTCACTCCATTTCTCACAGTCAAAATTTATTTTGAATGGCATGTTTATAACGAAGAAAGGATCTAAAAATCATCAATCATACGCATTTTATGCTCCAAAATGTTTTATCCTTTCTAATGTTTGATGGCGTTGTTTTTAGTGCGCGATTATGCTTCATTTTTATTTCATTTTTTTCCTATAAAGAACACCGATAAAATTTTTGTTGCCGTAGTCAAGTTAAAGTCATTAATCATGAATTACTGTGGGAAATAAATGTCCGCCTAGCAAACATTGTTATTTTCAGAAACAGACAATTCTGAAAAATAACTCGTTCGAATTAATGTAAAAGAGGAGAACATCTGCCCTAATTTTCATTGACTCATTAATACTTATAAAAGTAATTCTATAAATTGAAATATTTCATATTTTAAATGTCTACACGGAGCGGAATTTTATTAAATAATTTGACCCAACCCAGACATATTCTCAAAGTTTTCATCATTTTTCGATGTTGATAATTAAAAGCATTTAATCGGAATTTTATGTGTTTGAAGAAATTGGAATGATTGCTCATTTCTAATAAATAATGATAAAAAAATATTTTTTTATGTATTTCAAGGCATGGACAACATTTAGGTACACATTCGTCCCGTTGCGTTTTTCTTAACCTGAACTAAATTAATATGTTTAAAATGCACATTCCCGAAACGAATCCAGTCCGAGAAATAATTTCAAATTATGGAGTCAAAGCTGTGAATTTATATTTATTTTCACTTTCAAATTACCGATTTTCACCGATACTAAAATACAATTTGATGAATTAGAAAAATTAAACTCGTTCGCAAACTTATTGATTATGACGAATGTCGTATAAAAACGATCACTTGAATTGGAAACTGACTGTAGAGTGTTTTTTGTTTTTTTTAACTCATTTTTTGACTTTGTGAATTCAATGCTTTATTTATATTATGTCATTTTTCAGTTTTATGGCTATGTGAAGCATAAAATGACCACAATGATACCCGTTTAGCAGTGTAAGCACCTGGAATCACTTTAAAAATTTTTGAGATTTGCTTTTATTATATACCATTATGTATATCCCTCGACACATGAAACTTTCACTAGAAAACGCTAGTTGAAAAAATATCTTTTGAAATAGTTTGTCAATATTATTTTTTAATAAAGTATCGATAATTAGAAAATTTTACTATTGTTGATATTCATAAAAAATCAAATTATGTTTATAAAGTATAATGTTCTTAGTCAATTTTTTTTTTGACATGTTGCAGGATAAACATATATATTGGTAGTTTACATAGCTAGAACAACAATCTACTAAATAATATTTATCATTTCGGATTACTTTGCTGAATTCGTTTTAGATATTCCTCTTTACCCATAACCGTGTGATAACCGATTTATACTTAATTGCTCAACCTCTCGTTATTGTATAGATATTTAGGATACAATAATAAGGTAAAGTTAGTACTAGTGGCTAGTTAATCGCTACCATACGTTTCTAGAATCGAATGATTGGCAGGGATCCTTAAACATCAATGCTTTCGAGCATAAAACGATTAATTAATAAAAAAAATCCCAATCGTTACCTTATATAAATTTTCATATTTTTAAATAATTATTTGTAATATAAATCCCTACATAATGATTGTTTGTTTTCTCAAACATTCTTTATCTTCAGAAAATTGAAAATTCATTTTCCGTTTTCGAATAGAATTTCTCTATACCACCAAAAACAATCGAAGAGATAAATAATTCGATCGTTCAACAACTCACTGATTTCACTCATATTTTTTTTTCATAATTGTGTATTCTATTGAAAATTAATGAAATATCAGCTAGATTTCTTTTGTGCGTGAAATAGTAGTAAATAATTTTATATTTACAGTCAAAGGCATTTGCCTTTCTTAGTTACTATGATGTAATATGTTGCATATGATAGTGTTACTTTATAGTATATATTATTTCTCAGCAGCCGGCCAAACCGGTTCTAATTACAATAGATATGCTAGTGTCAAATTGCCGACGCCAACCATTAAGTGAACTTAGATTATCGCCATTGCAACAAACTTATATATTTTAGGTATTCTTTTAATTTTTATAAAACTTTCCAGCATATTCACTGGTTTGATATAAATCAAATAATTTTACAAGGTATTTTCAAAAACAATTTATTTACATAGTCGTCGTGGCTTGCCCTTTACCAGGTACCAGAAAGTATTAGACTTTTAGCTTATTTTTATCTTCTGGTTGAGAGTCATCTTCGTACTCGTACATTAGTTTTATCATTAGTACTATAAAGGTCTTGCCATACAATGCGTACATATTTGTTCTGTAGCAGTAAGTTCACTTCTAACCGCTGTCAATCATTTAACTTTTCAATTAACTCGCCTATCATAATTTTAGATGTCAGACTCTCACTTCTATAAGTTAGCATTTAACCGAGAAGACAGTTAAAATTCACTTTTGCCTGAATACGATTTCTTGATATAAATTGGAATTTATTAATGAAAACCGACCGTCTTATTCATTGCTTGCTAATAGCTACACATAATCATTTTATTTATTCCATAGTTGGCATAAACAATATTTATTTTTTAAGAGTGGTCGCACTTTGGAATATTTTTTTAAACAAGCTGTATAATAAAACTGTCACGAATCAAAACGTTAAATATACAAATGCATTCATTAATTCGAACTCAAAACAACACGCTCCTGATTCAAATTTAAAATGTCGCGCTGATAAATGTCCCGCCGTTCGATTTATGATTTTCGTTCAGATAAATTAACGCTCGATGGCCATTTTGTTTTTCTAACCCCATTTGCATTTTAAAAATGCTTTGTCGCTTTGTTGCAAATCGCAAGCGCGGAATTTGTACGCATTATTATCACCCAAACTTGGCATATGTAAATAATTTTGTAATTGACCATTGCCAATATCTTACTTTTATAAACTTCGTAGTATTTTTAAAAAATCACTCGATGTACAGTATTTTTAACACACAATTCATGTAAGAAGCGTTACATAGAAAAAACGATTTCACAATTTTCCATGGTGAAATACAAATAAATTTCTATAAATTTATTTAAATGGAATATTTTGTACAACCACCTTATAGCCAGATAATGAATTATAACTCTTATTAGATATTTTTCTCTGCATTTATTAAATGTTTTTATAATAAATCGGCGGGTATTGATTGCTAAATATTGTAGAAATCTTCAGGATAATGATTATTACTATTGTCGTTTGTTTGAAATTTCATTTTTGACAGGTTTTTCTACCTGCAACTCATTGAAAATAAATCGCCAAAGTCGTTTTGGTACTTGAAAAAACATCCATCATAAGTCGTCCTTTTGTGCGTAAGCCCATTTTTTTCACATCCGTCGTGTCCACGTTTTTCCGTCATTTCAGTTGTATTAAAAAACACCCACAAAATTTTACACTCTTAATACGTTAGACTCATTACGAAATTATGTGTTTTTTAAAATCAAGTGATTCTATTTTTTGAATTATACGTATAAAAAATATAGACCCCCGCTTATGTCCTAAAAGCTCGGTATTAAAGGTTTATTCAAAAGTTCAAGCCATATAACTCAAATCAATATTCTAAAAATCGTATTTTATTTAATAAGCTTAAACCATTAGCTTATGATGCGATGTTTTCAATAAAGTTTATAACTGCTCACATATTAAGGTTATCATTTTTTGATGATATATTTACAATGTTGCATTGTTTTTTTTTTCGAGTGAACCTTCTGAATTAGAATAATCTGCAGGTTTATTTGAAAGTCATTTTATTCACCCTAATAATCCAAACAAAGTGGAACTAAAAAGGAAGCATATGTCATAGAATGCGGGTTACACTTTTAGAACTACAATATGAACAACAGAACAAAACAAATCACTCACTAGAAAGTAGATGTGATAGAATAAATGGATTCGTTTGATTGTTGTGTACTTTTTTTCATCTGCTGTGTTCCCAAATCAAAATATGTAAATGAAATATATTTTGACCAACCGTCCCAATAAAAAAATATGAATTTTTTTATTTCAATCAAGGGGATAAAACCATGTGCAAATTTTCTCGTCAATGTAAAAGCAGATGATACGCTCGATGTATGTAGAAACCAGAGACAGAGCCGGTACAGAAATAGGGCAAAGTACGGAATACCTTCGTGAATTTATAATGCAGTCGGCCATTATGAGTGGCGTCTCAGATCTTATGTTTTTTCATGCGAGCAGAAGTAGGCCGAATGAATACAGCAGCCTAGCGAAAGGGTTCAACATTACGGCAAGGGTCAACCTTTGCCTCACAGCTGATATTCTTTATGTAACCTTAGTACTTACTTGATTCTCTTCTCAGGGATCGGATCAAAAATAGACACGTAATATCCACCGACGAGTCTATTGAGAAATTCGATTTATCAATCTGGTAAGAATTATATTATATCTGCTAGTTACTCAATACTTCTTCTGGTATCTTCGTAATTTTATACTGATCTCAAGATAAACTGAATTCTTTCTTTATGTTGTTGGCTGGTTTTAATATAATAATTTAGATAATATTATAATCTTCTTGCCTCGTATTTCACATGAAGAATTTCTAACTTGCAACTAAATTACTTCACATACGACGAATATTTGGACTTCAGATGAGTGAGTTTGAGTATGTATTAAATTTCCAACATTTATGGGTGTTTTAGGTGTCTTGGATTTATTATTGCTTCAGGAAAAGTTTCTTATACAATTATACAATTTCACTTTAAATGTGTAAACCATCACTTCTTGGTGGAATGGCATGATATTTTAAATAATACAAAAACATTTTTGGCATTATCAACCGATGACACGTTGATAACATTCGTGATTGGTGAAACCTATCTTTATCATAAAATATGCTATTAAAATGAAAAATGTATTCTTATTATTTAAAATGTCACACCTTTCCATCAACCAGTGAAAGTCAATTTTATTTATTATGTGATAAGTTTTGTTTTATTGCTTCTATGAACTGAATTTTAAAATAATTTCAATTATTGCATGTATCATATAGGTACAATGATTGCGTGTGTTAAGTATTGTACAATATAAAATGAACAATAGAATTTTACCTCACGTATTAATCAAAAAAACAAACATTACAATGGCATTTAAATCATTTGAAATTTTCCATGTTCGAATATCTTGCCCATATAAGGAAGATCCACCTTCCCCATTCGCAACGTCGCTCCACTATATTTTAACTACGATGTTATGAATAGGCATTGGAATAATTATAGTAATTGTATTATCATGATGAAAAATTTATTCGATCTTTTGATTTCATTTATTTATATACTTACATTTCGATGTTTATCATTGTTATTGATAGTAGTCCCACGATTTGAGTATTGTTAAAAAAAACATCACCGGTTTTTACAATCATCTAAACAACAAAAAAAGTTTTTTTTCGTATCATTGGATAAACAGACTGTTCATTTTATCAATACAAAAATAACGAGATAATTAGCATTACAATTCAAGCATTAGGAAACCTTCCGTTATTATCTTTGAAAACATTTACGTCTAGAAATTGTTATGTCAATAAAAAAATTATTGATGGTTTCCCGAGTGTAAAATAAAAAAAATATGCCAATACTGTTGCAAAAACTTCAAATGTAACCCATCTGAATTTTAACTCGGTCTAATAGACTAAGGCCGAGTGAGCTCATTTTTATGTTATTTTACAATAAGAATAGTTTTATTTAATTTTATCTATTTTCCATAATAAAATTGGTATACTTTTGAAGCACTTAAATTATGTTGCATCTCACTACTGTAGTCACTGTGACTTACTTACCGAGTTTACTATATTTTTAGTCGCAATACATAGCAAAATACCAGCAACATGCAGTACGCCATCTTCACATCTTAAAAACAGCTTGTAACTTGTGACCTTTTACATCTCTTTTAAATTACTTTCGCTTTCGCATTGCTTATCGTTTACTCGTAAATCCTTCCAACATCGAATGTAGTTTTTATAATAGTTCCAGTATTTAGTCCATGATCTAGTGTGTTCAACACTCATTCATGAATTGCACATAACAGTATTGCAGCCCAGGGCATTTCATAGAAACGTTGTGTTATCTTTTATTATCGGGGGCGATTTATTACCCAGATTATAGCGGGTCCAGACACTTTGTATGGCGCATCTGGATTAAGCTGATTAATAGTCTCAATTTATGCACACAGTCAGATTTCATATCGAAATATATTAGTAGTACCACGACTTTATAAAGGAGTCGTAAACATATGTTACATAATTTAATTCCAAATTTGAATATCGTTGATTTAATGAACAAACGTATTTTACGAATGTTTAAACGTCACATTAAACCGTTTCTGCAATCGGATGGTCAACGCTGACATTACTGACATTTGTTTGTGGTTTATTTCTTAATTGATTTATTTCTATAGACAATATTCGCGTAGGTGATTGAGATGTTAGAATACTGACTGAAGTTACTTACGCAAAAAACGAGACGCAGAAAAAGATAATTGACTGAAATATCGTTTGTTGTAAAAAAAAAAAACTTTAAATAACGTTTTTTCCTGCACCTGTTATAGAATAAGGAAAAAATATTATCTCAGTAATTGAATTATAATTAATAAATATTATTTCATGGTAATTATATTTTCTCATAATACTTGTCTTGCTGTTATTTATGATTAAAACAGCTATAGGTAGTTCGCATCATTAATTAAAGCTGAACAGTAAACGCTACGGATCCTGCTAAATTTTAACAAAACTTGTCTGCCTCTTAACTTACTACTTAATTTGGTTATCCAATTCTGAAGTTTAGCAAACGCTCCATTGTTTCAATTTGTCACAAATTTAGCGACGCTCATTTGTTTCAAATAAACTAACGAATGTTAATTTAATATCTGAATGTTTATCTTTATCTCATTCCAACGGTTTTCTTAAATCTTCTCGTTTCATAATTGGATTAATGAATCCACTACGATATCTGTATTCATTTGGTTCATCTGAGGAGAAACTATTATTCTAATAGCAGTTATTAAACCGTCGTCTTTTTCCTAATACAGCGGTTTTAGGCTGCCATTTTGTTCATTCAATATAAGAATCTCGATAGTAATACGTTTTGTAAACGATTCTATTTTTTAATATAGTCTTTTTTTATTCACTTCTTTCTGTTAAATGAAATATTGATCTCAGTAAAATCATGCAGCATTGTTTTTATTGCCGCTTTGCTCAATCTTATAACACTTAGTATTCTTATGACTTCTTCCGTCAAGAGAGATTCATTTTAATTCTCTCCACTTTTTACTCTCCAGGTGTTACGAATTACGACTAGATCGTAAAGTAAGTGAGGAATGAGACCCGTATAGTCAACAGCCAATAATTATATTACTTGTCTGACAGTCGGGAATAAAATGTTTTCTGTACTCCCGGACAGTATGTTTACATAAAGTATGCAAGTAATGGCTGGTTCATAATTGCTTAAAATTACTGCCATAATACACGCTGCAAGACGTAAGCATTGCAATAATCGTTCGTAGAAAACAATATGCAACTACATTCTGAAGAATAAGTAAAAAACGAAGAAATACCAACAATATTGCTTTCTTCTCTAAGTTCATGCAAATCTTGATATCATATACATCATAAAGTACTACGTGCTGTATTGATATCTGAAAACCTTTTTTTTTTAATATCAGACAGTCATGAGTTCAAATTTTGTTTTCAGAAAGCATAATGATATGATTTATGATACCGACTGAAGGTGTTTGATAGAATTTCAATTTCAAATTAGTAAAAATCGCACATATGGAATCGTACAAAATTTTAACCATTCAAATGTGATAATCTTATAATTACAGCGGTTTTAAATATATCATTCAGTTAGTAAAAGTGGTAGATATTACAATTTTCTGGAAGTGTTTTCTCCAATGATATATTAATAAGGTGACTTTTGGTTTGATTTTTAAAAATTTTCATTAGTAGAATAAATCTTAATAACATTTTGGAGGCGTATAATTTCATGTGTATTACAAGTCTGTTCCATATATATTAAACATTTTTTTATTTCAAATTTATTACCGTATTTATTAAAAGAACAATAATTACCAAGTATTGGCGAGTGGGTGATTTCAAGATCACCAGCCTACTGAGTACTGAAAGACATGCAAAATAACAGCTGTCCGCTTCTGCACCATAAACGTACATTCGTTGCACTTCGCTTGTCGCTTGATTCGAACGATATTTTAACACCTACATCTTTCATCTTGAATATTATCATACAGTATTACAATGCTAAACTATCAACATCACCATAAACAAACAAAAAAATCCAGTGTTTAAAAGTGGAAAATACGGCACATTTTATTGACATCAATAAATAATGTCCATTGCTTTGTACTATTTCTACAATTTTATATAACAAAGATCAGATTGCGAGCATTGTCAAGTGGTCTGATTAATATGAAATTTTGAAAGTTGTACATTATTTATTTAAATATTTATACACCACATTTTATTTTGTCGTATCTATGATATTATGTATTAATTACTTATACAAAAAATACATATTTTCAATAGAACTTTTACAGCTTTGGTGTTTTACGGTATAGTAATTTTTCATTTAGGTTTCTTTAAAAATGTTATAGTGAATCGCAGAATAAAACTACCTCAGTTATCTACCAGGTCTGTCGCTCGTATCTTATCGAAATCTGGAAAATGCTAGAAATCCCTTACGCTAACTAAATATATTATTAACTAACAGCTATATACTGATGTATAACGGCTATTTTCTAAATGTTGTCTTTTTATTTTTTACAGGTAAGTCCCTCATCTGACTACGTCTAATCATTTTGTTGAAACAACTTAATCGCAATACAAAGTAAGTAACGATATCTCAATAATTTTGCGTTGACCGGATATACATATCATTTTCGCATACTCATCGTATGCCTATATATTTAATCAAGACGATTCGTTGACCCCTACGCCTACTGGAAAGAATACACCCAGTCCTTCTTTTACGCGATACATTGGTTCCCGAAAAAGGCGCGTGAAAAAAATCGCGTAAAAAAATCACAACTTTCATATAATTTGATAAATTGGTTCCAAAAATTATATATCGCGTAAAAAAGTACCAGAAATGTATGAAAAAATAAATTTGCACTTTAAAATTCGCGCAAAAAAAAATACATATACATTTTATGATTTTATATGAATTATTCGACGCACTGACGTTTCAATTACAGTCTTCCCTACGCTTCCCTCGCCAGAGAAGCGATTATAAATTCATAAAACACATCGTGAATATACGGCACAGATTATTAAGCAATAAATAAGAGACCAGCCCATTCCGGTGATAACCCTTCGCATTCTTAATCTCGCATTTCCTCTTTAAGGGCATCGACGATGCGTGACACAGTTGCATTCTGATTCTGCGTCCGCTTTGAAATTCTCGCTTCGACGCACAGACTCAATGGCGCGCGCGCACTTTTCTAGCTGGAAAGGAATCTAACTTTTGACCCCTCACCGATTAAGTGGGGCAATATTTTTTACCGCTTAAAAATGCACACGTTGTTGCAGATAACAGATTTAATACATAATTCATTAAACCATAAAACCTCTGTATATATCACTGTGCCCCGAAGTTTCAACATTTAGGCTCTAGCAATTTCAACGTTGTTTCAAATGAATATTTGAAACAGCGCATGAGATTTCTCCTTGTAACTATTTAACACGATAAAAACATATCCTTTCAAATTTTTTATTGATTTCTGAAAAGAAGTATAAATATAATCGCGTTCTCTGTTAATTCGTCGTCACAAATTATGCATGAAATTTATCCAACTAAATGTGAAGTTGTAACAGTGGAACTAAGGGTATAGTGTACGTCTAATACCTTTACAGTCTATCTCTAAAGTAACCGTGATGTAATATTTAATTTAAGGTTTTTTTTATTTATCAACACATGTGAGGGACCCTTTTTGCAAACAAAGCTTATTTCGTGTATTATACAGAAATATGTGCAAAGATATGCTAGGTATACTATATCTCGAATTATTAGCTCATTTTCGGGACTATTAGACCTGTGAAACCAGACTGATACTTCAGCTTCAACCAAAACATGTAGTTTTACTCTTCCAATATATGTTTGCTATTGATAATCCACACTGAGGGAACCTACAGTATGGTCAGTTATTGCCAAGGACACCATTTAGAGTGTCATTCTGTCAATATATCAGTTTCAAAAAATATGTTCATGGACATTAGAAGCAATTGATAAGACTGACACTTACATTAATCAATCGGGTATCGTCCTTGTTTTTACCAAACAATAGTGTTCATTAATGATCGATTCATTCATATAATTTGATGGCAGTAATTTTCACACACCTATTTGATATGCAAAACAATTCGAAATGAGTCACATCTCTAAGTGCTGCCCATCCTGTTCAGTGTTGCCAGTAGATGAATATTATTCAAAATGTCGACTCACAGCATAGCAATATTCTTCTTTGTCGAGCAAATCTATTCAAAATATTGTCGCCATTGTATTATAGTACAACCATGTTCACATCGACACCTGAATTTTGTATGTATGAGGAACGAACGCCTCGTCGCATTTTATTGATACTATTTCTTCTGGGAACTGACTCATTCAATTTTGGTTTTTTGACGCGCCTTATTATTGCCAGTGTTTGTTGTTGAAAGAGAATTTCAATTAAATTTCGTTAATTCAGTATTTTTTTCAAAGTTCATCTAGTTTAGTGCGTTCTGCAAAGTATTTTTTTTATATTCCTAAACACAAATTGTTAATATCAGACATAATTGATCATCTTTGTGAAGATAATATACGATAATTAGAAAACATCATCCTATTTGTCAAAACAATATGTCCAACTTGGCTTTTTATGTTTGTCATAAATACGCATATATCTTTGTAGTATTTATTATAATTATAGTTTATCTATTTATCTTTTCATAGACTAACACTATAAATTAATGAATTTGTAATTATTTAAAAAAAACTCAATCAATTACATAACAAAAAAATAGCTGTCTGTAAATTAATAAATCAACCTCCTTTTCATATATGGTTACGTGAAAATTCATAAGCAATCTCTTCTTCAACCTGCACCGCAAATAGGTATTAACTTTTTTTTTAAGCGAATCAATCTTTTTATATAATACTTGCAACTCTTGGTCGTAGAGCATATCGTAACGCAAAATTTATACGAGGATCCACGATAAATCGTATGCAATATTTAAAAAAAAAATCACCAAAGTACCGAAATTTTAAACATAAATAAAATTAGTCGAACAACATCGCAATCTTGGTGTTATAATGGTCAATTTAAATCTTACCCACGAGTCTTCAAAAACATTTTCTTATTAAAATCATTTCAATTTATTTTTTACCTTTTTTATACAGCTAAGCTTTTCAGAAAATAGTTTATAAATAATGATCAATTAATTTTTTTTTATCAAATTATATAAACACAGTTCTTTTAGATTTGTATGTAATATATTAAATTTCAATATATAAGTAAATACGCGTTCTATTTTGAGTTATCGAAAGTTTATTCAGAATTTCACTAAAACGCTTTCCAATCCTGTCACAGCAACTAATGCCATCAGTGATTCCAAACGTCATGCCATTATACACCATTTGTATTCAAAAAGGACACCGTGATTGTGTTTTTGAAAATACCTCCAAAACAAACTTTACACATTACCGCTTTCTACCAACTATCGGGTTGCTGCGACAGATCCTCACTCTTCTTCTAACGGCCCTAAATTCCCACTTAAATATTTAAATTTGTGAAATTTAATGCTTTCTGTGTGGGTATTAAATATCGAAATATGGCAGAGTTTTTACCATAGCTATCTATAAATTTTGAATTTCGTCGTCGTTCAGAAACGGAATACCATAAAAATGGTAATTCTGTACGGTCGAATTTTAATGAGCCATTACAACACAAATATTTAAATATGGATTGATTGTCAGTCACTCACTCATCCTCTTTTTTTCTGAGAGAGTAAGTAGGAGAAAAATTTTAAACTTCGACAATTATTAGCTTTCAATATACCACATTTTAGATGCTGCAAATGACAAGTCTGAAAAAAAATAATTAGCATTAAGACTTGGTGTTTGACCACCCGACTACACATGTGAAGCATTTAACAACATTAAAATAAAACATAATAATAGCAATATTTTTTTTATTATCTGCCTGAGACTCACTAAGTCGATTTATTGGTGCACCTAGACCGGTGGTGACCACATAAACTTTTACTGTGGCCGCATTTTAAACATCAGCGGTCCTATGAAAATTATCCTATCCAGTCCTTTTTTTAAGAAATATTTTTTTGAATATCAATATGAGGCTATTGGCGATCGCACATTAGAATCACGGACCTAGATTTTGCTGTAATCGGAAGAAACAAATAATTCTTTGATGTTAAAATGCTTGCAACGATTGATCCTTTCTATGAGGCTTACCAACTCAGCTAAAGTGAGCTGATAGATCAAGTCTGTGAAGCTGAAATAATTCAATAATGACCTAAATACATACGTTAATGTAACCTGCAATGCGAGACCTGAGTACTGATAACTCAAAATTTATGTTTTTGTTAAATTCCTCGTTCATTCAAGCAAGCTACAAACAGTGATAAAAAGAATTTGTATTCTAATTTGTGCATCTTTTATTCTTAATTTTTAATCGCTTTTATAACCTGCTCTAATGAATATTATTATCGCTCTCAAACATTCCTTACAACTTAATTAGGTAATACACCGTAAAGAAATGCCAAAAAACAGTTATTATGAGATGCATTTTATTATATAATAGATATGAAAGATAAAGCAAAATTATACATTTTTTATGTAATAATGATAATATAGTTTTTTCCCCGGCTGATCACCACTTTACAAATATTTTACCAGCATCTTATTTACAATCAAAAATCAACTCTAAAATGCAGACTTTTCTTGTTTCTCAAAACATTTAATATGTTATATTTACCGTTCTACTGGCGTCGTGAGGCAGGTTAAGTTAGATCAAGGATTAAAATACTGTGATAATTTTTCACGTATTAGTATCCAAAAATGTGAATTTATTTGATATTTTTATCTCTCTCGTTTTTCCAATATTACAAAAGTGTATTTAGGCGTTGTGCTTAAAATTAAGCATATCCTAATTTCATCATTCTTCCTGAAAAGGGAATGTAAATACATAAATAGAAAAAATATCGTACGTCTTATGAAAGGCCTAAGTTTAAAAAACTGCTTCCACTTTCAATAATAGTACCACGGCAAATACTGTTTTATGTCAACACGTACTTTTAATTATACCGTAGTAAATAGTTTCATCTCTTTTTTTACTATCATTGTGAAGCCAACTATTTGTGCATTGGAACGTTAATTCGCTAGACAGTAATATACACGGACGTGAGTAGTTTATAAATTATCTTCAAATCCAGATGAACTTTTGCATTATCATATTTTAGAACCCTGAAAATTTTAAATTATCCTTAAACTAGATTCAGAAGATATTTTTTCATAAATAGGATGAATCGAGCTCAAATTCCATTTTTAAATATATTTAAACGAAATAAAGTTACATTTTTAGTTAAAATGTTTATTACTAATAATTATTAATAGCGAAAATTCAGTACTTCGCATTACGTAAAAAGTAAACGATGCCCTTCCTCTATCGCAGGGATTCCCAACGCCGTGCCCGCGGGCACCATGGCGCCCGCGGAACAATTCGTGTGTGCCCGCCACTATTTGGACGTAACAGATTTTTTCATAAACACTAAAAAATGTAAATATATTTTTATATATTTGTTAGAGTTTTTTTTTTTTTGAGTAACTAGGTATATTATATAGTGAAAAAAGACGTAGAGATCTTTTTTTTACATTTATTAATCACGTCTAATTATAAATACCCGCAGAAAAAAATGAGTGGTGCCCACCAACCTATCGATATTTTAGAATGAGCTCTAGAGTATTAAAAGGTTGGGAATCCCTGCTCTATCGCAATGTTCATGATTTCACTAAACCCCCATATAGAGTTCACTATACCTAAAATATATATGTAATCTTAAATAAAATATCGCTGAATATTAAACATTTCTTGATTGATTGAATTGGCATTCACTTGGTAGAACTCCATTATAACACGGTGAAAAAATAGCAATGTATTTTAGTTCTACAAAATTCTTTTGTAGAACTAAAATACATTGCTATTTTTTCACCGTATTAAACATTTCAATAAGTTTAATTAAATTGCATTCAATATACTCAAAACTCTTTGAAAATTATACTATTTCACCAATCAATAAAGATCAATAATTGTTCATCTTAGTTACTCTGTTAGTCTTTTTTTCGTTTCTCGTTTTATTAGCAAATGTTAATGCAGCTTAGTTTTGTATTTGATAAATATGTTTTTCAATCACTTGCTTATATGTCAGTGAAGAATTCAATTAAAATAATTTATGGAATAACAAGAACATTCCATGTGTCCACGACTGTTATAATGTCGATTTATCTGATAGGCGAATTGTTGTTATTTTACATTCCTAATTGATATTGAACCACGATTTAACTTTTTAACACGCTGAATCCTTTTTATTGTATTCGATTATTTTTAATTTCTTAAAAAAATATTTTTTTAGCTCACTAATTCCAAAATTTGTCAAATTTAGAACATTTAGATTCCTAATTTAAATAACTAACTAGTAGCCATTTGATTGTATTTATTATTTCGACTGTTCAAGAAATATTTTTTTAATGTAACTTACTTAATCATTGGAGCAATAATCATTTACATCATGACTTGAATCTGCTCGGTCAGCTTAGTAACAGTTTTTTGTGTACTAAAATGGTTCCTGTTTCTGAATTCATTTTGACATTTAATATCGCTGAAAAAATGGGCGGCCATTTTATATTTTTTGTATAATAGCCAAGACCAGTTGTCATTCTAAGACAATGCTTTTACTAAATTCTTCGTGCATACTATTTTTAGTATATACTCTGCGCCTCGTTGGGAAATCAATAACGCAACTTGGGAAATTCAAAGCAAAACAATCGTAAATACTGTGCGTATTGAAAGTTATTGCGCGTTCTCGAGTTATGACTCCAGAATAAATCAATATAAAACATTGAAACTTATTGCAATACATAGCGTAAAAGCAATAGTATTGGAAAATTTATATCATCATTTTGTATTACAAGTTGAAAGTTAGAATTGGAGAATGCGTCATAATTTAAGGTTGTTAATTTACTGATAAAATTAAAACACATTAAATATGGTTTTTTTTAATTACGAGCAAGATGATTATTCACTAAGTAAATTGTAAATGTCATACATTTTATATTTGAAATACTACTATGAGATATACTTTTTTCGCAATTTCTTTTGACGCAATTTCTTATATATGATATACAATTAATGATAATTTTAATGCGTTAAATTGAAATAACTGCTTAACATAATGTTTTCGAACGATTTATGAAATCTTTTATTGCTTGGTGTCATAGTAAACTCATATTTGAAAGTAGTGACATTTAAGTTTGCACAATAAACAAACACGTTTTTTTTTAACCGAACACTTCAATTATTACCTTGTTAAATTAATCGAAATTGTTATACGTTTATATTTATAACGATTCTACACTTACCTTACTGTCGTTGTGAAAGCTTTTTACGCCAAATACTTTTCTGTTGGGAATTGCGGCAAAAAGTACGTGATAAAAATATTTATGAATGTCACTCTACACTCAATAAAATTAATGCAATGTTTTAGTTAGTTCAAAATTATTACTGCACAATTAAAATTTAACACTGCTTACAAATTCTACGCTTAAAAAACTTCTTTTCGAATGCACATCCAAATAGCCGTTACAATAAAATCGTTTTACGTTTAAAATTATCTGTAAAGCTGCGAAATAAAACCTCGATAAAAAGAGTTACAATCGATAGGTGGCAGTTATCTTTATTCCAAATATAAACTCTCTCCGCCCATTCCGTAGCGTTGCAGTGCGATTTTGGCGCCTCTGTGAATATCGTGTGCATTTTGTTTTGTATATTTTTATGCGCTCTGTTGGCTAAACTGATGCATCGAACAGTCTGAGACGAGAATAATGATGTGGTGTATGTTCATACACTAATTCCTCAATACAATAATATAATTGTGTGTTACATTACATCTCTAGCATTGGCGCGCTCTTTTCTAAATATCCGATATCTAAGAAACATAAATTGAGTCCTTTAGACGCGAACATATTACTTCCGAGTGTAACGAAAAAAATGGATCACATTTTGATTATTATTAGATGCAGTGTATTTATTGATTTCGAACTCTGCCTGACATTACAAAAATCAATGATTGGGTGACAAAGTAAATTCCTTTCGGTTCCATATTTCATGGGATTCTCTGTGAGTAATTTTTTGCCACTGGACCTGCTATCGATGAATGATTTTAAAATCTCGAATTTGGATGAGAAATGGCGTCATTTGGGGTTTCAAATGAATCATTTTCTCTGTTTTGCCCATATACACGAAAAAAATTATCAACCTTTGCACTCCCCCTGAAAACAATAGCGCTATCATATAGTAAAACATACGTATTTTATGACACGTTCATTAGCCATGCAATATTAAAAACATCCAATACACCACGATCAAGTATTCCGCTTATTATTTTCTAATGTTCCAATCGAATTACTTTTATCACTATATTTAAATTAAAACACTTTTAGAATTCGTTAATTTAATATTTTAGAATATTGTATCACCCAGTTTGTTTGCATATATGTATACCATATGCAATACTACCTACCCACCACTATTGTTTTTTTGCAGAGTTGCGTCCACAAAAAGTATTAAGTTTAAACCTATTCCAAGTATTCGTTTATCTCTTAGCCGATGACATCAGCAAAAGTAGTGTTTGAGAACGATATTTCAACGTAGGCTTTTAAAATTATTCAAATTTCCGGACCCTTTCTTCTGATGCTTGAAATATTTTTTCACACTGGATTCCACTTGGACTTTATTAGAAAATTTGGCTGAAAACAATGTACATTAAAAATTATTTAATTTTCTGGCACCTTGGACTTATGGATTTGGTTTATTTGTTAAATTACATATTTTTACGATAACAATATTGTCCGCAAGAATACTATCTCTGTTTATTATTTCTTCTTTGTGTTCGGAGATTTTTTTTATTTATATATACATTATTTAATTTTTCAAGGTTTCCGTCCCTGTTGAACGTAAAGTAATATCGACCCCATCGAAAATGATGCAGAAGCTCATGAAGAGCGAGGATCCTTCTAAGGTTATAGATGAACTACTATGAGAGTTTGCCTGTGTGTGAATTAGCTTTTTTAGTGTTTTTATACTTTGAATAACACCTGCGTCTATTTTTTTAACAATTGTGTGATTATTGTATTTTTTAAACTTATTACTAATCAAATATCATAAAATTACAAGTATGTACAGGTGTTTAAGTAATTGTATTACCAACACTGTTGATACCATACCGTTTCATTTTTTTTCAGCTGAATGAATTTCAAATGAACAATATAAATTATATTCTTCGTTAATATTATAATTAGGACGTAAAAGGTTAACCAATATCAATAGTTTACTATTTATATTTGAATAAATTCATTGACATTCATTTTCATGATTCAGTATTCATATACTGGCATACATTGGCAACACTGCATCAAACATAACATTATAGGCTGGCCGCCTGCCTTTATTTCTCATACACCCGTAAAATAAGCCACCAACACAGCTTTATTCATTACTTTTATGAGTTTATCGGTGGTCTCTACCAACGCCATCTTATTTTTATAAAAAGAACGACATTAGTGTCAATAAACTCTTGCATTAGATAGATTTATCGTATTCATATGACTTTTTCAGCATCAATAATTTTATGCGCACGATTATAATTGATTGACCTGTCTCGCAGACTGCATCTTAACCATTTTCACTTCTGACCGGATTAGAATACATATGTTTGTATTGTAGCTTTAACAAAACATAATGTATTTTGCACATGCTATGCAAGAATCGAGAATTTGTTGATTGTTTAAGTATTGTTATATTTGGTGTTAATAATTTAAAAACAATTTAAAAAATCATTAAAAGTATGTTAACGATTTTAGAATTGTTTTGGCGCATAGACGATGGATTTCATCGTGCTATCATATCACACATTATTAGCCGTCATTTATGGCTGTAATCTCGTGAAGCATTCAATTTAAATCCCTTCATTAATAAGATCGCGGTCCGTGGATTGTAGGCCTGTGTCGCTGTGTGAATTTCGTGTTTTTATCAGGCTCGGCATTATTTTTTCTCCGCCGACATGTTTTTGTCTCCGCACGTACGAACAGCGCTCCTTCCTCGGCGGCCGTCAGTTTTTGCATCTCGCCCCACGCGGCCGGTGCCACGCCGCGGCACAAAACGCGCCTAAACAAACGTCAATTATTTCGAATTTCGAACCGAACCCTCCGAACTCAGTTCTGTTAAGTTGGTGATATTGACTTTGAAGTGAAGGAAAAAATATTTTTCCTTATTTACAATGTAATTGCAAGCTTAAATTCCATACACAATTCCAATCGTGTCAAATTATCAGTGTATTCATAATAATGATTCTATAGAGTGATAAAACTAAAATATCAGAAAATATTTCTTAATTTAATTGTGTTTCCAAATTTCTGTTGACATTTCATATTCTACCTAAATATAATGTTGGTAACCTTGGACAAGTTTTCAGTGTTATTGTTTTTTGCATTATTTTGAATTTATTTCGTTTCCAAGTGTTTCACTTCACAAAAATCGTGCTATAAATTCAAAATAACATGAAACCCTTAATAAACCATCCTTATTCACATTGATGGTATTGATGTCGCTGTTTTGTTTTAAAAAAAATATCTCCTCTTGAACTAAAAATTGTAAACAGACATAATGTATTCGGTTTTTTGATGTAGCCAGATGTTGTCTAACAGCGTCATTGTATATTATCAGCTGTGAGTTGTCAATGTTGTGTTAGTTTCGTCGTTGGTCATTGAATATTATTTTTAATTTACATAGCTTACATTTTAAGACTTAAGAAGAAATTACTCGGAAAGTCACGGACATTTTTTTATGCGAAAAATTATAATTTACTTATACATTTATGAACGTCCTTAATTTGAGATTTCATTTGTTCAAATTATATAATTTTCATTTTATACTATTAGTTCATTTATTTTTGGTGCCGCAAACTTACAATTAACAATATTTCTATAGCAAAATTAAAAAATTAATAAAAAAATATTTTTTGTATACAGTTAAAGCTAATCACTTATAATAATAATTCTTATTATTCTACTAATTGTGTTGCTAGTTTTGATGTACATTTACATATTTCGCCTCTTTTAAATTCATCATCAGATCATACCACGCGTCACCGTTTTATTATTATATTGATAAGGAATAAATAAAAATTCGCTAATTATTCCACTAAAAATCCTTTTTTATTGGTTGCCTTTTCAAGACCTCAGAAATCAATTCAGCAATGCGTAGTAAGAACAACTTATGAATTATACCCATTTCACCGATAACGTTGAATATTTCGGTTGTTAAATATTTAACGTATAATATTGTGAAGACTACCAAATTATCATATAATGTGTTTATCATATCTTTCATTTTTAAATGCCTAATAGGATTTCGAAAGACGTGCGTGAACATTCTTTGAAGCTATTATCACACGATTCGAATTCGTTTCAATTTATTTTACGCGAAACGCTTCCATGTTTTTAAACAGCAGTCATAATAATGATTGGCATTTACTTTTTATGGATTTCTGCTTCCTTTTAAAATGGCACCATTTAGGGCATTTTGGTGCATCGTAATTTCTGGTGGTCTTAATGCCTACATATCGGATAAAATTTCAATTCGAACAGTGTTATTCAACGGGCCCGGTTGGCCAGCGGGTGATAAACGACGCCATTATTTGGACTATAAAAAATAGGGAATAGAAAAAAGTTTACACATTCTCATCGCTAACAAAGTCTCAGAGTTTTATTGGGCGTTTTATATTGCTAATAAAACGCAACTAAATCTGAACGACGTTTTTAGTGATGTGAAGAAAGTTAGACATACTCCGTATTTCTGCCTAAATGTTGCTAAAAACTGTTGGAAAATCAAATTTATTCCATGAAATGAAAACAAATGACAACGTTTTGCTATTTTTTTTACATGTCATTGTGTCGTTATTCAAATGCCCCTATTATTATTTATTTTTAATTCATGAACTTTTTTTGTAAAGCAAATATACAATATATATATGATTACTCATGCGTTAACTAAATTACTGAATTAATTGTATATTTATTTTAATCTTGCTCCCCTGCGAACTTATGTTTAATGTTTATTGTAACAAATTGTTATCACCATAGATAAAATTAATCAGTTTCCCATGTTAAAAAAATAGATGTCATTATGTTTTAATAAGTTTTTTTCCAATAGAATAATCATAACTTATTCAATGAAAAAAAAATATATATAATATAAACCTTATTTAATTTTTGATTATAAATAGGAATTTATAATTCCACAGATTTTTAGTTAAAAAAATTTATGGATTGAATTGGCATTCACTTGGTAGAACTCCATTATAACACGGTGACAAAATATTTTATGTTTACACTCTATTCCTACGCCATCAGCATTTTTTTTTATGTAAATAATTTCTCGAAGCATTCACCTATAGAGATATATCTTACAGACACAGTCAAAATGACCTCTCCTTCGATACTCAATATAAATGTTAAATTAACTTGATCTGTCATTTAAATATAATTTTTAAATGCTTTGGAACGCGTACTTATAGCACAAATATTAAAACGTCATCTATCATATTGCTTTAAATTAAATGACCCTTTAGCAAAGAATGTTGAAATAAAATCATCTGATTATATATTTTCAAAATGGTACAAAACGGTGGTAAACTTCCGAGAATAAATCGTAGTTTGAACTAACATGCGTATGATAGTATGGCGGGGAATGCATTATTCTTTTATTTACACTAATGTAGCTTACTTATTAATTGCCAACATCTGTTTTAGCCCGCGGTTTATAAACAATACAGCAAATTCAGCGTTTCGTGAAGAGGCAAACGCAAGCATGTCGTGACATTAAGCCATATTGAAATTGAAAAAAAAACCACAAG
The DNA here is from genome assembly GCA_028555115.1 of Himalopsyche japonica. Classification (NCBI taxonomy): domain Eukaryota; kingdom Metazoa; phylum Arthropoda; class Insecta; order Trichoptera; family Rhyacophilidae; genus Himalopsyche; species Himalopsyche japonica. The sequence goes on along the minus strand of JAHFWJ010000597.1, from coordinate 1,287,165 downwards.
CCTCTCTACTTATATCAGTTTTGAAAATGTTCTCGTCACGTCTTCCGCATTCAAAATACAAACACATCAATCATATCTACGGATTCGCAGTCATATATTTGACACATCAAAATGTCGAACCATATTAGAAGACATTTAAAAATGAATATATAAGACTCAAAACTTTTCAAAATATACTAAGATTAATTATTTTATCATTCGTGACATGACAGAACTCCCTCATACTTCAATGAACGACAAACTTTAATACCTTTTCATACAGGAGGTTTCTTAAAATTCTGTGCTTTTTATATAATTTCTTGTCAGCGGGAAGATAATAAATAGTTCATCTAAATTATTAAGTGCTTACATTCTCCGCTACACAACATCTGAAAATGTTTATCCAAGAAATTGTTTCAATACTGCTTCGATAGAAAAACGTTTTGCTATAATTACCAATCTTCGATAAGGAAATAACAAGAGAAGAATAATTAAGAGAGTTTGGAATTAAATTATTTTGATATATGTAGTCTGTTAAGCTTAAATTTTTGTACAACTTGGTCCCCATTATATTATTTCACAACCCGTGCCTATGAAATAAACAAAAACAAAACAAAATATTTGAAAGTAGCGATATCGGCTATCGTACAGCAATCGCGTTTTAATACAAACACATTCTGTATATCGTGTATCGTTCGCAAGCGCAATTTAGTATTGGCCATAACAAGGAGACAGATAAATCAAGATTATTTTATTAGTAGAATTTCATATTCACAATCTTTTCAAGTGAGTTGTAAAGTTTGAAGGAAAATAGTATATTTGACAACTTTGTAATAATAAATATAAACGCTAACTCGCTGCATTATAAAACGAATCCCACTATAACAAACTGTTTGTCATGCGGTATATATAAATTTTTATTTTTTTATTATTTGTCGTTCTATTTATTAATTCCTAGCCTGTAATGTTATTAGGTTATGTTTCACGTGATACGATTTTTTTTGGAGACGTTACCCATGCCGAAGTGTCGTTTTCACGATTTCAAAGAAAACAAAATTCTGTGTGTGCGTGAAACCTTTGGCGAGAAATCATGATGAAGTGCGAAATGGAAATGTTTGTGATGTCGCCGCAGGAAGATAGCGTAAAGATGCCGGAAAAAGCCGAGACTGATTTATCCGAGGCAGAGCTCCTGTATTACGAACTCATGAGGGCGATAGAGGAAGAAGAAGAGGTGAGATTCTTGTGGTCTATGATCAAAATAGTTATAAAAATGGTTATATCATGTTGATTGTTGGGCCACACTGTATTTCATTAAATTTTAAATAATTAAAGGGCGAAAAACGATTACTAAGCATAACGAAACATCTTGTAAGTTTTGACGATAACACTAAATGATTTTAAAAATCCTATTTCAGAATCAGCACACTTTAGTTTTTTTTTTAAATTCCAAATTAAACAGCTCCAAATAATCTTGCTGCTAAGTGTTCTTTTGACTTAATCCAAAAAATCGCAAAATTATACCCACACATTTTTTGACATCTTTCAAATTGTGAGTTATTTTGTGTGGCTTTGGTTGATAACGGTTAAATGAATAACTTCTGTCGTAAAAATTTCCTAGTTTTAATTACTTAATATATTATTGAAGTAAAATAAATTAATACCAGTTAATAATCACCGATCGAAGAAAAAACAACACTTTGCTTTCTTAGTTTATATCATCACGTTATTTTTCTCCATCTCTTGGAAGATCTATTTTTTCATAGCTTAACTTGAATTGAAGTACGATCCGTTTGAATCCTTAAGCATAAACAAAAATGTTTACGTTAAGTTTTCTGCTTTCCTTAATCAGCTGTTGAATTCAATATCTCTTCGTTTTCTTACACTCCTACCAACGTAATTAGAACAGGCCTGTTGTTGATTTTAAATTTTACACCTCCTATAATACGAACTTGCAAAATGATATTTTAAATAGTAGTCATTATTATTACAATAAACATTCAACAAATTATTCGCTTATCAATATAAACAATGCCAATTTACTGAGATAAAGTATTTTTTTATCTTTGGAGTGCAATGGGATAACAATGATAAACAAACATCTGTTCCATCAGTAATAAATTATTATTTCCGCAGTTTTGAATGATCGTTGGCGTTCAAGGAATGCCAACGGGGAATCGGTCAGATATGAATACCATTTTACACCTCACTTCACCATCATGACAAAACTAGTTTGGCAAGATGTAATTAACCTACGTGACAAATTAACCAGACAGACTCTTCGCGTTCATGTCTGTATTTGCATATTTACAGCGTAATGACCTATCAATTTTAATGATAAATATCATATTTATTTGACAGAAGCAGTTATAATAATCATAAAAATATTTTCCGTATATTCGTATGAACCTACCAATTTCATATTTTTGTGGAACTTTCTTACTTACATCGTAATATATTATGATCCTCATTTGCCGTTTAATTTTTTTTTCGAAAGCATCAATTTTCTTTTGAATTATGGAAACTTTTTACGATTCCACGTGTTTTATTTATTTATAACTACACGGTACAAAACTTGCAAATTATTAATTCATTACTTTTGCAACGTTGACATATTTAAATATGAAGTATTGGAAATTCAACAAATACACAGTAAAACAATCAACAAGGATTGCAAAAAAAAGTCAACCAAGTAAGCTCGTGAAATATCTACTTCAACTGAAAAATAGCATTCCTTTGGACACACTTTCGTCCACATGAAATATAATATGTCACTCCACTTATGTTTATCACTCTTCAGGCAGGCAATACCGGATCGTTAGAATCAAAACATTTTGTACAAAGTTTCTACAATTTATTTTAATATTAAAATTCCATCAACCACCTTCAGTCGATATCATAAATTATGACAATTCTCTCGTTTTACTACAAAAATATTGCGGTTTTTAAAGAATATACTTTTAGAACGTTATATATTTATTAGCGGTCTATTTTAAATCGATTTATGAATTCGTGTTCATCGATGTGAATTACTATACCCTCCCATTAATTCGGTCATACAAACATGATGATAGGCATAAGCTTGTCTTTTTTCTACCCTCTTCTTTGTATAATATTTACCTTGTCCGTAAAATAAGTAATGAGCAACGGAATAATTATTATTCACGCAAAAATTACTTCTGGCGAATACTCCCGCTAGGAGTAAAAATATTTTTACAAGTGATTCACGTACTTTTAATGTAAAATATAATAATAAATATTGCATGTTTATATCCATTTAACTTTGTCATTTATAGCTGATCGATTAGTGGCTTAGACATAAAACAGAAAAGTAAATAAATAAAATGACACAAATATTAATTTGTCTTATAATAACCATAAATCAGCTGTCTTAATAATATAGAAACTGTTTTTCATGTCTTCGTAATGAGAGTCTGAAAGGTGACAATGTTATTACCGCGGCGTCACAAAATTTATGGAGCAGAATATTAAATAATTTTATTACTTAAACATGTGCCTAGAGAAATATTCTACAGATGTCAATCATTGATGAACCTGTAAGCACGGAATCTTATCTTGGGAGAGCCGATTAAATATTCAATTTATTAGATTTCTACTATCGCTGGTGTTATTCTATTATATATCCATCCATCAATCAACATCGCAACACGTTTGAATATCTAATTTGGTGATGTTTTACTAGTTCATGTATATATTATGTCATATATACGAACTAAATATTTTTACGGAAAAATATTTTAAAATAAAAATATCTATGTTTTTATCATTAGGAAGAATTTGCTTATTCTTTAAATATCCTAAAAATTAACCATTTTCATTGACTATGTTAACCCTTTGCACTCTAATGCCGCCGTAGAGGCGGCATTGTAAGTTTATCGTATTACTCGGATGCCGCCGCAGTGGCGGCATGTTTATAAAGTCATTTTTTGTAAACTTTTAGCATTTTTATACATCGATTTCAACTCGATCGCAATAACAGATCATTAGGGAGTCATTTACTGATAAAAAAGAACATAGCCAAAGATAGCCGGCTTGCGTAATATCAATACGTGTTGTCATCGAAATGCATGGTGGAACCCGAGTTCGTACTTCAACTGTATTATTTAATTACATATATTACGTCCAGGGACTAAGAAAGACTGTGCAGTATGTTCAAATAGAAAAATTTCTGGCATGAGATCGGAAACACGGCTATTTTTCGAGACCTTCGTAAATAAGCCAGGATTACATGTTGGCGATTGATTTGTGAAATACCATAAAATGGAGAATTACAAATAAAATAAAAATATGTACATTATATTCATTATATATCTATTTTACAGAAAAAATAAAAAAATATATATAAATAAAAATATTTTTTTAAATTTTATAAATATTTTTTTTATTACTTTGATTCATGTAGCGAATACGATTTTCGCAAAAAAAACTCGTCGAGTTGCTGGTAGGCACACACGAAAAAGTGTTCGAGTGCAAAAGGTTAAATCCCGATTTAGAACAATCTAGACTCTTAATAGATATTCTCACATATCATAATCGCGTGACTTCTTCATTTTAGTGAGTTTACGAATAAAAATGGGGTTGAAAAAGCTTATGTGGTTAACCTTACTCTGCCTATCGCACTCAACACCTGATAAGGTCAATTATGATTGAAACATCTATTTTCACACATTTGAATATAAATCTATGGAAAAATCAATTTATATTCTTTTTTTTATGATTCGGACCCTTGTATTTGTAACCGTGTATCACGAAAGTGTATTATTTTATAATTATTTTTACTGAAAATATGCATATTCCTTTGAATATTATATTGATTTAAAGTCAAATTATTGTCAAATAATAAATAATCTTTTATTTAAATTTGTTCATTTACCATTTAAGTCATATCGTACTTCTATATAATCCAACATACCAAACAGTATTTGACTCGAAATCATTCGCTTTCACGATTCATTGCAAAATTCCTTAAATTACGCGTTTCCATTCATCTTTATTGCACGCATTAAACTTAATGAGTTTTTATTTATCTGATTAGCCCTCAGTCTAATTTGTGTTTAAAAGCAGTGCAAATTTACATTGCTATTGTAATCAAATATTTCTTTACTAGGTCAAATGTCAAGAAGGAAACATATTATAACTCACCCCATTAAGTCATGCGTTTTATCACCTTAGTAAGTAATGGCTGTAATCAAAGTTGCCAGTCGGAAAATGGTTTCATATATTATTTTATAGAATCACTCTGCATAATAGCGGTAATTACCGCAATTTATTGTTTCGATAAAAAAGCAGTTTTATCGCGGCAGTATTTAGCATAAAATGATTTTATCTCACCCTTTTGAATATTTCATTCGGCGGTTTTACTTGTTCTGCGGGATTTTCTGAATTATAAAATAGCTCCGTTATTAACCAGATTTTTGGTTCAGTCCTGTGGACCCACGCCTTTTTTGTATTTCAATTCGCCCAATATTACTTCGTGACATAAGCGGTTGTCACAATTGAAGATGGATATTTTAAAATCCTAGGATGTATTATTCTTTTCGTATTTTAAACTATATTGAATTTCAAAATAGTCATATTTACTCTAAAAATTTGTTTTCGAAGCACAGTACGCGGTTACACTGCGCTGTCTTACGATGCCATGACTCGCAAGCGTAAATCAGCAGTGCCACAATTAAAAGATTCAGAATTTAAGAAGATATTAAGGTTTTATTTAAAAAAATCTCCAATTGTTATTCATTGGATTGTGAACCCGACCAATATCTTCGTCGTGCTGGTAAAAAGATATTTTATATTACGTCGTCTATATCATTACCTATTTCTGCAATATACATAATTGTTTTCGGGATGAAAGTATTTCTCTTCCTGTATGTTTATTCAACATTATATTATTTATGGATTTGAGTTTTCTTTTACTTTAAATCTATGCTTCGCTGGACGTTTTATAGACAACCTTTCTAGTCCTGCATTCGTCGTTTTTTTTCTACTACCGTAAAATTTGCTCATGATAACCCTCTATCGTATAACCATATTTTCTGGCCATCGACTGTACAGTTTAATAACAATGTCACAGACAGGAAGAGGTGTAGTGCCCAAGCTTTCGCATAATGCAAATATCTATAAACACACCATACTATTACCCATCGAATTATTTTTGCTAGATTTTCAATTATATATAACACATTTACAAAACCACGCGATAATTATTGCTGTTTGTCTCATAAAAAAACACTAAGAAATTTATCATCTCGCGTTACGCAGCCGGTGTCATTCAAATGAATGCACTCAGTCTATTTACAAACTTCCGTCATTCTCCTTGAAGATTTCTCATTATTCTAAATACGGCGTATTGAGTGCAATGAACAGGATAATAAATAAATCTTCAAAACGCGACCCGCTTGGCTTTAAAAAGAAGTCCTACTTTACTTTGTACTGCGATTTGAACACTCTTGAGTGTGCATTGAATGATCTGATTGCATTATTTCAAGTACGTATCCAATGTCGCTGTTTATTCTTAACAAATTAATATGACAGTTGACATAGACTTTCAATATTAATCATTTTATTTCAAATAATAAAGAAACATTCATTCGTATCTGTTGATTTATATTCCAGTTTTTTTACCAAATGAATGCACTTCAATCAGGTTCAAAGTCACGTATAAAACAGTAGTAGTTGTATATATTTGTATTTTGATAGGCTTCATTTATTCAATATTTAAATCGGTCGTTTGATTAAATTTAGTCTACGTATAGCGTTAATATTCATATAAAATCTATCGGTCGATTTAATCTAAAATTATAATTTTATCGCTCATAAAACCAGTTATACAAAAAAACTCGTACGAGAAATATCTATGTACTAATTTCCACGAATTTCCTTGATAATGGTACTATATTTGTGTACTTTTACAATTCATCAATGTGTATAATTAATGTTTATACTTTTCATTTTTAGTTTTGAAATTTGTCATCCTTGATTCCCCAATCGATATAAATTGAAGATAAGGAGTCCTGATACAAAATTTAGTTTCCGAAAATGTTCTCACCACTTCTGAAATCGGCCCGTGCCTTAACTTACTTAAACCTCCCAAAAGCTTGCCTGGGGTAAGAATCCCGTCCAGAGAGCGGAAACGGCGATATGTGTGGCGATTGTATGAGATTCCCCACATTGTTTTCGTCCCAACTATTCGCAATCATCATACGTACTTATTATGAAACAACGAGATGCGGAAAAGCCTCCCGGCCGCAAGGAGTAAATTCGCCGCCAAGAAACTTCCTGGGACGTTTATATACTTACGACTTACAGTAGGATGTATATATTGGTGGAGCTTTCACTGCGACAATAGCAACCCAATATTGTTTATTCATGTGTCGACATTACAACTTCCATGCAAAAAAAAAAAACAATTTTTCGCACTGAGTCAAAAATCTAAATTTGTTAAACTGAATCTCGGCTTTTCATTAGTTTAAAACCAAAAATTTACTTATAAACAACATAAAATATTTTCAGTGTTTTCAATTTAAAGTAAATATCTTGTGTTTCAAATTTACAATCGCTATCTATACTGATAACCTTTAATTCTTTAATTCCAAAAAAAATTTTTTTTTGATGTTATAAACGTTCTCTGATATTCGCCTAAAATCTATAAATTACGTCTGTAAAAAACTTTTTATTAGTTTTTTTTTACTTTACTACCTCATACTATGTCACCACATTCTCGGACAAAAATCCGAAAATCTTCAAGCTGAAAATGGTTCGGGTTCGACTGTTGCCACTTTTCGTTGCAGACGTTCCATGTTTAGGAAATAAACGTTTTATAGGAATGTGCAAAAATCGTACGCCTCATTCCACGCCACTGATATGGCATAAGCCAACCCTCCTCGCTGTTTGCTTATGATAATTTGAAAGTTGACTAAACTAAACTTGAGTGGAAAGACATTTAAGAATTTTCTCCCTCGAAAACGTTATTTTTGCAGATATTTTGATTACATTTAAATAATTGAAATGTGCTTCATTCTTAATTCTCAATTTAGCTCCCCGCTTTATACTGGCTCGTAAATGAAAATATACTAAGTAAATATCGTGGTTCACATTTTTAACAGATTTAGTTGATACAGTTATACTATACATTGTTTTGATTTTCGTTACATCATTTATTAAAAGCGAGATAATTCCCTAACATTTCTGGAAACCAGCTTTTGTTTTTGTATGTTTAAGAAAAGCAAACAATCCATGAAATATGTATTTAAATTAAATAATAATAACTTTGTCATATACATTACTTCATAATATTCATGTTTTTTTATTTATCTATAATTTATTAGACATGTTTTGAATGCTTTATGAGATATAAAGAGTTTATCTTGTTAATTAATTTTATGACATGGTGAAAAAAATAGCAATGTATTTTAGTTCTACAAAATTATTATATTTTTTTGATGAATTGACCCCATCGTCAGATTTTTCACCGTGTTATAATAGAGTTCTACCAAGTGAGTGCCAATTCAAACAATAAATTGATTTTATGTTTATTTTTCCCAATTATGTAATATTTATTTCACTGAATGTTTTCACGTTGGTTTTTGTTAACGACTTCTTAATTGAATAACCATTTCATATAAAGCACATAAAAACACCAACTTATTTTGGTACATATATCCAATAACATCTTCATCCTCGGTATAACATATCACTTCATATTCATCTGTAGTAAGTTATTCAGAATTTTAGAAGTTCATGACTAATTAAAATAATGTTTATAAAAACTAGTTAATAAATAATAATATTTGAATCAGTGTAAATAATATTCAATATAAATGCAGTTTATCTTTGTAGTAAATTTGCTTCAAAATCGTTGTAATTTTCTGTTCAAAATTGCTTGCTTTAAAATAATGCTACTTTATTTTTATCTGACAGAAATATTCATATATTTTAAAAGGGAACATTTCTCTTTTGTCTTCAACTAGTCAATGACTTTTCAATAACGTCTTTAAAATCTGTGTTTAACTATCTTGACATATTGAAGGGCTGTCGGTGATTTCCCCAATCAGCTCCAGTATGCGAATACAAAAGACTTCAATCGTACGGACAAACAAATCAAGCGTTATTATTTCAACAAATACGTTTTTCCGCTTCCCCCTCCTAACTCCAGGAAAGTTTGCGCAAACAATCACTTTGGGCTTTGTATTGTATTATTTCCACAATGAATGCAGTACACATTGTGATTCTTACAATAGTCGAAATCATTCAACTTATGAATAAACACATAATAATTTTAATTATTTCTTTAAATGTATTATATTTATTATATTACTAACCTTCTAAATTCATAGATTAGGTAACATTTGCTCTTGTTTAGAACTCATTTATTTAATTGTGTACAAACATATATAAAATCGTTATTATATATCAGTCATACAAAAAAAAAATCCATTTTCAAAACTATGTTGACGCTTGAAAGCAATCATTTTCAACGGTATGATCTTCTGGGAAGTTTCTCAATTTATACGAATTAAATAATTAATACTTTTATGAATAAATTTCTTAAATGTTATTCTCATTTTCCTCCAAACAAATATTGTATATTCATCAGAAAAATGCAATACTGAGTACGCAATATATTAATTTTATCACGAATGAATGTACATGTTCTTGTAAAGAGTATAACCAGCCTGCCAATGGGAATGCTGTTAGAGCATTAACAATATTCAAAAAGTATTGCTCCGCGTGACGAAATATTCCACGTGGACAAAAGTAAGTCAGACAAATACTTAATGTTTAATGTATCAAAGTAGAGTTTGTCTGAGCTTACACGGTTGATTTCCTTGGCAATATCCAATGATTACCATTTATAATTTTTTTTTACATTGCAAAAGTAACAATCTTATAATTTGTAATGTTTCATCTTATATGTATTAAATATATGATGGATCATTACTACACATATTTATATTTATTATACGTTATCACACCCTGCATCCCCCATTTCAAAAAAGAATGCTTGCTGATAAGATATTTTGTGTCGAAAAAATCATATCTTTTTTTTTGGTTTCGAAATGGTTGTTCTACAGTCTCTACACCAAGGATGGGCAACCTTTTTGAAGCTGGTAGCTATTTAATTATTATAACATTTTAAAAATATTCCAATTGTATACAAGAATTGGTTTATTCTTTTTTTTATATTTTCAAAATAATATAATTAACTATATTATCATCGTATATTTGCTTACAATAGTTGTAAATATTAATTGTGAAAAAAATTGGTTCTTCCATTTGTAATTGGGATCGATTATTTTTAGCTTTGATGTATTGTGTACCTTTTCTACACAGCTATATATAGATAATCGAGTGTTCGTTTAAGCATAGTTCTGACGATGAAGTGAGCCGAAATAGCTATCAACTTCTAAAAAAATATTTTTTTTAGAACTTAAATACATTTCTTTTTTTTAACCGTTTTATAATGGAGTTCTACCAAGTGAATGCCTATTCAATCAATAAGCTAATTCAATTTCCCACGCGTAGTCTGTTGTTGACCACTGCTCTCTTGCTCGATGTTTTCTTCCGATAGATTCATTGTTCTTTGCATTGACTAGCCCACTCAGTATGACTATATTATAGTTGTTAGCAGAGATTCCGAACGAAATTACTAAAATTGGGATAAAGAAGGGTCTTCGTAATCTTATTCGTGCGGTCTCTGAGTCTTAAGTGGTTCCAGACCCTTATTAAGACAGTGGTTGCTCATAAAACTGACGAACTTAAAACTGATGTTGAAAGATCAAACAACTGGCCCGGTGGCAGTGTATCTACTAAAGCCCTGACGTCATCCAAAACTACACACGATTCGAAGATTCCGCTCTTTCATGTTAGCGATAAAACAAAATACTTTTCGATTTCTTTCACTGAATATGTTCATCGCGTCAAGCATAGAAACCCCTAATTGCAAACGCTGTCCGCATGATTACTTTACCACTCTATATAGATAATATATTTCTGAAGATTTTTTTATTTATTTTTCTCACTTAGAATGATTTCCTTTATAATATCAAACAGATAATAGATATATGTTTTGCCTTTGCTATATTATAATAAACTTGTGTATATTTTGTCATAAAAATGTAGACTTTTGATTCAGTTATATTGGATGGTATTCATTTATTTAATTTAAATCTCATATTTTTAAACTATTTGAATAATCAAACTTTACTTCGATATACGCCAACATCATCTATTTACCCTCTGACTGCTAACGTATCAACTGTTGAGACGGCTGATTTTACTGTGTTGATAGTTGATATCCAAAAATATATGATTTAACTGTGGTTAAAACCTTCTTGCTAATTTTTGAATTAATGCATTGCTTGATTTGTCCTGACAAACTCAATAAGATTGTTTCTCACCGATATCATTAAATAAATTTTTGAAGTCTAGGTATTGGAATATCCTTTGAAATGCTCATCAAGGGACTAGTTAAATGGTTCAAATTTTTGGTCGTACAATTTCACACACTAATGTGCGATTTGCCGTCAAATCTCAAAATATGTTAATAAATTCTCTCTTTGGTTGGAATGTAATAATATGATATAATGATTTTTTTTATAATAAAAATGATTTTACTTCTAGTCTGGAGAATATGATCTCTCAATGGAAGTATCTCAAAAAACGTTTTTATTTGAAAAGTAACACAGTTGCTCAACGGCTCTTTTTTAAAGAAAATTTTAATAGAAGGGATGCGGCTACAAATCCCTTATCGCTCTCGCTACGTCCACTTTTATAAGATCGCCCATGGGTGGGAGAAAGCTTTTAAATTTCACAAACACCCATACCATTAAATATAAATCGAACATCGATTGTACTGAGACTAACTAGTCAAATCCTTCAAGGAAACCGACGACGTTCACCTTTGTACCATGGCCATTATATAATATATATCTACATACATATTATGCATATCTACAAGGGGCTATAAGCCTAACGGCAAATATTGTGACATTGTTTCATTATTTCTCAATAAATCATTTCACATCTATTTCGAACTCTAAACACACCGCTGCCCTATTCCCGAATTTTCCTAACTTGGGGGAAAGTTGTTTTATCGTCTTATGGAAACAATGCTAAGAAGTTTATCAAACTATCCATTGATTAATGGCAAAAGTAGAAACCGCTAAGACGGCCTGTCATCTAGATCCCTATTTGCAACAGAAGCATAAAAAATACCTTTATTTTATACGGACTTCTAAATAACAGTGGTGAATGTTTTTTTTAGAATGGTTTTTCTTATGAAGGGCTTTTCCTAACTGCTTTTTTTCCAAGTGTTATTGATCTGCTATAACATCCATACACGTTCCTGAGTGATGAGTTTTTGTAATCATTTGAAAAAATGATATTGTTGAATTTTGTTTTCGCCGCTAACTATGTAAAAGTTCACATTTGTTACTCAAACAAAATTGATATTTTTTCCATTCCACTTGGTGTGTTTCTAAATGTGACATGTATTTTTTCTTTTTGTGAATCATCTTCACATTGACGATACTTCCCATAATTAACACGCTTTTAACTTATTCTGTAAATTCATTGAGTATGATCGCTAGGCATTAAATGGCTTTTTATGCTTGAGTGAATTAACGTTAAAATATTCTTACTTTCGTTTCTGGCGATTTGCGAAAACTTCAAATACATTGTTAAGTATTTCGCTTTTCCGGATCATAGATTATTGCCAATCGTAAGTCAATAAATTATTTCCTTTTGGACTTTCAGGCAGAAACGAATACCTAATTAGATTTATTACTTCGCTAGCACACGTAAATGCGAAAGAAAAACACAACTTTTGAAATAAATTAAGTATTTTGAAAAAGCAAACCGTTCCGTTTAATAATTCAACATATAATAATCTTAGGTAAAAAATGGCAAAATAAAATCCCTTATGGTATAAATATTTTTAATCATCATTCCGTAAACTTTTGAGATTTAACAATTTATTTCCCCTTAACAACTCATTCTTGAATGAAAATGTCATCGAATCTTCACCATCTACAATGAAAATACTTATTCTTGAATGAAAATGAGAAAAAATGTGGCGCAAATTAAAAACTGTCTCAAAAAAAAAAAAGTCAATCAATTTTCTTTATATATTTTATGAAATATTTAATATGACAGGTGTCTTTCATACTACTGACTCCAAATTGTGCATATGTTTTGTTACGGCCGAAAATCAACCTATTATATTTTTTAGATAAAATTTATGATTTCTATTTAGAGACAAACTTGCAATGAATATTCTGCAGTCAATGTGTTACCCCACATACTGAAACCACAAAAGAAAATTAAAAAAAATTTAATTTTAATTAAGTTATGAATTAAGACATAGATTGCGTAACGATTTACGACTTATATATTATTTTGAACAAGATATCGAATGTAGACTTTGTGTCAAACATATAAAAAATGTCCGTACTATAATTGTGATTTTCATGTCAGAATATCACAATTATTTTGTTTTGATGTCTCTTCTATCATTTTGAATGAGATTGTGAATGAGAATAAGTCATATTCTTATGTTGGCATAAAAAAAAATACTTTCAATTCAATATGTATAACATAGCCCCAATGAGGTACCCCCATCTGGTTGCTTGATGTACGGGTGCATCCTCTCCAGGCATAACCCTACACATCTCAATCCACAGCAGACGAAGGCCACCGCGACGCTGTGAGTGTTATGTTGTGTAATACGATATTCATAATTGAAAAACAGGAGCCTCGTCATTTGATAGCTATGTTAGCTTGCACCTCAGATGCAGGCAGCCATTTGCGTCACGGCCGCCATCTTGCGAATGCAGCTGTCAGAAACTGGTTCGACATTTATCATTCATTTACCTTATTTTTGTTGTTCTTGATATTCACCGTTACTCCTATAAGACGGTATTCGATTATATTATATTGTATCACCGAGTAAAACTTTGTTAATTGCCATCTTAAAGTGCCGATGCACTTGTGTGGTAATTTCACATATTCAACGTTTGTGTATGAGTAATATATAATTAATGATATCGACTGAAGGTGCTTGATGGAATTTCAATATCAAATTTGAATTGTTTGTTACAACTTTGTACGATTCCTCATGCTTTTTCAATGACGACCCGGATTTCGCCTTTCGGCATCTTCAGGCATTCTATCGCACGAATGCAACATAACTGATGAACTGAACTGGTCAGTTCTGTTGCATCCGTATGATAGAATGCCTGAAGATGCCGAAAGGCGAAACCCTTGTCGTTAGTGACAAAACATGAGGAATCGTACAAAGTTGTAACAATTCAAATTTAATATATAACTCTTAAAAAATCACGATATTCCAATGTCTTCACGACTAGCAATACATCGATGTATGATGTACGAATGATATAACAGTTATTTTTATCAATGTATTTTATTATAGAACTCTATTCAATAAGCTCTGACAAAACCACTTTTTAATACATCAAAAATAATATTTCTTTGAACTTAATCTTGTCAACGTGGAATATGGCGATATCCGAAGCAATACTGTTGGCCTTTGTTGTACCAGTGGCATCTCCATTCAAAGCAAGGTAGTTCTACACTTTTAAAGATCAAAGACTATTTTATTACTCATATTATAATTCTGTTGTAACATCGTGTGTTATATTCAAGCGTCGTTCCTTATTTTCTCGTTCCCCTTTCAAAAGCCGTTTGCCTCAGATGCGCAAGTTTCTTTTATTAACGGTATATAATGCTCCAGTAATCTTGGAATGTTAGACGTGTTAGTTGTGACGGGTACAACACATATGTTCAAGGTCCAAGGCCAAATAATTATACAGGACTCATCCGGGTGTCACATGAAAGTTCATTATGTTGAGAGATTTTCCATTGCCGATGTCACCACACCTCTGTGCGTTTGAAATAACCACGTATCAGTTAGCATTGTTCAATCAATGAACCAGTTTCCAATTTTTTTAAATTCCTACTCGCAAAAAAGTAACAGATTTTATAATAATATAATTTTAAATATAAATTAACTGGTTTCAACATGATTTTATTTAATAGTAATTAAGATTTATGCATTTCCAAATAAACTCTAGACTTACCAGAGATTTCTCGCTAGTGTTCGTTGGTATATATTACTTAACATCCTTGCATATTCCATATATATATTAATCCAGCGAGTTTTAATTACCCTGTTAATCTTTGTCCGCATTATATTACTATTTTGCGGTCGTATTTTATTTCTTCCTATTCGCTTACACAGTCAACAGTTCAAATCTCAAAAATCAAAAGAAACGCGTCCGTACGATTGATATGTATCCGATGGTATAGATTTCAGTAACCTTGAAAACGGGACGCAGAGAGAGCAATTAGCTTAACACTAGAGCATCCCTTACTGCAGCAAGCATTCTTGTCTTCTCTAAAACGAAGCTTCGAGATCATAATAAACCACAGTTTCCCAACCTGGGTGTCGCGAAGGGCTTTTTGGCGGGTCGCCGACTAGTACGGTCAACTAAAAAAATATGTTTTTCGTATGCTTTTGGATTGTATGGGGGGTCGCTGGTCACGTGGCTTTTATGAAAAGGGGTCGCCACCCGAAAAAGTTTGAGGAACTATGTAATGGACAATCAATTTTTGTTTTCATTCTCCGCTGCTAGTATATATATCTTTCCTGCTAAACATATAATAAAATTGATAGTTTGTAACATTTTTTTATCGTTCTACGAAATCAGTATCGACGCTTATCGTTCGTGATAAAATGTTTATGAAATATTTATCATGAGCTTGGTAAATATCTTATTTTGTTTTATTGATTACTTTAAATGCACTTCTATAAACACGTTGACCGCTAGTGTCAGGTGACAACAGCTTGAGTAGTTAGATAAGCAAATGGTATGACTCGTATATCCAATTTTAAAACAAATCTCATATGACTGTGTCTTTGAAACTATTTAGTGTTTTAAATGCGAAGAATATTTTTGGAATCATACATACATCAAAAAGAAGACAAACATCCCAACAAGAAATGATGTTTTGGGGTGAATTGGCTTCGCCATGAATAACTCACCTATGAAGCTATCGTATATCTTTTCTTGATCTAGAGGAAATATTACAAAAACTCTATTAGGTGTTCAATTTGATTCAGAGACATAATTTCTGTTTTTCAAGGAGCGAGGGAAAAAATATCGAACTTTTTTTTTGTTTCGTCGATATGTGGATGCTTGTGCCATATTACATTTTAACTGCTATGCTGTTTGAATACTCTATTTTGCATTCGTAAAAGCTACACAATGTTATAAATAAATTACGTTTTAGATTGGTCGATCAACTGGAAGATATATTGTAAAAATAATAAATTTCTTAACGTATTCAAAAACATGACTATTCAATTAATTCAATTAAATGCCCTATCATTGTATGGGCGTGACTGGTTTTAATTAAAGCGCTGTCTACAACAATTATTACCTATTAAATGTAATTAAACAATCAGCTGTTGTGAATTGATAAATTTTGTTGAGAAAACATCGTTTAAGGATACGAATTTCTTTGACACACTAATATGTTGTTAAAAGTCCTCAATTGTACGATTGATGTCTTTTAGATTTCTCCTTCTGCAATTTAGATGCAGCGAATGCAACTACAAGTGTGTCAATTAATTTACTCCACATTTTAAATCAAACCGATGCTTCTTTTCTTGTTTGTTTAAATACTTTCTGAAATATCCTTACATATTATTTTTAGACTTCGTGTACACATAGTTTGACTTCTTGCAATGTATCCACTTTAAATGCGTCATGAGGTAATTATAACAAGAATTCGTCTCGCCCTCCACGATTTACACTTAAGTAGATTCATTGTTCACTGGTGAACGAGAAACAATAAACTTACGTATAAACAAATTATATTTAATGTGAATTTGCCCTGCTTCATCGTGTAAGATTTTATAACAAAACAATATCATAATTTTTCTCCTACACTCACTTTGTATTATAAAATGAACCAATTTTTTCCTATGACGGTCAGCTGAATGCCTTTTACTCGACTGCTTTATTCTTCGGCAGATACATATTATATATATTCCCAAGATACTAAACTTCCCATATCTGACCACCATCTTCTCAGCAGCGTTAAAGCTTTTAAATCACCGCCAGGAGTTGGTTAAGTGCAATAACCTCTCAGTGTCTATACACCGTTTGAAATATTACACTCTTCAATATGTTTAGTTGAGATCCATTGAGTCTTCATAACATTTTACACAGTTTTTAAGTGCAATGCGTTCGCCCTTGCTGGCACCGTGTTGGTGTACTTTACCCCTGATTTTCCCAGGTGATACGTTCAGCTTTATTTTGTGCCATAGTTATAATCAGGCATTTGAATTAACTATCTTCATCAGCCTTTGACTTACTTATTCCAGAATATTGGTTTACTTCATTCGTTCAAAGTTTTATGCTTTTAAATTTTTATGTATTTTCGAACCAAACCATTCGTAAATATCCACTTTTAAATTGAGATTTACGTATTGATTCTCTTCAGTGTCTTGTTTTTATTTCATTTGCGTCAAATGTATCGACAGCTGACCCCAACTGCAAATTCATGTCCTCATTTCGGAAAGCATTTCTCCAATATCCACTTTTTTTTAAATAAATAAAATAAATTAAGATTCATGATTCTGCTTCTGTTATTGGAAGTATAATACTGTTCCTTTGTTACCGCTAATAAATATTTTTGATTAAAAATACTCAAACGTCGTGTCATCTAAATTAACTGGCATGCATTTTAATTATGTTTGGCGCCGTAAAATATTAAATTCTTCCTCGAAGAAGCCACAAATTGTCGTCATTATATTTTATCCATTGTTTTTTTAAATATACTTTTGTTTTAATATACAGGCGCGTTCTAACGAATCACTCAATTTTCAAAGTTTGATTAGATAATGTTTTTTCTATACACTCTTTGTAATCGGCATTTACTTGCACTTAAGATAGCGATTCGAGTCTGCGTATTTTTTGAGTCATTCATCACGCTGTTTTGCTAGGTTGAATGTATGTATCACGATTTATTTTGACCGAATAACAAATTCGTCCAAATCGACCGCACTCACGCCTCTGCAGTTCTCACGGCTCGCTGAATATCAAGAATTACATGGAAACTCACCAGATTCGTGCATGTGACAACATGCATTAAGCTTGTGAATCACTGACAGATCCACATACTTGAAAACACTTAATCTAATGAAAAACATGCTTTGTTTTTGAACTATATTTTTTCACTGATTTTTATTATAGATTTATCCGTTCGCGTCGTAATACCGAGTGTTAATCGCTTTTTCTTTTCGTCATTTTATTGCATTATCAAAGACAGAGGGTGAAAAGCTTCAGATGTTATTATTTCTCACTCAAGCCTTTTTATATTGACTTCAGGAAAGTGATAAATCAGCTAATTTACCCCCATGCTTCTTGTCTTAATCACTTTGAAGAGTGAAGTTAATCCACTAACATCCGGTAGTAATTTACCAACTTTTTCGGAGATATTTCATTGTGAATTCATATGCTCCACGTTAAGGTGGAAGTCATGTTTAAGGAACCATCAACTTTTAAATAAAGTTCATTAGAAATACCTAGTACGATGGTTTTAACCCCAGGTTGCCGATATCAGATATATTGATTATTGCTACTCTTATGAAATTAGCTACATCTGTCTGAATTTAACGTCATCATTGAAAAATTATCTAAAATATTTGCAACAGTTTTAATATTATTGTTCTATATATTTAGTATGCTTAATATTATAGAACATATCTTACTTATCAATTATTCGATTAGAGTCGCCCTACTTTTGCGAGCTATGCCTACCGATGGTGCATAATATATTCCCAACATTGACTGAATAATTTGTCATTAAGAATGGCTCACTTTCTAATCTTGACAAGTTAAGTTTTTTAAATTATTCGTGTCGTTAGTTTTAATATTTCATATTGTAATGTTTATTTATTATTACAAACATTTAAATCAATTTGAATCATAAATACGAACAGTGAGGTGGAGCCAAAAATCAGTCTCGCGTAATAGCCCACCTATAAACCGGCGTCGAACTTCCTCGTATCATAAACATCACGCATATCAATGGCGTGCGAAATGTAGATATTTTATTCAAAATATATCAGCTTACTATTATCTCGTAAACAGTTAAATTTTTTAATCCATAATGAACAGAAATGACTTCATTGATTATTAAATAAACACGACAGAGTTTCTTATGAAAGGTATAGTTTGTAATATCAAGTTAAATACAATCGTTAAATTATTTTTTTACTATTTTTAAGCTCGTGATATATGTATATACTTACTTGTTGTTGAAGCCTATAAGAATTTTGCTGCAATTCTTATTTTTTTGAACCAAGTTCGCGTCTTATGTTGATAAATAAAATTTAGGAGACAATAATAGTATATATACTGAAACCATTTAACTTCGCCACAGAAGAATCAAGACATGGGGTAAAATAATAAAAGTAATCACTTCGACCCATTTATGAAACGGATAGGTGATGCAATGCAAACAATGCAATCGATAAACTTAGAAGCAAATCCAAAGATAACGATTAGCTGTTACAGCCATTTTAAATGAAATATGTTATTATATTGACTGTAATTCTCACAAAAAAAAACTCAACAAAACGGCTATATTAATCGAATTATCATATTCGTGTTTTGAAATATTATATACAATTAAATGAATTATATGTCAAATCAAATTTCAGACGCGCACTTAATTAATATTGTGTATGAGTTATTTTATTGTTCATCTTTTTTTTAAATGTATAATATTTTAGAAAGACGCCTAGTTCTAATTTAAAGCCATCAAATAATTACCACAGACACTCCTTGCTTACAGACTTTGCAGACTACACCAAGTAAAATTTGCGATACCAAAAAAAAATGTTCGTACACATTATTTATAATAAACACGTCGTTATCTTTTTGTGACTTTCACTAAAGATTTTAACTCGTTGTGTTTTCTTTGCTCTTCGATCTCATGAGATACCTAATTCATTCATGTTGAAGTCCAGTACGCTACTCTAAAGCTGACAGTGCTATGCATTCCTTCCCGAAGTACCCGCTTTGTGTTGTTGGCTCCTGCATTCCGGAAGTGCATACAATATCCGAGTATGGGGTTATGTTCCACGGCTTACGAACGCCAGGAATGTTCCGAACAAATGAGAAATTGTTGCAAGATTTTAATGGTTCTATTAACAAATAGCTGATGGAACGTGTTGTGGATATTTTGTCTACCGCGATCTTTTATTTTTCGTGAATATTTTATTATTTCATCTACATATAATTAATCCAATGAAGTTCGCAAACTACTTATTAGCAAGACGATTATTAATTTTATAAATATCGAGTTACACTGTTTTTCTTCTAATCTTCTGTTTCACCATTTTGAATTTTTAGTATATAGTGTATACGCTTTGATATAAATGTGATATGACCCTTGTTTTATTAACATCTACTCATTTTTATATCAAAATATTTAACAATGATATATTATTATATATTTCATTTTATCATCGTCACGAGCGATGGTGGAATTTCCTCATACGCTTGCTTGAGTTACTGGTAATTAATTACCATCACAAATCAAATGCATGCTATTTCTGTAGATGTCGATATTCTCCGGCATTTGAAATTATTATCTAAACGCCCTTGTTATTAACCAATCATTAAGAGAAATAATTCAATACTAGATTTTATATACGTTTCAATTTTCACTGTGTTTCAGACTACACAATTTAGTGGTTTACTGCCATCAATTCAAAGTTTCATATTTGAAAAGATTCTCTTCTAGATTTTATTAAAAGGGACAAAATGGTGGTGGAAGTTTCGCAGCCGCGGAACACCCGGCCCGAAGATCGCAATTGAAAAACTATCGAAGCGAAAATCGTACGGCTCATTTGGCATCTCTCGTGCATCAGACAAAAATCGTTAAGGAATCCTGCATGAATGGATTCCTCTCGATTCCAATGCACCAAAAGTCGTCGCGATTGATCTATGGCAGGCATTTTTCGGGTGTAGCCATTAGCTTTGTATATCTACGATTTTTCGATGTTGAAGGAAGATCGATTATAGAAAATTTACCTTGACACCTTGACAGATTCCTATTGTAGAAGCAAACTTCATGTTTTATATATGATTTCAAAATAAATTGTTCAACAACTTTATAATATATCACACGTTCCATTGACTTAATATGTTTAAATATAAAACAAAACGTTGGTGTCAGTAACTATGGCAGCTGTGTTTTCTTGGTCTGAATGATTTTTTTTCAGCTAGCAACGAAATCAAAAATATTCACAAACATTTTTTTGATATTTGAAATACGAAATATATTTTGTTTCTACTGTATAATAACTGTTGAGAAATTATTGAATTTGAAACAAAATTCAAAGAACTTTTCAGAAAAAAACTGTCACATTGTTTCACATAATCTATTGAAATTTTCATTACGAAAATATACCCATTTAAAAAAAATAATCTATATATTCAAACTGTTATTTGACATTTTTTCAATATTCTAATCGGCGCAATGACATATAATATACATTAAGAAATATTTATAGAATTGACATTTATACGTATACACCACAAACAATATTTAGTATTTCGCAGCACACCGGAAGTTCAATACTTGCATCATCGAACAAAATATTTGAAACCGCGTGCATCCGATCGAGTGTTATACGTACATTTCGGACCAAAGATTTGCTGTCTATCGTTCGTGGAAGGAAAAGCTGGATTTAGTAGACGCTCTCTTTTTCCTCGACATCAGGTCCTTTCTTATTGTTTATGTTATGTCCGGTATCTTTCTTTCTTCTTTTTATAAAAACGCCATCGAGAGGATCCTTGTGGATGTGCTGAAAAGAATTTATCGGCTTCAACATAGATATTTGAAATTTACTTCCATATATACGAAATTTCACAAAAGAAAACTATTCCGTCGAAGATTTTCCTTTTAAAATAATGAACGAAACTTATTTCGAGTTTCCGTTTTTTGTTCATAAGATCATTATATAAGTACCAAGCTTTTTTAAGCAGTAGTAGTCGCAGTAGAGAAAATTCTCTTTGAGAAAAAAACTGTCGCTTTGAAAAAAGTTTTTTTTATTAAGTATCTCCTTTTTCCGACACCATTGTCACAACTTATGAAAATCGTAATTCCACTTACAGCAATTATTTTTTTTATTAATTAATAATTCATAAGAACCTTAACATGTATATTATATTGATGCTTCCCAATATTTTTATTAATTGAAAACAAAACGTTTTGATATCAATATATATTTCATACTGTCAACTTTTTACGCTTACGTCACGATTTACTGTAAGTTTACACTATTTTTAATCGAAACTTTAAATCAAATTCCTGTATTTTTAAAAACGCCGGAAAGAATAAAATTAATACTGGTTTACAATCTTACAGCAACATATTTAATTAATTGATTACTTTTAATATTTTTTATTGTTAATTCTTTGTGTAATAATAATTTTAATCGTTTCGGAGTGATATAAGTTTGCGCTGCAATAATATATTGAACTTTTCTGTTTCGTCATTTCCTAACAAATAACTTCGGCGTTATTATTCAAATCGATTATGTTCATGAATCAGTTAAATATCAAAACAATATCACCAACAATTTAGCATTATTCCGCACCCTAACAAAACCATTGGCATTTTGTCTGCTACGGTTCTCACGTCTCACCCATCAGACATCGCTGGCCGTCGAGAATCCAAATGGTAAATAATTCAGCCGGCAGCTGGCGCTACATTCGTTTTCCAAATTCGAATTCGACGAGCATAATATGTGTTATTGTATCAGTCCGGTGTCACTGTTTATAAATTCACCTTGTGGTTATTTATGGTCGATAAAAAACAGTTAATGCAATGGATTAATTTTTACCGTAGTTTTTTGATATTCATTATAAAAATCTGTATATGCAGTAGAAAGGAATACTTTATTCTCAAGTAATCAAATTTAACTAAAATAAAAAAGAAATTATAGTCAAATTTTTACTTATACAGTGGAATCTCGATCAACCGTTCTCGCATAATACGTTTTCCCGGCTGGGACGCTTATTTTTTATAGTCCCGTCAAACTCCCATAAGAACAATGTTAAATAATCCGGCATTGACAATTTCCCGATTCCCCGATTTCCTTGATAAACCGTCTAAATATTTTGATCCCGTCACAAATATTTTCCGATTGACCGTTTTTATTGCATATTTCTCCGTATCTCGGCAAGCAATTTTGACATAGCAGGTGTTATGTCTAAACACTTTGGAATCCGATGTAAATGTTAGATGTAACGCATTGGACGCATGTGCTATTTTTTGGGTTGAAGTCCACCACACACGTATTATTGTTTATGATGCAAATGTAGAGTTGTTTAAAATTCATGGTAATAATGATTCCTGTACATAGAAACTTTTAGTCACAAGTTTAGCAACAAGTCTTTGTTCCGATTAAAGTGCCAAATAACAAAGAAGCAAACTAACATAAAGGACTTTTTTAAAAAATAAATTTTATGTACAGTATGTACAAGTAACTAATAAATAAATGTTTTTTACGATTTTACTTGTTTATTATTATTATTTGAAGCTTTCCCGCATTCACTGTTTCCCTCAATTACCGTTATTTTTTCAGGGTCCCTTGGAAAACGTAAAATTGAGGTTTCACTGTATATAAAAACCTTTGAATGAAATCTATTAATCAAAGTGGATTTCTGGATTTTTTTAAATAAAATACCAGCCATTCCTGGAATCTTTAATAAAATAGCTTCCCATTTTTTATTTCTGGAGTGTTATATATATATATAATAACATACCCCGTACAGGTTGCATAACAATATTTATTTTAATCAGCTGACACTATCTTGTATTTGAAAATTGACTGCAATATTACATAATAATATTATCATCAGCAGTAAAAAATGCATGCATATTAAAAATCCTATAGACTATTTCCGTATATCCCGAAACTATTTAACCCAATCACACACTAAGAGAGTTCTGAGTTCCGAGTTCCGCTGTCTAATGCTACATGTTTATTGGGTATGCGAGGACTTATAGAAATCAATTGTAATTTAAAAAAAGAATTTGGAACGTAAAAGTTTCTCAATGTGCGGCTGACCTAATGAATATGTGTGACATGCCATGCCCTCTCCTAAATCAATGTATGAATCATTGTCTCTTAACCTCTCCACCATTCGATTGACCCGAGATGGCGATGTTGTACCTCCCATGAAAGGATTTAGATCTATATCATCGATGATTGTTTGAAAAGTTACTTAGCTTTTAGCTGTCAGCGTCATTTATTGTTTGTTTAATTGAGTCATCCCGGCGCTTTATTCCCACATTGTAAAAATGTATTTAATGGCCGCATATTGAATGCAATCGTTTTTTCAAATTGAATCATTTAAAACTGACGTCAATAAAAACAGATAATCGATATCCGCTTTGTAATGCAATCGCCCTTGTGTGAACCCGTTCCATGTTGCTGTTACCGGAAATGTATTTTTGTTCAATTTTCAGTCGTTTAGCTACATTGTTACGAAGAGACAACTTTTTTTCCTTTATTCTATAAATGAATTTATCACTTGTATTCATTTTTCCTTTTTTAACCACATCCGCTCAACAAATGGCCCCCTAACGAACTGTCTATAAACATCGTTTTACGAGAATTGGGTGTCATAATGTTCTAAATAGTACATATTATTTTTAATACAATATATCATATTTTTCAATCTAGTTTTTTTTTTATTTGATATATTAAAGCTTTGCAATCATGAAATAATTATAAAATATGTTATTTATTAGTTATAGCATGTTTATCGTCAATTTGATTCAATGACGTTCGAATATTATGAAAATCTTAAAATTAATTAAGGAGTTGCTACCACGCTTTTTTATTTTTTTTACGGAGTGCAAAGGGTTAAACGGCCTTATTAAAATTTATATAAAATGTTGAAGATAAAACAGGGATTGTATAATAGTTAAATGATCGATCTCGCTATAACATTTTTTATTGAATGGGTATGATAGTATCTACAACAGAAACCACGGGCATACATACCACGCGATATATTTCCATAAAAAATAAACGATAAATTTGATATTTAAATTCTATCAGGCACTCTCGTCTCTCATGAAAGTCGTAAATCAGGCATAATTCAATTCAAAATTTTATGTATACAAGTGTCTAATAGGAGTCAATACTGTGATCACAGAGACCGAATACGACGATATTAAACACTGCAGACCCGACATTTGTCTTAATTATAAAGACATTTCATTTTTTAATGGGCTTTTAATTTTATCTAATCACTATTTTTGTATTTATTCCTATATTTTATTAGGTTCGTAATGTAGACCTGGTAATTTTTACCAGTTGATAATGTTCTTGATTAGTGAAAAGGTGGCGAATGAAATGTGTGGAATAGCATAATTCCAATTGTCATTTGCTTAAAAAAATACAATGCATTTTAAACGGATAAATTTTCCCATATCAGATATCGGTCGTTACTTCTGCTGCAAAGGAGTAAAAAATTACTTTCATTTCGTCGTGTTATATACAATATATTGTATACTATTAAAAAAATAGTTTCAATTAATTGAAGCATCTTATTGTGAACATTTCCCTATATTTTACTTCATTGAATAATATTTCATTCATAATTGTTATTTAAATTATTTTGTTTTCAAAATATATCATAATGTGGGTCCAGAAACACGTCGATAACTACACGATGAATACATTGTGTATGTTTTTGTCTAGCTTCTATTTACTGTTGGTATTCCGATACCTATCATTTCATGGAACTCTTGTGCTATTACTTGTACGATGATAATTTTGGAAAATATTCTTTTATTAAGAAAAATGGCAACCCTCCTTCATATTTTTCTTTTCAACACAGGGGCTTTAAAAAGGTTCCGAATTAACCATCGATCCGGTGCATGTTCTGCAATACATTTAACTAGATCACTTCGGAATGATTTTATAGAAGATTTCGATGTGGCAATACTCTCAAGTGACAAGGTCCATTACTGAATGGTTTGAATCATTTCCTGTACCTCTTGATTATACCGGATGCTTTAAATGCAGTCTACATAAGCTCTCAAAGACTCCGTAGAATCAAAACCCATATTAGGTGATCCAAATTATATTAAATTCATCATCCATTTACCGCTTATGTTTAGATCATAATGTATGATCATGAAATACGATACTTTTCTCCACAATCGCAGAACTTTGGTGATGTTTACTGTTATTTTATCGGCTGACAACGCCCACATGACCAGGCTTTACGGCGAATACGAAAATAAAACGTACGAAGCAATTACCGTTTATTGTTGCATTGTTTGGGGTGACGCGTCGACATCAGCCAAGCGATGTCCGCTTTAAAAGCTCAGTGGGAAGTGTGATGCTTTACGCTTTTCATCATTGCGTTTTTAATAGATATATCTGAATGTAGAGCTACGTACTAGTTGAGCATTATGTTCACTATTAGTAAATTAGTAATAATTTATCGAATGCAGTAAGTATCCTTTTCTCAATCACTTCTTTTTAATATAGAGACACTATCATTTCTCCGTTAACGTACGAAGTAAAAATAAAATCAAAATTTTATTGATAAATTAATTGTATTATAGAAGCTTCATTCTTTCGTCCTGCCTTTGCAACATTAGATTCTATTTTCAATGAAATAACAATATAATTAATAAATATTAACAGTTATGCCATCCAAATCGTTTTTTTTTATATATATTTACTTTATCATGCACATATACATAGTATAACTATTTGAAATCAACTTCATATTAAAGATACCTAGCGATGATATTGGGAACTGTATTTTACAAATGTATAACGTTCACTCATATATTTATTGGGTATCATATAATATGTGAACAAGTATAGTTCTATATTTACTGTCATTACTTCCCTTTACTTCTTTTTTTTGTCAGATAGCCTCATCATTTTTGACGGGCCTTGCAATACCAATATAATTTCGCACCATTTGGGATACATTTTATTTGTCACGTTATGTTTTCGTTATTTGTATTGGAGAGTTATTCTCACACTCATCAAAATATACTTGAAACATGACTTCTAGAAAATACAAAAGCCCTCTTCGTAATTTTTGTTCTTTTGACAAACCAATATCATGTTAAATCATACATATTGTTATATTGAGCACAACAAAATATGCTGAGAAGTTACAACTATTCACGTAAATTAATTTGAAATTTTGTCAAGTTACTTGGTGATTATTTCCTACGAAACTGACATTGAAAGATTTGAAAAGAAATTATTCTCTGTTAATAAAAAAATAGAGCTACTGATATTGGTGATATTATACAAAAATTATTATGTAATGCTGTTTAATTTGTGGGCAGCCCCTATCTTCGTTAATTGAAACGTAATGTTTTTTACTACTATTTCATGTTTTAGATAGACGGGACTTTTTGAATGTTTATTCCGAAATATAAATGAGAATATTCGTTGAAACGGGATCTTTTTCGCGGCCTGTTATCTATTAAAGGATTTAAATTGAAACGTTTAAGAGATAAAAATAATGAAAGCTTTTTAACATTATGCAGTGCTTGAAAACTTCCATTTCGTAAAGTTTTCACAAAGCTGCGGTCGTTTATCTTGAATTTCTTTATGAATCTGTACATGATTTAAGATGATGGAGCAATTGTTTTTTTAACTTAACCACAATGCCCAGTCTTAATTATTTATCATCTTGTTGTTTTTTCAATGAGAAGTTTCGATATAAACAAAAACCTTTATAAACATAATTTTAAAAGCTATATATGTGTGCTCACATAAAGAAAAAATAACTTCTGCTACTTCTGTAATACTAATTCTTAGCTTATATAAAACTTACAATTAAAAAGTTAATGCACTCAGTTGTTAATAAGTGTTAAATGTTTTTTTGTAATATTATTTAAAAGCATACAATACATACATTTTATGTATAATTATGTATGTAAGCATATTGTATTCATTGACCGTGCATTTTCTGCCGCATGTCTTTAATAGAATATTTATAACACGGTGAAAAACAAAACTAGTTCTGATGAGAGCGTAAGCCGAAATAGCTGTCAACTATACATATTATAAATTTTGTAGAACTAAAATACATTGCTATTTTTTCAACATGCTATAATGGAGTTCTACCAAAAAATGGCAATTCAATCAAAAAATTAAAACCGTTACAGCTTTAAAAAAATAGCAGAATTATTAAATAATGTTCTTCAATATGCGATTGCGATGTCTCTTTAGAATGTTGTATATGAAGTAAATTGTTTTTAAAAACATTTTTTTAAATTTTATTAGATTCTTTTTAAGGGAGAAAAAAAACAATTTTTGCTTCATTAAATACGCTAGTAAGATTTTTGTAGATAAAATTATTATAGAAATAACTGTTAAACTAATTTCTTTGTGTCTTGATCTCATGACCTTAAAATAAAAGAACATTTGAAGCCTTACTTACTTTTATCAGTTTCGTATTTCCAATCTTAGTATATTTAACTGTCTGGGGTAAGATTATCATGGTCCATTTATCTGAGCCTTTTGTATTCAATTTAGAAAACCAGCGGTATCATCTTTCGTGACTTGTGTTCGTCCATTGTCAACACTGCTCTGTTTAATTAGACAACAAATGGGTGGTTCATTCGAAGAGAGGAGACCCTAAGGAGTTGATAGTTAATTAAAAATAAGTCGGCAATTAACTTTATCAGCGCCGTTACGGTTGTGTCCCTTTCAAAAGAAATTAATTAACAAAATGGAGAAGCGAAGGCGTTCGTAATAGAATGCCGATGTAAACAACATTCTGATGTTGTTTTTTCTTGTGAAAACTCGTGGTTAGGGGAGATGTTTTCTTTTTATCCAAGTTCGAAATACCTTTGGAAATTTAGCAAGGAGACAAATTAAGCCACCAATGTCACACTACGCAGTCGTGCTCAACATTGATTAGTCTTACACTAAATACGGCAATTTTTATAGAGTAATTTTAAAACATTTAAAAAAAAAGAATAATGTTCACCTGGAGTATTATCTTTCCTTTTTTAAAATACTTTTTTAACTGCCATGTACGTTCATTAAATACTAATACTGGAAATTCTTAATTCTTAATACAGTCCACCTACCCTAGCAACGATATACATACATTCCATTATAATAACACAGTTGATATTTTTTAAGGTCCAGAATGACGCAACTTTAAATTATTGCATGTTCGCATGACACGTTTTCCTTTTTCATTTTGTCCGTTTTCCTCACGCGGCAACAGTTTTCGGTGGCTTTTCTCCGGCCCGTGGAATTCGGACAAACCCACGTCTGTTTTTTTAATTTATTCTTGTCCCTATTCATAATGTCAGCCTTAATGTCAAGATTTGTCATGAGCCCCTGAATTTTCTTGCCTTTTTCATGAGTGGAATTTGGTCATAGTCCACTCGGATGGTTACCTACTCAATGGTACGTCAAGCTCGCATCTAAGAGGGGATGAAAGGGTCAAAACTTCTCGTATTTCTCCCTTAAAGTCGTTAGTACTATTTTTAAAGAATGTTGCAGACGTTTTTTGTAACCATTTCAGTGTGCTTTGATCTCACAATATACGTATTTTCCTATTGATACTACATTTAGATTGTGAACATTTTTTTGAAAATATTATTGGCATTATAATTGTAAATGACCTTTAATGAATTCTCTATCCAAATGCGTCTTTAAAACTATACCTTTATTGAATTTCAAGTAAATTTTGGTGCTAATAAATCTTCAATGATTAGAATTTTTAATATTACGCCATTACATTTCATTGTACCTTACTGGAATCCTATTTGAACGACTTTAACTTTTGCCACGATGTATTTTCTACGCCCAATAATTCTCCGACATTCGCCATGTCAATTGCAACCATTCACACGGTACAAAATGTGATGTATTTTGAAAGAAATCGTGACAGTAAAGGAGTGCGAGCCCCGAGTTTTGTTATCTTTCCGCCATTGAACGACGGAACGCGTCACGACATACGACAGACACTGCCACAAAGGTGTCGTATAACTGCGAAACACCGGCAGAAAAATATGGACAGCCTTCCCGAGATTTTAATCATTTTTCTTGTCGTGAGTGTCTTATGCTAATCGATTTAAACGCCTGCAAATTTCCGGCCATACGAACTCGGAACACACAAAGTTTCCAATACTAACTCAATCTTGCGAACTGTTTCATCGATATTTTATTTATTTCAAAATTGTCAATGAATAAATAACCTACATCTTATTCATTGAATTGGCATTCACTTGGTAGAACTCCATTATAACATTTGTAGAACCATATAAATTTTGTAGAAATAAAATACATTGCTATTTTTTTCACCGTGTTAACGGTTTTACAATCTTATTTCATGTCAATCAAGAATGCAATTAAAACTCTGTTTTCAAATGAAATCGGTATGTAAACCTATCTCATTTATTTAGACGATTTTATAGAATACTCAATAATTGTATTATTGAGTACTCTATTAAGTATTATTAGTAATTTGAATACGCTATAATTAATCTCGATCATTCAAGCAAATATATTTTTAATATAAATTCAAATCATAAGTGCGCATCGACGCATTTTCACAATACTAACTAATAGGGCAATACCGTATCTCCCAAATCTGTTATACGAGTCGATGCCTCGAATAAGAATAAATAACGTGATATTACCTTCGTGCTCGCAGATGAATAATTGTGTTACGGTATTGGTTGTCATAATCGCTTGTCCGCCATCATTGTGGTTGAGCGCAATCGAATAGCTATGTCAAATAATGTAAATCCAGATGGCGTTGACCTCTTTAAGCCCTTTATCCATGGAGCTCAGGCATGTCAAACCTCGCCTGGGTCTGTACGGTATGAATTGATTTAACCCTTGCGCAATTTATTATGCCCGTGCGAAGAGAGCACTTAATGGTTTTGATTCTTTTATCACGCTGTCGTTCCATTCAAAATCAATGATTCACACCCATACTCGAAAACTCAGGACGATTATGTCAGCATTACAATTTTTATCCCAATAAATATACTGATGAAAAAAGCTAAGTCATAATGCACGGATCGAATTTTATCTATAGGTAATATCAGGATTTTTGTGATCGTTATCCATATGTTATAGGCTGATGGAAGATGAGCAGTTATCAGATTGAGAATCTGCAATGTAAATTGTTAAATACTTGTCCAATTAATCCGATTGTTTTTAGCTATCTATTACTTATTTCCAAAATATATTTTATGATCAGGACCGTTTCGCTCGTAAAATTTATTGTGGAAATTATTACAAAAAAGTGTTTTTATTATTTAAAATATCTTGCCTTTCCATCAAGAAGTGACAGTTAACACCTTAAATCTGAGGTGCAATACAGTAAATGTTCGTTTTTCGATTACTTACGTTCAATTAAAAGAAAGTTCTTTAAGTACTTTATTTACTATTTCGGCAATTTCGACCTCATGTGTAAATGCTTATTACTTTCTCTACTTCTTAAATTCCACGCCTTCATTCGAGTTTCTGGTTATTTCGCTGTTACGAGAATTGATCCCGAGCTTTTTGGAAATGGACTCATAGCAGCTGATGACAACGACCCCGTAAATTATATTTAACAACCCGACAACGTGACGTCGCTCAGGAAATATCGTTTGCAACGATATAAATATCCCCGTCTCATATTCGCATGTCTCAAGTATGGTATTACCATCATGAATTTATTTTAAAGGTCTGTTACAGATGTAGAACCCCTATCGAAAAATCTTTCCACAGATTTGATAACGTTTTAATTATTTGTATTTTATTCGTACGTTCTGTTGATTCCAATAGTGGAATGAAGGAACTGTTTCTATAAATTCTGAATCTGAATGAATTTTCTGTATTGTTACTCTTAGCAATTTTCTTATGGGTACTTACTTATGACTTAAATGCTAGCGACATGCCATTAATTGTGTGGTTTATTTATAAAATTTCTTAATTCAATTAATTAGTTGTTTATCAGATCACTATGGCAGCGAACATGTTTAGAAACATTGCTCGTGGCTGCTTTCGTTATTAAAAAATGAAACATTGCTCAACCGTTCTCCAGTAACCGTTCCCAAATAATCGTCCGTTTTTGCACATTGGCATGGGTCTGAAAGGCTAACGCAGTCCATTATCCGCAAAGTAAACACTCTACTGTCCGTATTTTTGTCGTGTTAACTTGCGCTTAACGCTTTTCATGCCGGGCAAAGGGTTACATTATTGTTATGTGTTGGCACACACCCCGTGGGGTAGGTCTCCCACGCGCCCGAAGCGCGACAGATTGTACTGCTATCGGCAGCGGTTCTGTTGCTTTTAAGCGTGAGCTGCCATTCTCCCATCCCAAATCTTGGACGCTGAGCGAGGCAACGAAATCTTTGAAATCTTTGAAAATCTATCGAAAGTGTCTCGTTAAATACCATTTATATTGTATATTTACGTATTAGTATTGAAATGTGCACCGAGCGTGACGAAATATACATAGTCAGTATAGCAACGCACTGGAAGTTATCGGTTATGCCTACATGCACAGTATGTGTCGAACCCTGCATAGAAAACTTGCATTACGTTATGGACGAATTCATTCGTTTTCCAATAATCAGAATCATTAATAATCTCCAAAAAAGCATTAAACTCGTTAGAAGTTGCGTATTTGTAAGGTTCACACCGCTTACACTGTAAGATTTACATGAGTTTATGTTCCTAATTTACTTTGTTTTTGCGATTCTTCAATCTTATTTTAACGATTCAAAATAAGTACCAATTAAAAAATAACCAGATGACCAAATGTAACTACAATATTTATCACACAACATTTAAGTTATTTTTTTATGAATACAGTCAACTCTCTTATAGCGTAGAGATAAGTACCACGCTATGGGAGAGTTCCTTATAGAAGGTAAAGCACCCATACAAAATGTTGTGTTAGGTTTTTCAACTAAATTTTACAAATTGAACGAAATCACTAAATCAAAAAAATTTTACATGTATATATAATGACCTTGATCTATGTTTAATTTGTTTATAAGAGCGCATTTCAACAGCCTTATCCCTTTTCTTCTTATATCATATATATATTTTTTTATAACATTACATATTGACTGTAACTGACCGATGTTCCCGAGCAATTATTTTCTTAAGTTCTTACTTGATTTATGCGTAATAATCAATAATAAAAGAAATCGATTTTGATTACTATTTATCATAGATAAAAAATTTTAAATACGTTTCAAATATTTCCTCCTAAAATATGGCCTTCAAATTTAGTGTCAATTGCCACACTTATTCTATGGGTCAAAAAATCCGAAACACGTATTTCGCTCTGCTCTCACGATTAAAGTATTTATAAATAAACTCGATTCAGAAAGACTCGAAACTCAAAAGATATAGTATAACTATAAAGAACATGACTTTCAACTCACATATAAACTGCTGTATATTTTGCCTATCCAAACAAAATTTATAAAATGTAAAATTTGATTGCGTGGTCTTTAGGGCTCACTGTAAAAACTGGTATTTTTTAATCCTTAATCCGAATTCCCTTCTCAAGAGTATTTTTAGAGGTGTACATTCAGTCATGGATAGGTACTATGTATTTCCGTTAAAAATCAGGCTTTTCATAGTTATTGAATGTGTCTACTTTCGAAGATAAAATATGATTTGTTTTGACTGCCAATACGGTCAGTATCTATGTACATCCAGTCCTTTTTTTACGCGAATTCGATTATACGAGATTTTTTTGTACGGCACCGCTACATTTTTTTACGCGCTTCACTCGTTTTTACGCAATTTTTCCTCAAATTTGTTTTAAGAAAGACATTTATATATGATACTAGGCATGTACGTTTCATTATTTTTTTTAAATAAAAAAATATGTGTATTTTTAAAACTTAATTTTGTAAAGCATTCCATTTTTTTCCATTTTTTCATATAATTGCCAAATGTTTACAAGTGTATCGGATTTTATGCGAATTTATGTTTTAGGGTGTGTAAAGAAATATAATGCAATTGCGTGAAATCGTTTTTTTACGCGATTTTTTTTACGCGCCTTTTTCAGGAACCTATGTATCGCGTAAAAAAAGGACTGGGTGTATAATATTTATTTCAAACGTTAGCCAACCGAATTCAGAGCTAATTTTTATGGCTTATACTTTGTATTTTAGATACCCACATATTTCAATTACAATTTTAACCCGTTCCCTGCTGAGTCACATAGATGATATTCCAACCCTGCGAGTTTCAAAAATAAATTAAATTGTGTTGGCGTTGACCAACGATTATCGAGACAAATCGGACTATATTTAAATGTAAAAATGAGCTCTTACACAATAATTTTAACACTGGTAACACTCTTATATTTTTGAGTGTGTATTATTATCAACACATTGCAATCAGTCGTCTCAACAGTTGAGACACTAGCAGGCAGGGATTTACTGTATTACTGCTGCTGAAATTTATTTTATTTTTGTGTTTTTTCAGTTCATTTATCAAGATTTTTAAATATTATAATCCATTTCTTTTCTTTACAGAAAATCCGCGCTTTCCAACAAGGAATCGAAGAAGCCGGTGCTCGTATCGCAGCCGGTGAAGTAGCACGATCGCGCTGGACCCCTCCTGGAGATGCACGCGAGGCTCGCGCACAAGCCGCAGCCCTGAGGGCGCGCGCTCCCCCATCGGCCGCCACGGTACTTCGCGATCTTCCAGCCCAACTGGCTGCCTTGCAGAGGGCGCGTGCTCCCGTTGCGCCTCCGCTGATTGCAGCTCTCGAGGACCTTACTCAAAGGTATATTATAATACATACGAGCTTACGTTTATTTCGTCAGCACGCATATTTTTCATACTATTTGATTTTAGCGAATGAAAAATTGTATTGTCACATAAATTTTACTTTCTGCATTGTGCAATAATAATTCCATACAATTACGTCGTTGTCAAAATTGACGCGTTTTGGCATGCATTTGTCCATATTGCTGTTGTACGTGAGTATAATGCACCACCACTTGCTCTTCTTCTCAATTCGTGGTTTTTTCAACCTACTGTCCGGCATCGCAAGATTGGTGAGCGAAGTATTTTTTTTTAATATTCAAGAGCTGTAACAGGTTTTCTACATATTTCTTGAGCCACCATTTGTATGATCTGCCTAATGACCTTCAATTTTTCAATATCCTGAATAAGCATCCAAAAAACTAATCTCTTGTTGGCAATCAGACATAATGTAATTAATATTAAATTATATAATATATAATTGAGCTTCTTCTATATGGGAAAAACATAATTTATATAATTTTTTTAATTACGGCTTTCTGTACGTAAAAATGAGAAAATAAGGTATAGCGAAGAAGCTCCTAACAATTTTTCCCTTTTCTCGGTGGTACTATTAAAAGTTTGAATTCATTAGTTATTCATCATATTTATTATTTTCCGAGGATTTCAAAGCGCTACTTATTTGTCTACAGTTATATCACATTACTCATTGTCATGTAAATCGACAGGGCGAAGGTGCTCCAAATCGCAACAGAGGAACGAATAAAACAACTTGAAGAATTTGGCAAAGACGGGGGTGCGACTGCCGCACAGGGCTTCCTTGCAGGCTCCGTTGAGCCCCCTTGGGAGCGTGCTGTTACCCCTAATAAAGTGCCTTACTATATCAAGTAAGTGACGATTTGAAGTTATGAATGTTTACCATATTTTCATATTAGATCACCATCTGTTGATTATTTTTCTAATGACCATTATTTTTTCAGTCATGATCAAGAGACAACTCATTGGGATCACCCCAAGATGATAGACTTAATGAATTCCTTAGCAGATTTGAACGAGGTTCGATTCTCTGCATACCGCACAGCTATGAAACTCCGCACTGTACAAAAAGCTCTATGCAGTAAGTAGTATACCTCATCTAACCATTCTTATTTTTTAACATCAACAGGATTTGGTCATTGTAGTAGTTACCTTATTTGTAAAAGACACCATCATATGCTAGATGGTAGTCTCCCATTGCTTTGAATCACTATTAGCTTTAAACAATTAGAAATTGAATTAAGTGGAGATTCCAAACTGAAGAGCTTACTTTCTTCATGGGATATCATCCCATGTGAGATCGATTGAAACACTAAGTATTTTTTGTTAAATTAAATCTTATTTTCCATACTACTTACTTCCATATGATTTGGATGATGATGGACTTAGCTAATCAAAAATTTACATCTGATAAATTATCATAACATGCATAATGATGGATACAAAATGTTAAAAAAGACAAAACAAATTGTGCTTTATTTTTTTATATAAAAAACTCTCTTTATTGATTGAATTGGCATTTACTTGGTAGAACTCCATTATAACACGGTGAAAAAATAGCAGTATTTTAGTTCTGTAGTCTTAATTTTGTAAAACTAAAATATATTGCTATTTTTTTCACCATGCTAAAAAAAACTCTCTACCAAGAAAAAATGGTTGATAACTACTATTAGTGACATCCATATATCTATGAATAAAATTCCTTGACATTTTCATTTTTAAATAAATGGCAAAAACACTTTTTAATTATCATATATCATAGGAGAAATTATCAATAACACTTCACATCTTTATCTATTTTATACAAAAACGTATCCGTTTTGAACAAACTTTAAGTCAAATAACATTACTTTGTCAACTATTTCAGTGCATATGCTGCAACTCCCATCAGCCTTAGAAGCCTTCGATGCTCATGGTCTCCGCGCCCAGAATGACAAGTTAATCGACATTCCGGATATGATAACTGTACTTACTTCATTATATGAAGTGATAGCAGCCGAAAACCCAAGTTTGGTGAATGTGCCACTATGCTTAGACCTCGCTATCAACTGGCTCTTGAATGTTTACGATAGTCAACGAACCGGACAAATCAGAGTCCTCAGCTTCAAAGTTGGACTTGTGCTCCTCTGCAAGGGACATCTAGAGGAGAAATATAGGTCAGTATCTCTTTATTAGGGATCAATAAGCAATATGATATTATGTAATTTTATATTGCCTATTGAGATATTTAAATTGTGGTAATAACACTATCTCTAAATATAGATATCTTTGACATTCACTGCATTATTTGTGTTCTTTTTAATGATCACATGATATTTATTCTTTTTGTATTTCACCAATTCACTCCAAGGCACAATAAAGAATTGAGTCATACTTTGAAGAATTATCTTATTTATATTGCTTAACAGATATCTCTTCCGACTGATTGCTGATCCATCATGTATGGCAGACCAACGCAAATTGGGTTTGCTTCTCCACGACTGCATTCAAGTCCCGCGGCAGCTCGGTGAAGTCGCTGCATTTGGTGGCTCTAACATAGAACCATCGGTGCGTAGTTGCTTCGAGAAAGCTTCATCAGCAGCCAGAGATAAAACTGCTACATTGGAGAGAGAGAAAGGTTATTAGAAATATACCCACATCATGAAGTTATTTTTAAATTAATTGGTTTTTTTTTTTAATTAAATTTCATTTGAATACCCTTGAAATGAAAACATTTCTAGACAATTACAACTCTTCAATATTCCCTATAGTTTGAATTATTTAACACATTAACTGCCAATGAAAGTTAGCCAATACATGCTTGTATTTATTAAATTGCATTAAACCGACCAAAGAAAGAAAAAAAAGGTTTTGCACTGAATGCTCGAGGGACACAGTGCACAGTTTTTTCTTGAAGCAATAATGACATTATGAATTAAAATACCATAACACAATATATACACAATTTGTTGCATTCACATCATATAGTAAATAATGCACTTCACACATTTTCAGCATTAACATGTAGAGAATCTGATTCAAAATGTATTTCTTGAAATAGATTCCAAGGAGGTCAAAGAGGGAAGCATTGATAAGTCATCGGATGGTCAACAACCGGCTGCAATTGAAGCAGTCCACTTCCTTCACTGGTTACAGCGTGAACCACAATCTATGGTTTGGCTTCCAGTGCTCCATAGGCTTGCTGCTGCTGAACATGCCCGTCATCAGGCCAAGTGTAATATCTGCAAGGAGTATCCAATTGTTGGGTTCAGGTACAGTTGATAGCCTTTTTTTTATTCTGAAATTTGATAATGTGTTACACACCAACAATATATGATAAATCATGGTGCCTTTCTTTTTAGATATCGCTGTTTGAAGTGTTTTAACTTTGACATGTGTCAAAAATGCTTCTTCAATGGTCGTAAAGCCAAGAATCACAAGCTTACTCATCCAATGCAAGAATATTGCACTGCTGTAAGTACAAACATTCAAATTAATTCTTTCAAAAATAAGAAACCATACGAAAAAACTTTTAATATTTTATATATTTCAGACAACATCTGGTGAGGACGTCCGTGACTTCACCAGGGCCCTGCGAAACAAGTTCAAGTCAGCTCGCTACTTCAAAAAACATCCCCGTGTCGGATATCTTCCCGTCCAGACCGTCCTAGAGGGAGATGCTTTGGAATCTCCGTCTCCTTCACCACATCATCAACGTGCATCGCAAAACTCAGCTCAGAATGCCCCTGGCGGACCACCTGCAGGTTCAACATCTTCTACCGATGATATGCATTCTAGATTGGAAATGTACGCTTCCAGATTGGCTCAAGTGGAACTCGGGGAGAGACAGAGGACTAACTCTACTCCTGATAGGTATGTGACATTTTCTGATTTTATATAAAAAATTTTATATGCATTTACTTCAGTATATCTATATCATTGGATTCTGGTAGCTTATTACCGAACCTATGCTAACAAAGTAGTGATTATGTATTCAGATCTCATTAGAGTAATTCTGCATTTTGATATTTTGAATGGTTTTCAAATTTGAATCCAATATTTTCAATCCTTCTGTTACCGCTTAATCAACCTGTGGGAAAAAGTTGGCTTACTGTCAATCAAGAGCACTACTGTAAAGAACCCATTTTCTTCATTTTGTGAAATATCTGCAGCAAAATATTTTATTTTTCTTATATTTGGAAGTATCAATCAGTGGATGGACATATTTATTTTACCTGTTAGATGAACTTATATTTGTAAACATGTACTATAAAAAATACCTATTTCATTAAAGTGCTATAATTGAAATAGGACTTTGCCGTTTTCCAGTGATGATGAGCACCAACTCATCGCAGCTTATTGCCAATCACTTAATGGGTCATCATCAGTCGGGGGCGGTGCTGAAAATGAACCGCCTCGAAGTCCGGTTCAAGTTATGACAATCATTCACCAAGAACAAAGGGAGGAACTAGAAGCCATGATACGGTAATATAAAAATTATGTGTTAATTCACACTTCTGAATGAATTCAGGTTCTATGAATACAATTTGAAAACAGAATTTGTGATCTTTTAATGATGCCAAATCTTGCCAGCTGCTATTCATCTAGTCATTATACCGCGTATAAACTGTTTTTCAGTTATTATCCATTCTGCAGTTGACATTTGTTTATCTCTTATAGCGAACTCGAAGAAGAAAATTCCAATCTGCAAGCGGAGTATGAAAGGCTGCGAGCCAAACAAACTCCAGGGTCGACCCCGGAAGATCAACACGAAGGCAATGATGGTAGAGGGGGACATGCTCCAGATCAGGTTATTATGATGCACACTTATTAAAAAAAAAAAACACTACAAAATACTTAGAATATTCAATCACCCTCTACAATTATTTCTTCTTCTTCTAAAACACTGACATATATAACTCTGTTTCCTTATTTATTAATTATATGGTACTTAACAATTATCATAAAACAGAGTTTGTCCAATTTTGTTTTCCAACTATATCTATTCAATTTCACATTTCAGGATATGATGGCAGAAGCTAGGCTTCTACGACAGCACAAAGGTCGTCTTGAAGCTCGGATGCAGATTTTAGAAGATCATAATCGACAACTGGAAGCTCAGCTGCAGAGACTTCGTCAATTACTTGATGAGGTGAGGTACCCATTACTCTCTGTAGATTGTTTTTTTTTTTTTGCTTAGAGTTAGATTTATAGTACCAATAGACATATTCAACTGGTCAATATTTTGGCATTTACATTGTAGAACTCCATTATAACACGGTGAAAAATAGCTATTTATTTTAGTTTTACAAAATTTATGAGATAATTCTATTGAAGGCATAAGTTGAAATATTTTTTTTTTTATTATAGGTTTGCAAATAGTGTACAAGTGGTTAATTTATTTCGCACTTGAAGATTAATATTTTTTATTTGTCAAAGTTTAAAGCTTCGTTGAATATGCATTGTAAAGCTTTTACCTGTTTTAAAATAATGAGATATTGTAGATTTCATTGGGTGTTGCGGTGCAGTACTCAACGTCATTGTGAAAAACTACCATATTCATAGTTCAACAAAAGTTTAAGATGTAGAAATATTTTGAATTTCATAGTTGAAGTGAGTTAAAAAATCTGTGAAAAAACCATTACATATAAACGTATTGTTACTAAACAGTGCAAAAAATATAAACTCATTTTTATTTTATTTCATATTCGGGAATCAGGAATTATTTTTAAAAGTATGTTAATTTATTATCGTCAAATCATCCAGTAATGAAACAACAATGTGGCTCCTCGTATCATGCAATTGTTATCTCTTACTCCAACAGCAACCAGGCCAAGGTGCATCTCCGGCACGTACCGGAACTCTGCAAACGAGGGCAGTTACAGCTTCTCAGCTTGCAACCGACTCCCCAGCCAAATTGCACAACGGAGTCTACCACGACAATGTCACAAGTCAGTATTTACTTACTTTTAAATATTTTTTTTATTTCTAATACTTCTTTAATTCTATATGGTGGAAGAACAATGCTGTAGAGTATTTATATTTTAGCAGTTTAGTATCCAAAAATAACTAAGGTTTTTTTTAAATAGAATTCTTAAATGCTGACATTGGATTATTAAGAAAAATATATGGTTAACTTCATTCATGATAAAATTTAATATTTTACTACAACCATTATTTAATATAAAACAATGGTTTTGGTACATTAATACTTAATCAATGCTGTTAAATTGGATTGTCTTGTAAGTTGACTAATTATTTTTATTGATTTGACTCTATCAAGATAATTTAGATAAATTGAGTAGTTTTTTCAATTGATGACTTCTACTTATGAAGAATACTATCTTTTATTTTCTATCAAGACAAACAACAATTTACCAACTGGGATTAAGAGTAGTATATCAGTATTCCTATACCACGGCATGTGGTGATGGTGGCAAATTAACCTATTGCATATCTGAAACATGCTTGCTTGCATCTCGTTTTGGGAAAACCATCCATTTTAGATGGAGGTCGCTGGTCAGAAGGAGGGAGAGACGGAACTTTAGAAAGGCCACCGCCACCGCCTCACGCGGCATCTGTCAGTGCCACGTCAGCTATCTCTGTTTCATCTGTGTCATCGGGTGCTCACCACAACAATCAAAGTCAGCCACAGGCGGTAGGACAACTTATGCATTGTGCAGGTAATTGCCATACTGCGACACTTCAATGCATCCTTCCCACACCGGACATGTTTGATGACAATGACCTTGTTTAATAACTAATGTTTACCATTTTATTTCAAATTGGAAATGGACTTAACACATTGACAATTTAGGTGTTGAAAATTAATCCTATATTCAAATAAAATGCTAAACTATAATAATACTCATAAATTTTGAAAATGGATGGTTATGGGTTTCAATAGGTTTTACTAATTTGTAGCTACTATAAAACACCGTATGTGACATTCGTCTTTTTTATAGAATTAGTAACTAATCTTGATTAATTCTTTGTATTTTTATACTAATCTACTTGATATTTTATTAGCTACCGGAAGGATTCCTTAAGGTATTTATTTTACTTGATTTGAATTGAATTACCTATGTTTTTAATCATAGTAATTTCAATGATAATGAGCGTGCTTCAAATGAATATCCAATTTCACCTCATAGTTAAAAAAAAAAAAATTGTCAACAATTTCTTTTTTATTATTTTAGATGATTTGGGTCGAGCCGTGGAAGAATTAGTGAGCGTGATGACAGAAGAGGAAAATGTACCGCCGCGCTACACCAATGGCAAATCTATTTACCAATAGATTCATCTTTAATGTTTATTGGTGCTGGCCACACTTTCTACTCGTGTATGATTCCGAACTTTATTCCAACCACGATGAAACATCATCGAGGACGATGGCATCATGAGTAGCTGACATTTTATACATTTGTAAAAACTTACAAAAACTTTCTATAACTTAGGTATTATTATGATAATTGAAAACTTTGTACGTTTCTACCTTCGTTTGAAGTCTGCTAAAACAATTTCATGTACTCGACAATGATCACAAGTCTGCTTTTGATTTCCTGTCCCTCTTTATAATGTTAGTTTTTCTATTGCCGCCGTGCAATAGAATCTACTTAACGAAATTATACGAAATTTTTATTTTACATTCTTATATTAATATATTAAAATCTTTATAATAATAAGACATTTATGAATAACTTTTTTATATAATATTTACTGAAAGATAATTGACTCGGTCTGCATTAAAAATTAATATCAGTCTCGTCATTAGGATACGATGTAATGTAATTGTTAAGAATGAAATCATTTCTCCGGTAGTGAGAAGACACGTTTTTATTAATGGAAGCGGGAAATTGTTCGGAATTGTCTTTTAGTTTGTATGTAATCTATTTCCAATCATTAACAGCATCTGAACTGTCGCGGGCAGTAGATTTTTACTAACACTTTTTTATACATTTCTTAAACAAAAAAGACCAATCGTAACAACTAGGCTAAAATGGTAACAATTCAATGCATTTAAAATTGACCACAATTATAAACTAAATATGTGGGATATGTAACTAGTAACTATTGTGACGGCCGTAAACAATCCGCATATCGAATATAATCCGAATGCTTAATTAAGCATTGAAGATACTTTTTAAAAATAGCATCTTTACAAAACAAAATCCGATAGGGGAAAAATTTCATATCAATGTTTAAAATAATCAACCATATCGATTGGCATATCTCTCACATGTGCTGCAATATATGATATCATCTATATATGTATAATCCCCATCATATTAATTTAGTGGACTATCATGTAGTTAAATTGATTAAAGTAAATTTGCTTTGCACGAATGCGTGTTAGAAAACTTGATCAGTAGAACTAAAATCATCAGTAAATATACATATCTATGCTTGACAGAGCTGTGTTGATTTGCCGTATAAAAGTATATATTGCGTTGTTATTACATTTGTATATACAAAATCAATTTTTATCACCAAAAAAGTACATGCATGGGTTTCATGAACTCCATCACATTGTGTTCACACAACATGTACATAAAATGTATTGAATATGAAATAAAAATATGAACTTAAACTTTTAGTGTTTTATTTCAATTTAACAATATGTCAGTGCAATAAAGTTTTTTATAAATAATTTATAATTTGATAGACAATATTAATGTGGTTTTATAACCAAAAATGTTACATAAAATAACAAACTTTATTTTGACCAATGTTACCAAAAATAAATTTTTAAAAAATAATTTAAACAAATCTTGACAATAAAATAAGAAAAATATATGTTGAGATCTAAGTTTCAGCCGCACTTCAAATTCTTTACATTGTTTGATGAATTTAACATACTCATACAATAAACCAGAAGATCCAGTTCGATAACTGTGGAGCATTAACAATAAAAATTACTTGTTCAATGATTGAATTCAAAATATAAAAATTTACTTTTAATGTTTATGTCAAGTGGTAAAATAGTTTGTGTAGAATTTTAGGTGAAGTGTCTAAATTGATTATTACTATAGCTACAAATCATGAGAAATAAAATGCATCATAAATAATAAAGAATTTAATTCAATTGACACCATCAAGTTATGGAAATACATTTTAAAGGGATAATATTAATAATGATAGAATACGAATACCAGTCCTCGTAGATTTACCAATTTGGTTATGAACATCACAAATTTAAACTTATCACTATGAACTTAATATAACATAATGGAACATGAATTACATTTACATCCAACTCACACAATCAAACTGTGAATCAAAAATAACCACGATAAACATCTGAAAATTTTGCAACAGCTTAAATCAAATATGATAAGACTTTTTCGAA
The DNA here is from genome assembly GCA_028555115.1 of Himalopsyche japonica. Lineage (NCBI taxonomy): Eukaryota > Metazoa > Arthropoda > Insecta > Trichoptera > Rhyacophilidae > Himalopsyche > Himalopsyche japonica. The sequence continues at coordinate 1,242,943 of JAHFWJ010000597.1, read as the reverse complement.
AGTTACAGAATTATATGTCTACATAAAACAACCTGGTTAATGACCCTGCGCGAGAACTGAACTATCTCAGTTAAAATGGATTTACTGACTTACATAACAAATTGTTTTTACTGTCACTGTATTTATTTTCAATAACATAATGAGCATTGTGATTCCTGCAAATATAATTGAATCAATCAAAAGAAATATGACTACCACATTAGTTTTTCTTGTCAAAATTATTGAGGTATAAAGAACACTATTCCTAACTATAAATTTAGTGATGCACGACAATCATTTCAATGTCGCATTTTTTTACAATATTTAATTGGCTGTTTTTAATTATGATCGATTTTAATCAATAAGAGTAAAACTTGATAATGTTGGCTGGCTGTTTATTTACAATAGCAGCATACCATTTTATCAGTCTGAAATGATAAAATACAATATTTTATGAGGATAGTAATTAATTCTTAGACAACTTCTTATTAGTTTAGTTTATTAGTGTTGATAGAATCAATAGATGTTTATCAGGAAAAATAAAACAGAGAATTTATTTTAACCTATTTTTTTTTCATTGGATGTGGTGTCAATATTTAAATGTAAAAGCAATAACCCTTATAAATATGCTCATCACTTATGGATTTAAATATATTTATATCACTCTCAGCACATGTGTGATGAGGCATAAAAAGACGGCTCTAAATCGAGCCTATTTTAATGGAATTGTTGAAGCATATTTCAGTCAAAATCCTACAATATTATCACAAATTCAGTGACTCGTGATATGACTTCAGACATGTGTACCATTTGGAGTTTATTATCAATCACAAAAGTTTAGCATTACAGATAACTATAATATATGGTTCATACAAAAATAATATCATCACCAATTCTTAAAAAATAAGTGCATAGTAGAACATATATCTCGACTTACTCAGCTAAAATGGGAATCAACAGGCTTAATCTCTTTTATGAACATACCGCGAAGGTCTATATGTTTAATAAGACCTTGAAGATAGTTCTTATTGTCATAACATCTCTGGTATCGGACATCTAAAGAATATAATAATTTATTTACAACTAGAATGAAAACTCCCCAGTGTCTAGATAACCTTACAACAGTATCCAATAAAATCGCAGCTTGTCCCTGATATGCTTTGAATTGAAAATGATTTGCAGCATTGCCAATTATTGATGTCATAGGTGTCCAATTACAAAACTCAAAAATGTTCTGTGTTTGGCAAGGGTAACCAAAGGTATAAAATTAAGCCATGTTGGTATCTTTATACAAATGCAATATCAAATCAATATTAAAAAGATTGAATTTTTGAAAATTAGCCTTGCTAAATGAATCCATAACCAAACAATAATCGCGTAGTTACATTATATTTTCTTTATAATGATATAGAGTTTTCTTGTCCATTGATGATATTTGACTGTCGTACACCAGGTCGGGGTCTTCTAAAAAGTAACACATGTGGTTCAGGAGAATGCATCATGTAATGAACCCAATCAGGACTCTGCTGGACACCTACATTTCTCCACTCGGTCTCTGTCATAAGATGTGATTTTGGAACGTTCCTTGCTAAGTCTCCCGGCAAAATGACATGCCTGAAAAATAAACATGGTTGTTCATGAAAACATATATATTGGGTTGATGCAAAAGTTATGACCGTTTTTTACATATAAAATTAAACATTTTTTTTTTTATTTATATTATTTATTTAATCAATTATATAATTTCCATCCGTTCTTATAACTTTCTCCCATCTTTCTATCAACTTATTAATACCACTAGTGTAAAATTCCGTGGATTTTGATGCGAAAAATGTATTAAGGGATGTTTTTACCTGTTCTATATTATCAATTTTTTTATTATTTAAAAAATTTTGCAACGATCGGAATAAATGAAAATCGGAAGAAGCAAGATCTGGAGAATACGGTGGATGCTTGATAACATCCCAATTCAACTCATTTAGCTTGTGTTGGGTCATCATAGCCACATGTGGTCGCGCGTTGTCATGATGAAACACTACCCCTTTTCTGTTTACCAATTCTGGTCTATCCTTTTGAAGGGCGATGTTTAATTTGGATAATTGCTGACAATATCGTTCTGCTGTAATCGTCTGATTGCGTTCCAAGAGTTCAAAATACACAATACCCTTGCAATCCCATCAAACACAAAGCATAACTTTTTTTTGATGGATTTCGGCCTTCGAAGTTATTAATGAGGCTTGTCCAGGTATAGCCCAATGTCTTTTACTTGTCACGTTGTTGTAAACGACCCATTTCTCATCTCCCGTTACCAAACGATGCAAAAATGGTTCATGTTTTTGTCTCGCACTCAAAGCAACGCACGTTGAAACACGATCCAATAAATTGGCAGCCGACAATTGATGAGGTATCCAAACGTCGTACCGCGAAACCATCCCCATACGCTTCAAATGTCTTAATACGGTTGTTTGGTTGACTTCCATCATCGACGCGATATCCCTGGTGGTTAGACGTGGATTGGTGTCAATTATAACTTTTAACTTGTCGTCATCAGACTTCAATGGCCGCCCGGTACGTGGTTTATCAATTAGTGAAAAATCCCCAGATCGGAATTTTGTAAACCATCTTCGTACTTGTCGAACTTTGATGACATCTTCTCCATACACTTCGCAAATGTTTTTGGTTGCCACACTCGCGATATTGTCTTTACGAAATTCATAAAGTAAACAATGACGTAAATGCACTTTGTCGATCGACATTTTGAAAAAATACAAGGGCTCTTCACTGTACTCTGGCCAGGCCAAAACTGAATAGAAAGTAGAGGGAAAGGCTCCTTTATACAATGGAATCATTTAAAAGAAGATACTATTCATCATTTCTGAAGAATTTTTTTTTTTACCTAGGATCATAAAAAACGGTCATAATTTTTGCATCAACCCAATATAAACATACTTTAAGGTCATCAACCTAACAGAACTTCACAGTCCGAAATTGTATCTAAACATTTCTACGTGTTTCAAAGAATTAACACAGACAAGCCATGTAAATAATAACCCACATAATTATCTATGATGGAAACAATTACAAAATCGACTTTCAATGATCGTAAACTTATCACTAGTTATTTCTTAAAATCTTGTGCAAAATAAAGACATCTATTTTTGAGGTTAGGGAAAACATACCTGTATTCGTAGAGATCATCATTATACTTTTCAGAATATTGTATTTGGTCTGCGGGCATTATTTAAAATGTCAATGTAAATATATTTTTTGATTGCTACGCAAAAAATATTGCAACCTATAACAATAATTTCTAATTACGCCGACGACGCTGTCAACGCTATCAACAGGTTAGAAAAATGTTCTTTGATTAGTCTATGGTATACAATATAGCCCTTTATAACACCTAGACTGCTATGTCTATGACCTATTTTACAAATTTGTATTATTTTGATAGAAGCCCAGGGCTTTTTTTAAGTAGTCCGGTGGAATGGCGTTCCGGTACATTTATTCACAATATTTCCTTACGTTTTTTTGTGCGCTTGATGGCATAGGAAAAGCTGCTTTAAATTACATTTTAATAATATTTGTATATAATTTTATATAGTAAAAAGCTTCATATGAGTGAGTTCTAATACCTTTTTTTCCTTAAAAAAAGCCCTCGAGAGGACTTTAAATATATTGAACCCGTATGTATAATTCCATAGCAGTATATATATATATATGTTTTAATTTTAAAAAAATTATTGAAAGGTCGATGCGCAAGACTTTTCATTTGATATGCAAAAAAATATAATTTTTTCATATATATATATATATTTATTCGATGTTTTTTTTTACAAAATAATAATTTAAGTGAAAGAGTTCCGTTATTACCATCCAGTTTTATAGTATAAGTTATCACTAGTAACATATCATCATCAATCTTATATGTCGCTTCAATCAACTGTTACTTGAATCACTACATGATCGAACAAGGTCATTTTCCAAATCTGATGTAAAAAAACCTTGATTATTATGAGATCTATCAACTATGTTCATTCCCATGCTTCTTTGTCATCTATTTATTCACACATTTTGATTCACTATAATGTTCAATCTGTTGATAAAAAATGGGCTGTGAAATTAACCGTTAGAGGAGTATGGTCGTATATATACGACAGCGCGATTTTTTTTAAAGGAGTATGGTCGTATATATACGACAGTGCATTTGTATGGGTGACTGGTGTGTTTATACTTCAAGTATGAATTAAAATGCCATCTGTGGACTATATAGAGTATTATTTTACCATTCCAAAACAGATTCCAAATTTAAAAACCGCGAAGATCTACTTTATCGAATGTCACGTGATGTTTGTATGACGTCACACGAGCAAACTTCAACAAGTCATATATTGCAAACTAAAGATTTTTGTGCGCGCGCTTTTTCATACTTTTTCGCGATATTGTGAAGTTTCACTGTTTTTTAGCGTGTTCTAGTGTGATTTTGTTGTTTTATATTGTGTGTTTCTACAAAATCCTCGTAAGGTTCGGAGGTTTATTAGTGTTTTACGTAGTTTAATGTGAATATACAGTGTTTTATCATACTTTTCTTGCAATTTTTATAAGTTTTACAGTACCATACTATATTTTAACGTGATTTGAAGTTTTTTTATTATATCGCCTTCTGTATTTACTTTTGAATTTTTACTGCCGTGATTTATTTTTACCGATCTATATTGCTAAAATGGAAAGAGAGTTAGGAATTGAGAACATATTTATGAATAGTGACAATGAGGAAGAAAACATAGAAGATATTGATGATATATCAATGGAGTTTTATGATTCTTCTTCTGATGATGATGAGGAACCAGATATTCAACCTAGTGCAAAACGCAGGCGGGAAGAATCAAGAATATGGAACAACTCCACATTTACTCCAACTCTTCACGATTTCGATGGGTTTCAGTCCGGGGTAAATGTACAAGGGGATTACGTCGAGTTGGAACTTTTTCAGCTCTTTTTTATCGATGATGTTGTGGACGTAATAATTAGAGAAACAAATATTTATGCCGTGGCTGTATCCCAGAAAACACCTGACTCGTCCAAAATGAAAAAATGGGTAAACACGACAGCGCAAGAAATCTTTGTTTTTCTGGCTTGGATTGTCATACAAAATAACACTTCTAAGTTTTTATTGTTTTTTATTTATTTTGTATACCTACTATAATAGTGAAAAGTGGAGTGTTTTTAGTGTGTATCGATGGTTTGCGATCCCTGAAATCCGCAATCGATTTTTTAACGATAAAACTTTAAAAACGTGAGAAATATTTTTTTTACTATTTTTTACTATTTTCATATTCTTGTATCATGACTTGATAAAAAAAAAAGTTTGTATTTTCCATGTCAAAAAAACTCACTCCCCATAGCTTGTACCATATAAATTATCCTACTCCCGGAAAGGTTTTAATATGAAACTTGAAGATGGCATTCTTTCAACCCTTTTTTTGAGATGATGTGGTTATGGAAAAATATAAGTATATTTTTACATACATACCCATATACCTTAACACGTTTCAATGTAATTCAACAACTTTTAGGTTCTTCTTACTCCTCATCTAATATCCTGTAGTGTAACTGACTACAACTATGTAGAAGGGCAACTAAAAATATAATTTTTAAGGAAATGGATGTAGCCTCACATAAGTTGTAACTAAAGGGTTGGGGAATTGTATATGTGTGTGCGGCATGTATAAAAACATTGGTCAGATACTGTATACTGATTTATCAACAATTAAAGTTGTCTACAAATTATGAAAAATTATGGTGTTTTTTTTATAAACATTTATAGATTCTAGTCTCTAATATGACATTATTGCATCTAATTCTATAAAGCAGTGCTCTGCAACTTGTGTACTACGAAACGATGCTAGGTGTGCCATGGTGCAAGGCATCCAGAATGATTAAAATCCATTTAATTTCTAAGATCATCAGTTATATTATTCTCATGCAAAAAATATTTAGGAATTCATTTAGAACTTCTGATATGTTAACTTTATGTCAAGGAAATTTTGGGTATCATCAAATCAAAATGACCGGGATAATGGTTATTCCATTATATTGTTATAATTTATTTTTAGTGTTTTGTAATTATTTAATTTTTTTACACTTTGAAAGTATTGAATTGGTAATAATAAAAGAAAATGTTACTATTTAACATACACACATTGAACCAAAATTAAATGGTAAGCAATTAATAAACATAAATTGAAAATGTTTCATTGATTCAGACACTTCAATGAGTTCTGTTTCTATGAATAAAATAAAAATTTTAAACAAATTTAATTTATTGTTACAATGCAATACAATCCTACAGGTTGTTTTTCGATATATCCACATAAGACACTTATCTAACAGGTTATGAAACAAAATCATTAATATATATATTTTAGCAGTTATTCCTCTGGTTTCAATCTGTTCTTAAGATTCCTCAGTTCAACTATAGCTCTACATGTGGAATCCAAATGCCGTTGAATATTTACACATTCAATTATATAATTTAATGCACTTTGGAAAATATTTTGCGCTTGATGTAAGTTCTGTGGGACGAGAACACCAAACCATTTAATGGGATTGATAAATGATGAATCTGGTTCACTTTTACACGTCTTCAGATTGAAGCTTTCTGTTGCCAGGCTGTTTTCGTCACTTACTCTATCGACGTTTGATAATGAGCTAAATTCTGAAGTGTGTTCTGTAGGCAATTGAACAGAAGAAACTGTCTGCTGTCCCATGATGTAACGTGACTTAGCAAGATGGATACTGCCGTTTGCAGTTGCCTTTTCAATGTTAATTTGACATTGAACTTTTTCCTCAATCGATCTGAGCATGTCCAAATAAAGTTTATCTAGCAAAAGGCAAACCTCATGTCGTTCTGTCATTTTACCTAAAATTTTGATGAAAGAATTTTAAAACGAACTTGGTAGATTTATATACAAGTAAACAAAAAACATAAAAATAACACACTATCGATTGCTATGCATCGATTTTGAAATGATATTTCCTACAAACCTGATGTTTAATTATTTATTACAGGTTCTTTGGGATAAAGACTAAGCCTCGGTGAAAATTATCCACAAACATACACAATTGACAGGACTTTTTGAAACAGTCAAAGATGTTGCCCAATGCTGCCTGTAACAATAAACTCGTCCAATAACTAAATGTCACTCGAGTCACATGATAAAGGAAATTGCTACTTGCCAATATTTCTAATAATCCAATTTTATAAATGATTTTATTCGTATTGCTGTAAATGATCTATCAAAGTATTTGTTGAATTTTTGCACATTTTCAACATCACGTTTGTTTTATTTTATTCATTAAAACGATATTAAGATATTTACATTCAGCTCATAATTTATTTTCAATGCTTACAATACAGCCTGTGCTATTGTACAATTTTCGAACACTATACAGATGTTTTTGGATAAATAATCGAACCGTCAACTTCTGTGTATTTGTCAGTTCGGATAGGATTTACATAAATTTTACGATTTCACTTACTATTTTACGAATATGAACACAATGTTAGACCTGCGCTTGTTAACGATGAAATCGTTTTATTAATACTGAATTCTAGAGTCGACCCAATAAATAATAATTGCAATTTATTTAATGACGTATGACAATAGGTCATGTCTGTGAAACTTAGAATTGTGACAGATATTATAAGAAAATGAAGGGTAACGAAAGATTAGGTAAACAAGTGAGCGGTATGTCGAACAAGCCTATCATAACTTGTGAGTAACTAATTATTCGAAAGTTGAAAGTATTTATCCACTGTTTTGCTTTGAATTGGCTATTTATAACACGGATGATTTAGGTGCTGGCGATTGGAACCTCTTTTGCACATTAGAGGCGCCTTTGGTGGCTGCTATTCCTCAGGACTCTAGCGAATGGCGACGATCATTTGGCAGAGTTGTCAAACAAGTATTTATTGAAGCTACATTTGAGAAATTTACAAAAGATATTTTGCCTGGAGAAAATGACTGGATGTTGATGAAGCAACCAGTCTTTCATATATATTGGACAGATTGCACTGTAAGTACAAAAACCATCAAACAAAGCGCATTCTTGTTTGTATTATAATATGTGTAGATATCAATGATTCCACACACTTTTAAGTCATGAAAAAATATTTATCGTAAAGGCAGCCTGTTCATTTTCAAAATACAGTATAATCCGATAAAACATCAACCATAATATTCCATTTACTTTCTGTTCCATCTGTATGTTTGGCAATGCTTTTATTCATGTTAGGTTCTTTTGACTACTTGTTAATAATATAATCCAAAGGAAGTCCTCTGATGTCACAGTTGATAGATTGAACAGTACCCAAACAAATATGATTGCCGCCCCTGTTCAGTACCAAGGTCTGACTCAGTTTATCTTATCTTTGTAACAAGTTATTCGGGGCTTACTTTACATTCATGATATTTTGTTAAATTGTAAAATTTTCTCATGTTGATATTGGGAAGCATACTTCCGATTACTAATAATATATCATAATTTCTATTCTCTATATCCAAATTTATTCTGTTAGGATGCTTGTTTTCCCATGTCAACTATACTCAGATGCATTAAAGATATATCGTCTTAATTAACAAGTCATTTATTTTTATGTAAATACTGTAATTTTGATGAATAACAATCTGTGATGTGTAGAATATTTTCAAATGTGTGTAAATGTATTTTAAATTTTTTTACAATATAAATGTATAATTTTTGTTACATTTTGTTACATTTTGTTTAATTTGGATTTGAAATTTTCAGAGCCCTTAGAAGTTGTAACATAGGTTCGGTAATCCAAATTCTCTACCCATTAGAAGTCAAGGGATTGAAAAACAATAATTATGATTACAGACTTCAAAAAATTTATCTAATGGCCAAATATAATTAACTCTTTCTAGACGATTACGTTCAAGTACTTTCAGTACCTGCGGACGAGCATGGGTGTATTATGTGTACGATTTTTGCCTCAATCGAGTATGAATTTACTGTGATATTAAGGTTCAAAATTCGGTGTAAAGCTGTGGCATGTATATATGACGCTCGTCTTTTTGGCACGCAATCGGTTGGCATGTTTAGATGACGCTTGTCTGTATTAGGTTAAAAACGGGCTTATTTATAACAAAATGTAATCAATATTGCTAATGTGATTATTTTTTTACAGGATGTTGAATCATACAAGACAACCACTAGAGATGACATTGAAGCCTGGTTCAAAGTATTATCACAGAATAATATTACTGATTGGATGATAGTATTAGTAGAAACCTATGATATTAGAAAAACAAATAAATTGCTGCCTAGGACGACTGTTTTAGACAAGATCCGCAGCGACTTTGCTTCCAAACACGGCGATAGATGCCTCTCAGTTATAAATCCTATTAAATCTGAATCGAGATCAGCTGAATCATGGAGAGGATTGGTGTCTCGTTTGAGACATTTAGTTTTAACGGCGTACAACAAAAGCTTGATTCGATTCGAAGAACATATGCGAGAACAGAGAGAAAGACGAATCGAACCAGGATGGAACTATTGTCAATATTTTCTACTACAGGTAATCTTTAATACAAAATAATCTTATTTCCAACTCCCCAATTGTTCATTAATTAAGATCAAGTAATAAGTCAATAGTCGACCACATTTCAGCATTTATTAGGGCATCTATGTCAACAAGTTAATGCTCATATTGATATTAACCTTTTGCACTCGAGCACTTTTTCGTATGTGCCTACCAGCAACTTGAGGTGTTTTTTTGTGAAAATCGTAGTCGCTACATAAATCAAAGTTATAAAAAAATATGTATATAAGATTTAAAAAAATATTTTCTATTTTTTCTGTAAAATAGATATAAAATGAATATAATGTACATATTTTTATTTTATTTGTAATTTTTTATTTTATGGTATTTCACAAAGCAATCGCCAACATGTAATCCTGGCTTATTTACACAGGTCTCGCAAAACAGCTGTGTTTCCGATCTCCCACCAGAAATTTTTCTATTTGAACATACTGCACGGTTCTTCTTAGTCCCTGAACGTAATATATGTAATTTATCTGCAAGATGGTCTTCTGTAGGAACAGTTGAAACACGCACTTGGGATCCACAATACATTTCGATGACGACATTTATTGATATTACGCAAGCCGACTATCTTTGGCTATGTTATTTTTATCAGAAAATGACTCCCTTATGATCTGTTATAGTGATCTAGTTGAAATCGACATATAAAAAATGCTAAAAGTATACTAAAAATGACTTAAAGATGCCACCACTGTGGCGGCATCCAAGCAATACGATAAACTTACACTGCCGCCTCTATGGCGGCATTCGAGTGCAAAGGGTTAAATACTTTCAATATGTCAATCAATGCATCTGATGATAGTAAAAATGAAACTTCATTTTATTTTACACTCATAATAACACCTTATAAAATTTGAGCATGAAAACTATTTCAAAGATATTTTTTTTTAACTGAACAAGTTTTTAATTGAAATTTTCTCTTTTAGGAACAATTAGCATCTGTTTTGGAAATGCTTGGCCTTTACGATGAGGCTTTGGTGCAGTATGATGAGTTAGATGCCCTTTTTACACAGTTCGTGTTGAATTCGTCCATTGGCCACAGTCCAGAGTGGTTAGCTAGCTTTCAGAGACCTATTGAAACATGGCAAGGAATAAACCTCACCCCAAACATACCACTTAAAAGACGAGAGCTATTGAAAGAATGCAAAGCAACGTTGATTGATTTCAGAACTTATCTGTTTCAACGACAGAGTGCTATGCTGCTATTGACTTGTCGACCCTGGGAGGTAATTGACCAGAATACAATTGATTATAAATTAATAGTAATTGTGACAATGTATGTATGATTGTATGCCTTCTCTGCCAGTTAGAAAATTTAGAATGTTATTGAATTGATATTTATCATACAATTGTAGATTGTTATTTCTCTACAATATTTTTTTATTATTTTGTAATTGTTCAACCAAAAATATATTATGGTAGTGTACAACTGTTTTTATTGTGCGGAATTTTCTATCCTTTTAATGATCATTGTTTTTTGATACTGCATGTGATTTTTATTGAACAACAAAAATTAAGTGTTTATTAATAATTTACATTTATGGATTTACAATTGTATTAAAAAGAAAAATATTTTTTTGTCAGTTCTGTTATATCCATATGATAGAATGCCCGAAAATGCCAATAGGCGAAACCCAAGTCGTTAATGTTAAAACATGTGGAATCGTATAAAGTTTCAACAACTGAAATTCTTTCATAAAATCTCTTACAGCTTGCTTGCTCATTTTGTAAATCATATATTTTTTCAATAGGACAATTTCTCCCTCTGTGTCACTGGCTTACTCACTGCATGAAAATTAAATGTAATTATTTTGATCAACACACATGTTAGTGATACACATATAGATATCAAAACATTTATTGGCGAAAAGTGGGTGTACAAATCTTCTTAAATGGTTATCTATATTCCCAGCTGTATATTGTTATTGTTTAACAAAAATACTGTTATTTATCATAGTAAATTGTGTAAGTTAAGTTACATTCCAAAAGAACTAATGAAAATTTAGTATCTGATTTATTTGATTTGTTTTTTCCATGAAAATTTTATTCTCATATCTTTAGGCTATCATTTATGTTATTTATTTTATATTTCAACGAGTCAGTGACTATTGATAAATATTAGGTAGTTCGGAAAGAAATGACCATTTTTTTCATTAAAACAATAAATTTATTTAAATATGAACTATACATTATTATTCAATTAAATAATTGTCATTATTTTCTACTATTTTTTTCCACAAAAGGAAAAAAAATTTATACCTCTTTCGAAAAAATCAGATGGTTTATCATTAAAATGAATGCAAGTTATTTTTCACCTGCTCCACAATAACAAATTTTTCAAAGAGTCAATACTCACACACTCTGTTTACCTATTGTGTATCATATGCACCCACAATGTTACACTAGTTTCTATGCACAGCACACACATCAATTTAGACAAATATATCATATGAATGTGTATATTAAATATAATATTATGTTAAATCAAAGTATCAGAATATTGGATTACATTTACTTTATGTCAATAATTATTTTTTCAGATTGCTAACAGATGCCTTTCAGTCGTCCACAATACAATAAAAGAGATACAATTATTAGAAATATCTGTGCCGGTTGGTGCCTTTGCTTGTTGGGCATTATTGACATGCTTAGAAGTTTTGCAAACCTGTGAGAGACTTGCTACGAACGCCTCACATCAGGTTGTACAGCAGTGTGCTACTCATCAGGCACCTTTGTGGCACTACGCCAAAGACAAGGTGTGATTTTTTTTGAATTTCAGAAGAGGCAGTGTTCATTAAACTAACTTTTGTATCCTTTGTTACTAAAGCATGAGGTGTTTATTGCTTAACAATAGTTACCCGTACGCAACGTATACGTAATATTCATAATAGTAATTTGATTAACATATATTTCATTGTTATTTTTCAGCTTTGTGAATTGGGTAAATTATGCGGCTTGTTACCAGGCACCCCTGACCCGTCCTCTGCTCAATTACATTTAGTGTTAACCCTGTCAGCCGGTATGGGCGACATGGACTTGAATAATCTTCCAAATGCTTCCATTTCTTCCACACCTATCGATAGACTCAAAGAGACCCTTGGCTCCAAACAGGCATTTCAAACCCATTATTTGGAGTTGGCAGAATTAGCCATGGGCACCTACAAACATATAGGAAGATTAAGGTATTTTGTTTTGTTAATAAACATTATTAGCTACTTATGTAATAATTATAGTAGTAATAAGTTTACACTTTACTGCATAATCCTATGATAAGGCGTGTTCATAAAAATTACTACTGACCAGTTGCACATCCTCCATGCCATCAATAATGCCAGTGTTAGGGATGTTCCTACACCAAATGTTTCAAAAATTAATTCGATATAGTTGGTATCCATCAAACTTGTCAAAATTTTCAGAACAAATAGGGCTATATTTTATTGGCACTGTTACCATTCTTATGTTTTTAAGTGTCAATTATCAACACATGCAATCGGCTAACACAACGGTTGATATGTAAGCAGTCAATCGGTTGACTTGATAAACAATGTTAGCATGACATTGAAAATGCAGAATATAAAAAAATCAAGTTGGTAAACTAGGGCTTGCTTTTATTTCTTTTATTTCTGCAAAATCTTTATATGTATTTACATTATTATTATCTAGTAAAATATGCTTTTTTTCTATTTAAATACAACCATCTTAGATTTTTGTTTTTTGTGGTCCATTGCAAAAAAAATTCCTGACCCTTGCTTTTATATTAGTCTTTATCGTCTACTGGGAAATATGTAAACAAAATGAAAGTGGGTAAACTCACTTTCAATTTATTAATTATTTGAATATTTATCATTACAATGTGTTTCCAGATGTGCTCGTCTGATTGGACGAGATTTGGCCTCTTTCTATAGCGAGCTCGGTGAGACCGGCAAAGCCTGTGTGTTTTTGTTGGATGCTCTGCGGTCATACGAAGAGCAAGGATGGAAAGATTTGGCTGCTCAAACTAGGATGGAACTTGTTTCATGTTATCATAAAATGGCTGATAGCGAAAAGTAAGTGAATGATTATTTTTCCTACTATTTTGTTTAAAAATTTAAAATGCAATTGATATAAACTGGTCGAAAACAAACTCAAATCTTTACATGAATCGCATCAAGGAAAATGAGATTTCCTAAACAGCAAATGCAGTAGAAGCACTATCAAACCAGTACATGTTAAATTATTATAATTTAATATGATAATTTGAAATACATCGGCTCAACTTGCATCTGAAGCTGAATAAAATTGTTGCTAATTAACTATCAACCTTTTTCATGCAATGTTTCATTTGAAGAGTGTCATTCTTGGTTTACTCTTCAATCAATAAATAAAGGGTCCGCCATCTAAAGTTTTTTTTTTTCAACTAGTGCTTATTTCGTGAATGGTAACACTTAGCTCATGTCTGATTTGACAGATAATTAGTTTTATCCTTCCGCTGAACGAATATGGTTGTGTATACGTTTAAACAACGCTGGGAAATATTGCGACATTACTTTGAAAATCATGGTAATGTTGCAGAATGTGTGCGAAAATTGCGTACGGATTTTGGAAGAAGAGAAGAACCGTCAGCTCCGTATGTTCGTTATCTTGTGAAAAAAGTGAAAGAAACTGGCATCCTCATCGATAAACCAAAGCGTGAAAAGCCAAAAACAGTGCGTACACCCGAGAATATAGATGCTGTGCAAGAAAGTGTGCGTGAAGCGCCATCAACATCAATTCACCGTCGTTCTCAACAATTGAACATTTCGGAGACATCATTGAGACGAATTTTGCATAAAGACCTTGGTATGACGCCATACAAACGCCGACAAGCCAGAGACAATTGACGCTTTAAAGGACAATATTCGTGAAGCCATTGGTGAAATACAGCTGCACACAATCGATAATGTGCTTAAAAATTGGACCGATCGTGTAGACTACTGCATGGCCAGCCGAGGCAGCCATTTGAATGAAGTTATTTTCCATTATTAACCGGAAGGATTGTACTTTCAAATAAAAAAAGAAATTTGAGAAAATATTAGTAGTTTTTTTTTTATAGCATTTTCAAAAAAAAAAGTTATTTGGCGGACCCTTTATATAAAGATTGAGTATTCCGTCTGTTTTTTTATAACCACTGATGATTGAATTGAATGATTGTCTATTATCCTTTCTTATTATAGATACACAAAGCTGTCCGCTACAATATCATGTACTTTGGAACTTGAAATACTTGTCAGAAATTTCTATTTCGATGAAATGATGAAGTCTATCAAACATAAACTGGCAGATACAAATCAAACAATAATCGCCGAGCTAGGAGAATGTTTCAAAGTAGTCGCGGTAGAAGTTTTACCTTCAGAAAGAGAAAGCCACATCAAAGACAGTCCGGTTAGAGTTTGTCTCTGCATTGAAAGTTTCTTTCCGAGAGAGATTGTCTGTCAACAGGCTGCAATTAGCTTGGAGACTGTAAAAGATCATGATATGATAAAGAGAGGAGAACGGAAAGCTCAGGAGAAGGGAAATAAGACTGATTTAGCTCAAACAAATAATTTAAATGCTGCTCATGTTGCATCATCACCCATCAAAAAAGGAAATCTTTCAGTAGTTAACACCACCGAGGCTGTTAGCACTCCAGATTTTGTTTCCAGGTTTGTTCAAAACTCTATAAACTATCCTAAGTATTTCAAATATTTCTGTAATCTAGAAATGTTTCATACACTGTTTGCTCAACATGCAAAGTATTTATATCAGGGCCGACAGAAATACATTGCCTTATAACCAAAATCAAAGAGTTTTCACTTGTTTCTTTTTTGTCTATATGGAGTATATGGAATCTTAAAAGAGGTATCACAACAGAACTTTATCTACAAAAACTGCTTGTTACACAGTTTTCCAATCACTATTTTTTAGAAATCGAAAGATACAGCCAAAATAGGTCTTGTAGCTTATCGCTACACGCATTTTTTATGACCGATTGGGGGGACGGAATTTTTAGACATCACATACTTCTGTGCCTTTGTACAGAATCGATATACCAATGTCATTATCCAGTGCTTCATGAATCCTTTTTTTCTTAGTCAGAAATATGATTGGATTTTTTGGAAGTTGAATAGATAAACTTAATGGGGAGTTAACTGTCAGTAAAAATCCCGGTGGAAAGACAAAAAAAAGGTAATATCTATACACAATGATAAACATGTATTTCACTACATGATTTATTATGATATTCATTTAGTTCTTAATTTTGCAGTTGCAGGCTAGATGATCTAAAACCTCGAAACCCATTGATGTGCTCCCTCAAAATGTCTCTGCATCTTGATTGGAAAGAAGATAAAACCTTAGATACGGCATCAGTACAATGTAATAATGTCAAATCAAAACTCAAACGAACTGACAGCTACAAATACAGAAAACAATCTGCAACAACACGAAGTGACTACACCCACTCTATATCACTGAGTAACTTCTCCATAAAGCCAGGCATAAATGATATATTAATGGAGACGATTGCGCACGAAGCTGGCATATTTAGATTGGGTCAGTTATCATTAGTAGTCGAGGAGAAACTTGAATATCTCTCCAATGCTTTAACAGCTAGCCGGGTATGCTATGAAGTTGTCACGCAAGGCATAAATGTGGCTTTGAATAAAGTAGACCCGAAAAAAGATCTTTTGGCGGGGATTGAACACGCCATGGAATTAGTTGTCACCAGTGGAAGTACAAGTATAACTCAGGTAAATCTATTGTATCAATTGTAACTTATTTACACGGCTTTGGTATTAATATAATCATGATTTGTTTACCTTGTTGTCAGCTACCAGATAACAGAAGCTTATTGAATTATTGTTACAGAATTGCTCCATCCAGTTGAAGACTTCAAACGGCCTCGTCGTCAAATTAGCTAACTCGAATTACCAAAATTTAGTTAGAGAGTTAGATATTAGCATACCTCAGTGTCAGCCTTTCAATACTGTCAATATTCCTCTCATCGTATTTGCTCACTTACCTCCCAAGAAAGATGATAAACCCATTGAACATAAGGTAATTTTCATTTAATAAATCCTAACATATCCTCGGTAATCTAGACCAGTTGTTTAAGCAAAGTGCCTTTGATAAGTCTCATGAATTTTTGAAAGCCGTCGTTCATGTAAGAATTTCTCTACACACCACCATCTCTAATATGTATTATTGAATTGGATTCTCGATGAAAACTTTATTTTGCTTCTAATTGATAAATTCATTTAAAAATAAAATTTCTCTTACCAACCTTTCTTATACCAATTATGGAATCGAAATTGACTCAGTTAAATATCTCTTATTCCGTTTCCATTATGAAGTAGAGATTCGAGTCCTAGTACAAACAGATTTTTTCAATCAATGTATGAATTTCTACTGGATACCATGAGTATCTCCAACCAATTCTAACCTCAAAAGGCAGTCTTGTCCTAGCACTTTTGTTTCTATTCCCATTTTCTTTCAAATAGAGATTGGTTGGGAAACTGAACAATAAGCAGTTTTTGAAGAAAAACACATGTTGAGAAACTTACACTACAACGCCATATACTCCACATTGGTAGCAGACGTAGATCAAAAAAAAATATTCAAAATTTTTGTACTTATAATTTCAGGTGCATTTACAATGTCCTTGGTGGGAGAATCCAGTTGTGGTAGCCCTTCATTTTTCACCTCCTTTAACTGCCGCATGGCGACTCCTAACATCAAATACTCGCAAAATAGTTCATGTCACTTTGACAGCTTCGACCTCCGATCAATCAGAAATGGCTGTATCAAAACCCACGCTTCAAACCGAAAGCAAAGTAGTACTTGTTGATTTAAATCCAAAGGGAAACCAAGAATATGTAAGACATTAATTTATTTTCAAAATAACAAATTATTGAAAATTGTGGCTTTTTTTTATTATGATTGTTTTCAGATATTAGGTTCAACTGGCACGACCGTATCGTTTATGTGGGAGCTTCAAATGGATCCTTTAGAGAAACCTATGCCAATCAAGACAATGTTCTCAATGTCTTATCGAATGGTCAATGCAGATACTTCAAAAGAACCGCATGAATACAAATGCCCGTACGAGATGCACGACTACACCACCTTGTTCCTTGTCAAATCGAAGGTTGAACCCACTAAGGGAAGCGAATTTTGTCGAGCTTCTCAGATGTGCTACCTACAACTGTCAGTTCAAAAGGTATATCATATAGTGTAGTCAAATCAATATATTAAAGTGTTTAAGTGACTTCTGTCAAAGTGGGTTCTTCTATCAACCCAAACACATTTCATATTCTCTTTTTATCCTCTTTATCATCCATTCATCATTTATATTTTATCCGCATTAACCTCTTTTTACAAGGTTTTAAAACTGCACAGTCCAAAGTCATTTTATGAAACACATTTTACTTGCGTGGAACATATATGGAGATAATATTTTTAATTATATTTACTATATTTAATCTAGTGATAATTCTTAAAAGCATAGAGCAATAATCATTCTCAATGGAAATGCTTTTTACTTAAGTTTTTTGTAATAAATATAAAAAAAATATCAAAACTTGTAAATGATTATTTCTTTTTTCATTTATTTCTTTTATATTGAATATTTGCATTTTTAATACATTTCCAGGTAAATGAGACTGACCACAACTCTTTGATGTATGAAGTTTTAGCTGATCAAACAATGTGGGCTGTTTGTGGAAGGACTGCAGGTATATTGATTGAATTGGCGTTTACTTGGTATAACTACATTATAATACGGTGAAAAAATAGCAATGTATTTTATTTTTATAAAATTTATCAGATATATAGTTGATAGCTAATATTTTGGGTTTATACCCTCATCAGCAGTTAATTTAATACACTTTAAATATTCAGTAATTATTTCAATCAGCATTTGGTGAAAATTTTCAATTAAATGAAGCAAACTTTGGTGATTTTATTTATATTTATTATATAATAACTATTTTTACTATCACAGGTGTAATCACAATGGAAAATTGTGAACCACAGACAGTTACATTGGATGTGATGCCCCTGATTGCTGGACATCTTCCACTGCCGGCTGTGAGGCTCTCAAAGTATATCGCAGCCAGTCAACAATCTTCTGCTAAAGGTTTGAATATGTTTCTCAATTCAGCTGTTTAATAAAACGCAATAAAAGGTTCAATAGTTATCACAATCAAGAGATGAGTATAAAAAATACAATTTGTGCCAAAAAAAGACCAAACTGTTGTTGATTAGATGACAGCAATTAATATTTATTTTTCTCTTCTAGATGGACGCAAGCCAGATACTATGAACAACTCTGCTCATCCGAGGCTTGAGCCCTTCAGTCCTGGACAAGTCTACCATAATGGAAAAGCCCAACAAGTTCATGTTCTAGCCAGCACAAACAATAGTAATGATCAACATTAGACATTACTGAAGACAGCCTTTAACAATGGAAAAATATTTTATCATTATAAAGTTTTCACACTTTTAGGGTTCTATGTCCAAAACCAGTTGAAACATGTTATAGTATTGATACATGCATACCAAACTACTATATGACTGGGGATGGTAGACATCAGCAAAATTTGGCGATGCTTTCCAAGTGTCAGTGTTTCGTATTTGTTTTCAAATTAAAATTTGACTTCAATAATTTTGGGATCAGCAAGTTTTAATAAAATTATCCTCTGGCTTCTACATCATTTTTAATTACAATAAACAACTGGCATAAAAATAGTTCAGATGACTTTTGACTTCACCATGGATATGAATGAACAAATTCATCACAGGACAATTTCCGTAAAAATGGCAGTTAATTTTCTTTTTACCGTATAATCATAGTACTAAAAACACTTGATTGTTTTCGTATTATAAAAAATAAAAATGGTTCTATCTTTTAAAGATGTAAGACTTGCTAATTTATCTCTATGTATCAAATGTAAATACTCAGTATTCTATAACAACTCATTTAAATATTTTATGTTGCTATTTTAGGCCTAACTATTTTTTAATGAATGTTTAATCACAATTATAAAAATATTTATGTTTAATTTCTGTTAGGTTTTGATGTGTTAATTTTATGGTTGATCATTTTATATTGAAACTCCATGACTTCAATAAATAAATATGAAAAATAATTACAATCATAATATTATAAAGGATACCTTGATTGTTTTCATTGTAGTGTTTGAGCACTGTAAATATTGATCTTGAATATGTAATAACATTTTATGATGAGGGTTGCCATCATCTATTCATCGATATTCTATTAAGAAATTTGTCAGAATATTGCCGTTGTTCAATCCACTTTCTGATAAATCAAAATACTAAGTAATAATATGCTTATAAATCTATGTGCCATTTAATATGCATTATTTTCATAATGAAGTCAATACAATGTGATCTACCTCTTTCACATCTTTCACATTGTATTCACAGTTCAAGTATGAATATATATGTATTAATATTGAAAGAGCAATCTTCAAGTTTGTAGGATTTTCATGGGACATTTCAAATTATAGAATTTATTATAATAAAACAATTCATCATTGAATCTTTCTATAACTTCATGTTTGATCTAGTCAAAATTTAATATGCTGATTGCTTGAAAAAAACCAATCTTGTCAAGTCTTTTCTGATTTAACTACACAGATTATCATGGTGGTAATGTTAAATAAACATATGGGTTTCTGTCTATATGAATAGTAGGTGCTTTAAAAGAATATCAATATGATTTCAATTACTTTAAAAAAGTGCTATGTTTATTATAAATTTCATACACACTGCATACATACATAAATATAATTTTTACTGATTGAATTGACATTTCACTGTGTTATAATGGAGTTCTACCAAGTAAATGCCAATCCAATCAATAGATTTCACATTTAATTCTGATGTTGGGTTAAAGCGGATATAGCTATCAACGATATATCTTATAATTTTTATAGAACTAAAATACATTGCTGTTTTTTCATTCGTATAATTTTTTACATTAAAATTCGAAGAGGCAGGTAAGATATTAATGTGACACTTATTATTTTCGATATCATTCATGATTTCGGGGGTGTTTGGTTCTTAAATTATGTATTTTGTAAAAAGATAATTAAAGTTAAAAAAATTAAAGGTTGTTGCAATTTTCTCACGGAAAATAAAAAAAATCATGCTGGTAAATTAGGCGAAAATATTTCGCTATGGCTAATATTTTTTTGCCTTATAACAGGATACATATTTTTATTTTAAGTATTGTGGGAAATTTAGCATTTTTTTCAAGATTAGCAATTATCAATATGATTATGAAAACCCCATTTTAGTGCCAACATAGAATATGCTATTTGCTAATAATCATGGTTTCTTTAGAAAAATCGCTAAATTTATCTCAGTTTTTATATTAGCTGCTTTTTAAATATTATTTCAAATATCAATTGTATGTTGACTAAGGAAATATGTATAGTGCAAATATTGCAATGGATAAGATAATATATGGGCTCAATAGAATTTTAAGTGAAAATAATACTCCATTATGTTATATTATAGATTCATTGTCATATTTTGTTTTTTGTCACTCAAAATATGTTTCATAATTCAAATATGCCATTCTCTTAAAGCAATTCGTTTTCAATCCAATGACAGATAAACGTTAATTTTATCAGCTTAGAAACAAAAAAAATTACGAAGATATGTACGATGTTTATTTAATGCTGCTGTAATGGTTTTTCCTTCATCTTTTGCATTTTAATTTGTAGATGTGGCATGACCAATAAATCCCCACCTTGTATGAAAATGTATTTGAATTTAATTGATTTTTTTATTTATTGGAAAAAAATTTTTTCATTTTTCAATTATTTATAATAGAATTTTTAGAGATTCCATATGATGGTTTATGAAAATGTAGTTAAAATCTTTCAAAAGTTAAAATATTAAAAAAATAATTTACATTATTTCATGAAGGTGGTTGTTGAAACCATTTATCAAAAAGGCTATTATTTCATTGTTTTGTAACTAATATAATTGTTAAATTCATTTTTATAATCATTTAATGTTATTTCCTTGGAGTAGTTTACAAACCATACTATCATTGAAGAAGACTATATGTATATATAATGAATTATAGATTTGTTTCAAAATACTGATGATTAATAATTGCTCTCTAATTATAAAGAAAGACCATTGAGAGATTGTTTATCCATTGCTTAATAAACCCGGTAAATTAATTAGTTTTGATTTTGTAAATAAAATATTGTTAATGATAATATGCGCATGTTTATATTTTGACACATTGTATAGTTGGGTGTTTTACTGTAAAATTAATCAATGTACATAAATATTAACAAATTATATATATTAAGAGTAGGACCAATGTCCATCTTATAAAAAAATGTTGTGAAAAGCGCAAAGTTTATTGACATGAAACATTTAACAAAATAGATGCTTTGCGAGGGGTTATTTTCTTTTCACTGTTTGAAAAAAGGTATAAATACTTTTGACAAATTATGACAGGCGAATACATAACAAATTTTTCGAATCCAAAATTTATTCCAATCTCTACATTAATGATTTTGATAATACCCTAGCATTTATGCACTGTTTTTTTTTTATTTTGTCAATAGGCGATTATTATAATATATATTTATTATCTATATATATATATATTATATTATGTACATTAAAAATGTTTAAAAAAATCTTAGGTTTTACTTATTGATTGTTACCTTTTCTTTTCCACAGCAAATCAAATGTCAAATATTTATTTCTAAGCTATGTATATTAAGATTATGTGCTTCTCCGACCCTCTGTTTGTATTACATTTTATAGCCTTGTTTCTGTTCTCGTGCAACAAATAAGAAGCAAATAGTTTTTTTATTTCACTTTCAAACCACTGAATTTGTCACGTTACAATGTTTCAATTCGACACTAATATTTTCAGAAATTTATAAGAAAATAAATGCTTATTGTGGTCTCATATAGGTTTTGGCTTAGGATATCAGAGATATGTTCTAAAAATATAGGTTTATAATTATCAATATTGACCGAGATGTTTGATATCAATATAAATTTCTTGATGAGTTCAAATATCAATTTTGAATTCTTGAACTATTGTACATTTCTATATGTTTTGCCACTCACAATACAGGATTTACCTTTCAAGATCTTCCGACCTATTACACAGGTGTATACAAGATTAACATAGAAAAAAAGGTAGACTCAAGGCAAGTACATATATATCTGAAATTACTGATTTGAGCAAAATTACATTCAATTTTGGAAATGTTAATTCATCACAATACAGCTAATGATTTAAGGCTTTTACAATATCTACTACGATTCGAGTCTTATTAGGTAAATTGATCCTTATATATAAGTAGATCTTATTTTTAATTGGTAGATTATGATGGGATTAAATATCAGGGGACAGTGTAAAATTAATACTTTTCAGATTTGACCCAATCTTGTGTTTTTCCGTGTATAGTGTAGAGTCTGGACAGAGCAGTGGTTCTCATGTGACATTTCACTGTGGACGCATTATAAATATTAGTTGTCCTATGGAAATGTCTCGTGGCTGCACCGAATGTGTCAAAAATAGTTTCAATATTTATTTTTTGTAAAGTGCATTACATTTCTTTCACAAAATACAGTAGTAGGTAAAATCGACAAAATTAATAAAGCAATTGTTTTTAATCCAGTATATTGATTTGATTCACAATGTATATTTTCAAGCAAATTTTTTCAGCAGTTTATTATTAAAAAGATTCTTCACTTAAAATCGACTAAATGCTGGAAAAGTCAGGTCTATTCAATCAATTTGAAAATAATAATTATTTAACAAATTCATTTGTAAGAACACATTTTTTTCAATATCAATATTTACTATAAAACTGTTAATGGCTGCAGTAAAATCCTCTGGTGGTCCGCACATGAGAGCCACTTACTTGAAATCATTCTCTATGAAGTAAATAGCGAGATTTATGGTACATCAGTTGTTTTCATAATTATTAAGTAATTACTTATAATTTTTTAACTGTCACAATAATTGACTATGATAAATATATTAATTAAGAATTAAAACACACTAATTTATTGAATATATTTCCGTAATATTTTATCACGTCTATATTATACAACTGTCAAAATGGACATTTAACAAAGCGATAAGCTTACCCGATGAACATGTGGGTACAAGTGAATTTTTATACAAGATATTGATGGAAACTAATAGGTATGTAATTTTAATTGATTTATGTTAAATTAAGATATTATTGTGAAAAGTCTTCGTACGATAGCATTTATATAAACATTCTATACTACTTTTCAGCGTATGTTTTACCAATTCAATTGATTATCTCATTATTAATTTGGGGGACTTTGAATGAAAAACACCAGCTGTAAATAAATCAAGAAAAAATATTTGAAATAATTTTTCTTACTACTATTTTTGTATCAAATATATAGTGTACTGTCTATGATCCAATAATTTTTAGCTCTGGCAATCAATTCAATGTTTTGATTTTACGAGGAGAATTGTCATATATATTGACTGACGGAAAAATTGAAATGTTTCAGGGATTATATGATCTTTATTCATAATATTTTGCAGAAAAGATATCGTAGACATGCTTAGCAGATTTTCTGAAGCTTTGCAGTCGGCAGCCGATGTGGTATGTTGCATAACGGCACATGCCATTGCTTTGTATTGACTAGTTGACTCCTTCCAAATTGCTGAACCATAAAATTAGATCATGTTGTATTTTTATACATTTTTAGATTATTGTACTTTGACTGCATCATAATAAATTTTCATAAACTTTCCTAATTATTGATGTGAACATTAATTTTATGTTTCAAAGCTAGTTGTCAAAAATATTTATAAATATATAAGTATTATGTACCTAAGAATGATGGATTTCATCACATGACAATGTCTTAATTGTTATTTAGCATATACGTAGTCTTTTAGCGTAATATACGCCAATAATATTACATTGATAATCTATTTTGTTTATTAGTTTTATATCTATACATTCTAAAAATAAGTTTCGCATTTGCAATGTAAAAATGATTAAAATAGTAATCGGAGTAGAGTGGTTAGTTGACCACTAGCCCTATCTACTAAAATATCATTGAAGATTGGCAAGGAGGCCAGCTGAGTAAGATAGGATTTTTTCCTTAGATATAAAAAATAATAATTACTGATCTCTGACTTTATATAAAAAAAGTTACTGATCTGAACTCACTTGCATCCATTTCGAGACCCAAAGCAAGTAATACTTTATACTCAGCATGCAAATTAACACATTGATGTTTCGTTTTGTTCATACCATGGTCAAATTTTTGGTTGACATTATCTGGTATTGATTCAATTGTCTTTGATCTATTTATTTTTGTGTTAAGTGTTGAAACATATCTTCTTATATTATATTATGATATGATATGCAGAAACAATAATACTGGTCCATTGTTATCAGTTAAAATTGTTGATATTCATAGCACAATTTTTTGTTTTGTCTAAAATGCTTCATTCTAATTTTTTATCCTTATAGTGATTGAAAGTAAGGTAAACGTACCAATAGTTGACCGGCTTAAAGAATTTTTCAACTTTGACAACAATCCACCGCTTACTTTATTATTAAATAACGAAAGTGGATACATCAAGATAATCTTTTAACATTGTAGATTATTTCTGCGAACACAGATTTGAAACTGTTGCCTTGCGAAAAAAAACACAAGCCATTTCAAATAATTTGGAGAATGTTTCAGTTTGACCATGTATTTATTGTACCAGTAGTTGACCATCGGTTCTGAAAGGTGATTTAATCAAAATTGGAATGCTTCAGCTGCACGTTTTCTTCTCCAGACTCTTCATTTCAGTTATCTTTTAAATAGTCAGTAATTTCTATGTTTAATTCTGAACCTTCCGATGAAAATTGTAATTTTTTCTTCAATGATTTTTTTTTTCAATTAAAATTTCTGTAGCATATTTCCTTTAGATTTCTCATTTTCTTCTTTCTTCCTTTGCCTTTCTGCAGCTCGCTCTATCTTTGATTGTTCCATCTCCTCTTTTTTCTGAATTTTTCTTAGTAGTTGACCGCCCTGGTCAACTACTAAAAAAAGTTGAATTTTGAGATCCAGTATTTGACCACCCCACAAACTCAGTTTATTGAGCTTATGACACAAAAACCTCATGTTTATTGAATAATAAGCTCTGTGTACATTTGAAAAGTGAAAAAATCAATTAAAAAGACTTAGTTACCTTATTGTACTATTCATTCAACTAAACACATTTCCTTAACAAAAGCCTTAAGAAAATAACAAAAAATGGCAGATCGCTCATCTGAAGCTAAAAGATTTTCCAGTGTGCAATTATAAAGTCCCTTAAACATTTGAATTCTTCGATAGTCGCGTCAGTAAATGGTGCGGCTAATTAAACAAATTATTTTCCCAAGGTTATCACTTCTAGAAACTTTATTATAAACATTTTTTTGACAAATGGTTAACTACTGGTACATGGTCAATTACTGGTACGTTTACCTTAATATTTAAAATAAAATAAAAGAAAATGATTTCAGCTCGCACCTCCTGCATCTCGCCTTGTAGATTTTCAATATCATTGGAAGTTGATTCAGCATTTCTATATAAATGAAAATGTGCCCATGAAAGTTCATGTTGAAAATACTAAAATTCCATTGCATCTTCATCAAATGTTACAAGTAAGCACTATTGAGACTCAATTTATTATATGACATACTACTTATGTTTTTAACATTGAATCTTTCCTAACTTCCACCACACTGAACAGCAATTAAAAATATTTTTAGGATCTAGATTTTTACTTTGAATTTATATTTGATAATGATGTGTTCTTTATTTTCAAATACAAACATTTTTTATAGTTTCTGGTCGATGAACAATTAGAATATGGGGACAAAATTGGACCGTGTCTCGAAGATATTACTGATTCTACCATTGGTATTTGTGAGTGCCTGACTGGTTTGGCGGAGAGTGATAGGCCTACGGGGCTCAGGTCTACCACCCTCGCATGGTATACAGCATTACTTCGAAGAGTTGAAAAGGCGCCATTAAATAAACCTGCCATCTATAGACCAATACTGGTAACACAATTTACTATTGATGAAATCAACTTACAAACGATGTTTCCATCATAATGAATAATACGGTGGTTCATCAATACATCTAGAGGTCACAAAAATCATTCATATTTGACAAAATAGTTCACTTCTCTTCATTTAATTCTAGTCAATTGTTGATATATCAATGGTTCATATTGCCGGAGCTTTTTGAATAGATTAGCTTTCCTTATATCTGATTAGAAATTTTTCAACTCTATCATATAATAACTATTAAGGTGTTAACTGTCACTTCTTGATAGAAAGGCATTATATTTTGTTTCTAAACTCTTAATGAATTTTATGTTTGACTTTATTTTGATTGCAAACTATTTCTAACTGATCCATCTGTGAACTATTCTATTTTGCTTAGATATATATTTTATGATTGCTTGTAAATTTTTTTCTCAATATTTAACCGTTTTAGTGCTAAGCAATTTTGGCAAAAATAAATGAAAATTGCTATACACATATTGATTAATTTAGAGGAAAAAATAATGGTGTCAAATAAAACACTCTAACTTAGACAAATATCAATCAATTTTATTAATTATTTTTGCATTATAAAGATAAAATGTTTATTGTTTATTAATGTTTATTAAACATAAAGTGATATCAATATTATTGTATTTTATTTCTTTTAGAAAATAAAAAATCAAAAAAAAATAGCTCAACAATTATGTTTTGCCGCACAAATAGCTACTAATAACTACTAATTGTTGGCCTTCTCGTTATTCCCATTTCGAGTATGACAGCAATAAAGGCTTTCATTTCGTATATTGTTGTCGGCGTCCACTTTTTTGCTCGAGAATTATCCGATACAGTGTGCGAGGCCAAAAACTGTGCAGCATATCGATTTGTTTCCCTTACGATGGTTTCGAGCAGTGATATGGTAAAGAATATGTTGAAATAGGTTATGGGTGTGCCATCGGGAGGAGGCGCCCGCCTAGGTCCAGGAGTCTCGAAAAAATCATTTGTTGATTTAGAAAACACTTTTGTCGGAGGAATTTTGGCAAAATTTGGTGTTTCTTCTGTTTCTGTAGATGAAGAGGAGGTAGAAGACTCACTTTCAATCCTCAATCTTTTTCTTCGATGCGTTATAATACTGCTATCATCACTATTTGTATGTGTCGTTTCACTCCCCGTAGAATCACTAGGAATCGAATCAACGTTCGAAATAATAGCACGTGACATGGTTATTTTTTTAAAATAATATAAAAAAACGATAAAAGTTATTTTTAAATGTATAAGAATGCACTCTCATTACAAATTATGCGCGAGGTTAGCGTACGTGCACTCCCGCGGAGCACCGAAAACACACTGAAACTCGCAGCGCTTTTGCGCTGCGCCGCAATTTTCGATACAAACGATCGCAGCGCTTTTGCGCCGCGTAGCATTCTAACGGTTAAACATTGAGTTTTGTATACCCACTACATATTCTAAATTTTGTATAAATACCCTTATTTGTAATTTATAGTGTATCAGTTGATAATGCTCGCGATGAGCAAAACCGGTCACAATCATAAAAATATAAAATTGTGGAAATAATACTAAACATTGTGTTTTTGTTATTTAAATCTATCGTATAATGCTACATTTTCAAATTGTTTTTGACATTTTTCAGAAATTGTTAATATCATGCAACAACAATTATGCATCCCCAACTGAAAAAGAAGAAGTCGAATTGCTTTTGACATTATGTGGACATGTTAGGAAAAAGCCGTCCCTGGCAGCTCTTTTTTTGTCTCCCAATTATGAAGAAGTTATCTGTCCTGTGGCATCCATGGCTAAGATGAAGAAACCGAAAAGAAATAAGTTGTTTGACTTTGACAGTCTGCCTGTCACGATGAAGCAAGTGTCTATCATCTCACAGTCAACCGAAAAATCTCAACCTGAACCATCTTCGATAACATCATCACACTCCATACACCATGATATTGAATCTACTTCTTCAATGAATGAAGACGATTCACCCGAATGCAAGAATATAAATAATTTGAATGAAAATGATAGATTTCTGCTGATGGATTTGTTATTGTCGTATCTATCAAGTGCTGTGAGTACTTATTTTTTTATTCATTTCATTTTATTAATGCCTTCTCAATAGGGTGGATCAGCCATTTTCGTAAAATCAAGATATGTGTGAATAAACACAATTCACTTCATTTAATTATGTCAATTCTTTTTTGACTTTTTTTTGACAAAAAAAATAGATAAACTGGGAAAGGCTTAAAATACTTCTATAAAATAGTATTACTAGGAAAAACATGATAGTTTCTAATGTCTGAATATTTCCATCTCCCATCTGATCCTAAAACTGTCATAGCAAAAGCAATTACCTTTGATCTTGTCCTAATCCTTCTATTCCTACTTCTTAAAAAGAGAGGTTGAGAAACTGTGTAACAGGCAGTTCTCATAGAAAATAAATTCTTGAAATACCATATACTTGATATTGATAGTGGACATTGTTTAAAAATATGGAAAGTGGCATTTATTTCTCTATAGTGCGCAAAAGTGATTTATTTTACAAAATGTTTGTTGTCAAATATTTTTTGACATTATGTTATCATTACTTTGTGAAGACTAATTAAATTTTTATTATCAATGCGATAATTTTATCTGAAACGTGGAAAATATAACTTAGGTCCATGTTTGGTAATCATATTTATTTAATGAAACAAAATAATTGTTGTGTTTCTAAATGAATGTTTGTTTGCAGGACAACCATATTATTTTAAGAGCCTGTGAAGGAATAATGATAGTCGCATCTCTGCCTGATGACAGCATAGCCTACCTGATAGCTAATACCAGCTCTGTGTCTGAATATCTTATTGATATATTAGTGGATAAATATGAGTGTCTTCCAGCTAACACAGATCCTTGTGACATAGATCAACTCAATATAACTTGGGGGTGAGAAAGAACAGCAAGATTTTTTAAAAATCATTTCATTTTATTTACAGTCATTACAAATAAATGGTGTTTTTTTTAGATATGCAAGTCAAGAGTTTGCAGAAAGATACATAAAAACAATCGGTCTCCGAGAAACAACTTCATTCTTATCTTGGTTAGATTATTGTGACACTTTAGCAAAAGAATGTCATATATTGTTAGCATCATGCCTCGCAAGAACACTGAGGTAATAAGATTAATCGATTTGTATATTAGTCGTTCATTTATTGACATTGAATTCCTCTCTTCTGAATTACTTTAGTGGACTAATATTCTCAATAAACAAATGAAGATTTACTACCATAGCAATGATATTTCCTCCTAATAAAGTTTGTAAATTTGACAATTTCAAAAGAGATCTTTCACATAATTATCATATACAATAAATGTTTTTTTCCTTTCAGAAAGTTAATTAGCCTTTGAATTGTTTATTATAAACAATATAATTTCCACAATTTAACACAATTCCTGTAAAGTCATCATTGCACTTTCGTTATTTTAAAAAAGTGGGGATTATTTATTCATTGCCATGTTACGTTTCATTCTGAAATACATGATAACTAAGCTTAACTTGTAGATGGCATTTTTTGGCTGCTGAACTTGAATTGGGATTGGCAGGAAGACAACATGCAGTTCTGGTTACAGCTGTCGTAGGAAAATGTCTCAAGTCAGTTGATTCTACTGAGTTACTAAATGGTTTGTCCTGAATAAAATTGAATAATTTAAAATCTTAACTAGAATGTTTTAGAGGTTACTATATTATACCCAATTTACAAAAAGCATTTCATAATGAAGTGGTTTTTGCAACATTTATTTTTCTCAGAAATCAGTCGATGGATAGTTGGAGACTGTGCTAATGTCACTGTTAGAGGCCCAAGTCCTGTTCTTCAAACACTCATCGAAAACTGTTTTGATGGAGGTATCGAATTGTGTTTGGAAACTCTTCGATTATTTGAGGTACAGTAACTTTTCTCCTTGCTTATTGGTAGAATTCAAGAAATAATTTATTTAGTTTATCTCACATATACATTGTGATAATTTACTTTTTAAGATTCTGAAATTAAAAATTAAATTTGATAAAATTTTGTATACATAGCATAATCACAAAATTTCTTTCAGACAATGTTGGAGAAAGCCTCAGAACACATTCTGCATTGTTTGGCCATTGGATTTTTGGAAGGCAGGGGGTATCATACTCCACCTCGGCCATCATATCATCCCGAAGACGAAGAAAGGGACAGATTAAATGCACAATCGCTGCAACAGGAAAGAGACAGTAATCGGTAAGTTTTTACTTTTAATCAAGATTTTCTTTTAAATCATTTCAGATATAACTGTATTATTTGGTGGAAAACATTGTTACTGCTTTATTAGTTGTGGCTTTCCATATGATCAACATTGCGTGTGGGCATGTTCAAAAATTGTTTACCTTAGTTTTTATTTTCAGACAAACAATGAAAAGAGTTTGTGAAGGATTTATAGATGGCACTATTGCACCATGGCCTGAAATAATCACTAACAAAAGCAGTACCGGTTGCCAAACGACTGTCAGCACCAACATACATAAGGTCATCAATAGGTATGTGATGAAGAGACTTAGAATTATTATACTCTTATCCATTCTGACTTAAATTAAATTCAAAAATAGTTACATGGGTAATTGTACTCATTGAATATATTTAAATTTTGGATGTAGTTTCAGGGACTTGGCAATTCATAGATGGTGTCATATAATTTTAGTTATTTTGTGATACCATCGACATAAAATCGTTGATGCCTATCAAATTTTTGTAAAACCTCCTCAAAACAACTTTAAAGGGCTTGACTTAGGATCATTTAAGATATGAAAAATCTTGAAATCAGGAGTTAAAGAAAATCTCGAAAAACATCAAATTTCAATTCATTCCACCCTTTTAAAGAGTTTCGCGTGAAACATTGATACCCTCTTATTTGGTTTCATAATTTAATGCTCAAATCAAATAATGTAAAATTATTTTTCAGTTTTCTTCTGATCCTTCCAAGAAATCTTCTATCTGATCCTGCTGGTTTGGGTTATGAACAGTATATGCAAGATGCTCATAGACATTATCTGGTAAGTGCTTTTCTTTAACACTTCTTGAACTGCTCATATCATATGGTGTCAATTTTTTTTCCATCCACTCATTTTGGTGTAGAAAGCATATGCACGCCTACTTCATAAATTAAACAAAAATCTCAAAATTTGAATTTCACTATTTGTTAATAGATATAAAACATATATATGTAGATTATTCCAAATATCTTATTGTCTTGCAAAGTTTGCCACTAGTTAGTGGCCCTCATCACATTTTTTTACAAAAATGCATAGTTTATAAGTGTTAATGAATTTCTTGGCAACTTCAGTTTTCAATTTGTTATCTCATCTTTGTGAAATAGGTTTTCATGATATAGAAACAAAAGTCCGTCAGCCGGCAGTCCGTTTAAGAGACCTTAGACATCCTTTCCTTTAATAATAGGGCCTTAATTTTTAACAGTAATAATTTGGAATATTAGCAATCTTTTTTTTTTTTTTTTAATGCTGAAGCTTAACTTTTTATTCATTATAGGGTTGGGTTGAGTCAACTTCTAATTTTAACTGGCCATCTGAAGCTGTGTGGCACGACCAAGCTGGTAGTTCTACTCACAGTTGTGACAGTCGTCCCGAAGCTGATCTCCACATAAACTCTTCACCCTGCACTCCTTGTCCAAGACACAAAGATTCCTCTGAATCTAGTGGTCATCAATGTGATGATACAGTTTTTACTGAGGAAAATGATATAAAAGATATTGAAAATCAACCCCTTCTTGAGAAATTAGAAAACGGCACTGAAGACTTATTATTTAAATGTCAAATTGAAAATAACAGTTTTACCGTGCCGCCTAACGAAATTCCAAATCAGTGTCTCGCTACAAATATTGAAGGAAGCGACTGTGAAAATTTATCAAATAGTTTTCACCAGCAGTTAGTCTTGAGTCAGAAAGATCGATCTAGTCTGAGTGAAATGGCAGAAGATGAGGATATGACATTCGATGAAGGTCCATTTTTCAGGACATTGTTTAAATTGATGCTCAATATGCATCAACAGCCATATCAAATCAATTTGCAGCTCACAGCTATATTCTCCAAGTTGGCTATGATGCCTCATCCATATTTGCATGAATATTTGCTTAATCCAGTTTTACCTACTGGCAAAAACGTCCCAACACTCTTTAAGACTTTGCAAAAGCTGGCAAAGGTCTTTTTATCACAAATTCCAAGAGTTAAGAAATTTGAAACCATAATTGAACAAACTAGACAAAGATTACTCGGGGACGATTCTAGCGACGATTGGTAAGTGGATTTCTAATATAAAAATATTAATTATTCACGTTGTTGAATCCATATAAAGTTTAAGATGAAAAAAATGCAAATATTTTAAATAAAACAATATAAACAGTATGAACCAACTATAAAGTTGACATGGAAGAGTTTTTATATCCAAAAATGAAACATAGTTTGTGGTCACCCTGTTTCATAAATATGGTTCATTTATGTAAACCTAGGTCATATTAAACCTTGTAAGCAAGGTAAACTAAAATGCTTGTGAAAAAAAAACAGATATTAATACCTTTCCCGACGTTTACCACCAGACGATGTAAAAGGTATTACTACCCTTCCCGCAGTTAACCGGCAGTCGGCATAACGGGTATTACTACCTTTCCTGCGTTGAATGTGTTAATATCTTAATAGACAATTTTGAGGTTGATATGATTCTTTATATACACCCCATATGATATGATTGGCCAGGCGATTTCCTATTGAAGACGTTATTTTTATATTAACTAATCTTATCATTTCTTTATTTGTTTAGTGATAAAACTGAACCACTATTTGAGAGCTTGATTGTAGTGGAGGAGTTTTGCAAAGAGCTGGCTGCAATTTCCTTCGTCAAGTACCATCATGCCTCACAGCAGTCGGCGATTTGAGAAGACGATTTCCACGTCAAAGCATGGACTACAAATTTTGTAAACTTGAGAAAGCAATTTTGTACTGGTGTCATCAGAAATAAATAGTGCAATAAGTAACTTTGCATACTTGGGAAGGCATTGTGGTTTTATTTTTACTGGTTGAATGTTATCTAGTAATTAACTTTTATTTGTTTCAATTTTGTATGCAAATGTTATTTTCGATTATTTTTAAGCTTCATTGCCTTTCTATGTATTATTTTCAAGTTTCATGGCTGTATGTGCTGTAGGCTCTTCGTTTTGAAGAATCATTAATGAAATTATGACCTGAAAAGCCATGATTATTCCAAGAAACTTAGGTCAAATAGTATCTGTACATAAAATGTTGTGGTTTTTATCATCCGTGTTTAACTTTGAAAATGTGCATTTCATCATAAAAATTAATTTGTAAATATTGATTATTACAGATTGCCTTTGGAGCATTTGAATATATTATTCTGTTTTTTAAATATTAATATTTATTTAAAATTGTACTTGTTTTTTGCAAAAAAAACATTTTATTTTATTTTTCTATTCCCCATATTTTTAGCAAAAATTTTGTTTCTTATAAATACTTTATAACAGTTTAATATAAAAATACCAAATTTTATTCATCAATACTATTACTTAAAACCAAGTTTCAGGTTTCTATAGAAAAATATATTATACTGAGTTTTATGTTTTGAATTATGTTATATTATATAAATTATTATGCAAATTGTGGTATTAAATCAATGATATTTTCAATTGTATGAAACCTAATAATTTAAGGAACATGTATGTTCATGAAATAACATGAATTTATCCATATAATTATATTTCACATATCATTGGGCTTCACAATTCTATGTGTTACTTATAAATTTACAAATTCTATTTAACATTCAATTTTAATGTGAAAACAAAGGTTTGTTTCAAAAATATCCATTATCTGAGCCTTACATTTTTTTCTGAAAGTCTCCAATTATATATACTTTAAGTACATATTGTTATTTTCATTGTAACTTTTGGACAATTACTAGAGTAACGTCCTTTTCCAAATTAGCCACCAATCAGATTGTGCCAATGCAAGCTTTGTTTTATATGTAAATTAATTACTCTTGTTCCTGATGAACTATATTTATTTACTTCTTAACATTGCATTTATATAAATATTTTCATCAATGGATTGAATTTTTCAGCTCAGTCTTGGCACCCAACCCTGAAAGGTCAATGTTCGGAGGAGCTTAATAATATATTTTCTTCAAAGTATGTAATTAAAGATGTGGCCATCTGAATTTAACTTGTCATTTTAATTAATTAATTACTATTATTTCAGTAATTTATGTTTTAGTTTATAATATAATTTAAAACAGATGATAAAAGTGATGAACAAATATGCTTGAATACTCATCTTCAACCCATTTTATTTTCATCCATATTGTAGTTCTAGACATTGCATTGTGACAATTATTAATCATTTTAATATCACCTTTACTGCTGTGAATAATGAATACTATAAATTCTAATGACTCAATGTGCCTTGTCATTTTTTATTTGAATTCAAATAAAATGGTTATTTTTATTACAAGAATTGTAACAATAAGTTTATCACACAAATTTACGATGACTATAAACATTTTAAAAGTTTGATTTGAATAATTACTTTTCCGAGCCAGTAGTCAATATTTCTTCCATTTGTAACCATGATTTTTGGCAATTTGAATGTTATATTTTGTGCAATGCATACAATAATGTCACATATTTGTTTAGTCCTACTTATATGTATTTTTATAATTGGCAATCATTCCATATTGTATTTATTTACTGTTCTTTCATGTGATATTTGTTATATATTGTTTTTGTCTAGTCCTTTGTGAGTTGCACCATTAAATTGTGTTAAAGTTATATTCATTTGTATTTAAATGAATTGAACTATTGAATTTTAATTTCTACCTACAATTCTAGTCAGAGAAATCATAATTATTATATTTGTACTTGAATCATAAAAGAATAACAAAGATAATGTGTGATTGGCGCAAGTAGACAGTTGGTACAGAAATTAAATTTGCTACAGTTTAGCCAAAGATGAGTCTCTGGTCTTACAACTGCCTTATTCCATTCCTTGCTGAGGAACCCCCATAAACAATATTAAAAAAATCAACTCAGTAGTGTTGATTAGGATTAAATAAAGAAAGCTCAACAAACCGGATAATAAGCAGCTCTACTGCAATTGTGATGAAGGATCATGGAAATAGAACCGCTGGTAACTTTTATCTAACTAAATATATTCTGGAAATTGTTCATTGATTAAATGGTTAAATTATCAAGTTTTTCCTATAACCTGAAAATTTTTTCCAACTATGGAGTTGCATATATTTCTGTTAAAAGGGTTAGATAATTGTGGTTAATATAAATAAATGGACACGGGATTGTACTATTGAAGGATATATTTATGAAAAAAACATAATTCACAAAATGTGCATATAATTACTTCATAATGTAAGATAACCAACACAGGTAGGTATAATCCTTAAAAATTACGTGATATTTTTTAATTTGTAGTATTGTTATTAATATACATTATGAATTAGAATAGTTTTTAGACAGTGTTCAGTTTGTATCAAAATAATCTTTCAGTAAACTTAAAGATCCGTACAATCAAATAAAATGGTTCCTGAAATATAATACGACTATTTACAAAAATGGACTAGCAGTATTTCTGCCGGTTCAACAAACTACATCAAAGCTTCAGCTTGCCAGCAAGCTTTTAACAGCAAATTTGCACTGTTGGGCCCTGTTTCAATAGAATTGTATTTCAGATCATAATGTGGGCAACTGCCAAACTGAAATCTGCAATCAATAAAATGTTATTTACCACACTCCTGACTTGCTTTGAAAGTAGCCCTACTTCTACTGTGAAGATTCAAAAGAATTCAAGAAATACTTAAGGTAGTAAGTAGATAAGGCTGATTTCCGTGGTTGGGAATTGAGGATAATGTGTACTTTGAAATTGGCAAACTATGAGTAAAAGCCTACTGATAGTGAGGAACATTGCATAAAGTGAGTTTACACAATATATATATATATATCTGACAGACATTTTTACATCTGGTTGGCTTTTGAGGTTTCATACTAATTTTGATTTAACAAAAATTTCCTGTCCTCGTAATGGAATTGAATATTGTTTGTTTTCTTCACTACTTTACAAGAGCATTTCCAAAGACTTAAAAACGTTTCTAACAGTAAGGAGCATAATGACATAACAAGTAAAATATTCACATTATGCGGATAAAATATTATGCTAATAATTTATCCACGGTATCGGAAAAATATATTTGGCACTCCATGCAGGAATATTTAATGAACCAAGTCATCTGACTAAAACAGAACTACACATTGTCTGTCCACACATTAATTGCTTTGGTCCTAATTTTCTTTAGCCAAATCAATTTTTATTTAGGCATCTTCACGCGTCAATGATATTTTATGTATTAAATCGGAAATTTAAAATAACTCATTCACAATTTTTTAATTATAATAAATCCAATATAATAAAAGCAAAATAATTATAAGCTAAATATGAATTTTAGAGATGGGATTTTAAATTATTTCACAAAATATCTAGTGCAAAACAATAATACTACACAAAAGCATGAGAAGATAACTAAGCAACAGTCGCGGATTAAAGTGTAAGCTTCAGACTTCTCTTGGTATGACTAGCCAAAATATCTAACAAATGTATTTTCCTGGCAATATTATATCAAATAAGATCATAAACCAAGGTTAGTATCTGAATAACACTAAAATTATTACATTAATATAAAATATTCCATGTTATTTAATATGAAGCATAAAGAAAAATATACTATTTATATGTATAGTTTATTAAATGACTAGTTAATTGTAATCAATTGATTGGAAAAAATACAATCTGAATAAACAGGTCATATGCTTACATCACATGGTAATTTGTTATATTCATTACTGAGATAAAGATACAAATAAGAAAAAAATTACAGAAAATCACTAATGTAAAAAAAAAAAAATTATCAGTTGACTGATTAATTAATAATCAGAAATCTCTCAAGCCCATTGTGATATTCTTACATGACACTACACTCAAAATATAGTTATTCGTAATGTTCACTAAGATAAATGACACTATCAAAGGCACCAAAACTGTAAATTTCTTTCTATATTCTCATTTTAGTCAAACTCCCGAGACAGTATTCCACATGATTTCGCAGCAGTCAATCAATGTTTCTCTGACACTAGTGAGTTATGTGGTTTACAATCTTTGATTTGTATGTGTGAAGAGTTGCATAAATGGAGAATAAAATACATTAAAAATTGTACTTGTAATCTTGAGTTTCAAAGTTTGGTTTAGTAAAATTAGGTGACGTAATGAGCTACCCATTTTTTAAATCTTTAGCGTCAAAATAGCTGCTCATTTTGTATCATAAATATTCTAGCCAACACTGAATTGACCGAACCATCACAGTTGACGTTAAAGTAAAATGAAACATTAGAATATTACATTCATACACTTTTCTATTCGTGAAATAATTCAAGTGCAATTGACAAAATGGCTTCTTGCTTAACATTCTGGCAGGGAGTTAAACATAGATTCAAATACAATTTAAACAGATTTATTACTGAATCAAAGTTGCACACTTTCCTTGTCATTCGCAATTAATCAGCACAATTCAAAACGATTGCAGTGAATGTTGCAGTTATGCGTGTCCGGCTAATTTATGTTTTTTGATTAGTTCACTAGGTATCATAACACATTGATTGGACTGGAATTAAATTTATATAACTCAATATGTGGTCCACAATAAAGACATAAAATTATACAATATAAAGAACTGAATCAAAATTTTGTGATACAAGGATCGACTACATTATTGTGGAATTTAATTACTGCAAAATGAACTTTACATTCAAATCAATAATTTACATTGTCACCAATATTTCTTTTGTTTGACATGAATCTACACATCATGTTAACATACAATTTCTCCAATGTTTTCTAAAATTTTATGCCCCCACATTGTGATTAAAAATATCACTATCTCAATATTTGTTTAAAATAAATATCATTTGTTCTACAGGCTCAAAATATTTTATTTTATTGCAACTAAATCTAAGTTTAAAAAGAAATAATAAGAAATGTGCATGAGCCAAAATTAAATCCTTATACACAGATTACCTAAGTATATGACAATGTTTTGGGTTTTATAAAAATGTTTTTCTTACACAAGTTAAGTTTCCTTAATTATTATGAACTATTTTCTTGTTACTGGTAGACACTTTTGTTATTAATTTTTAGTAAGTATTACAATAGTGACTATTTACAACGAGGTGAAATAATTCAGATACATCAAAATGAATATCTAATAACAATCTTCAGTAAAAAGCTAATTTAAATTAAAGATGTCTGACAATTAAGTTTTTTTCATTTATTTTGGTATATATATCTCATAAGTATACAAACATAGTTTTGCGTACTATTGGAAATAAGAAAAATGAAAATGGTTATTGACAGCACTACTTGCAGGTAACTTTCCGAGAAATATTCAAAAAAATCATTTTCAGACTTTTGAAGAATAGATATGAAAATTATGAAACGTGAAAAAACTAACCGCACACTTTGCCTGCCTTTGAAAAATTACCTGTGTCACATATTGTTAATATAATAATTTTTTCGCGCATACATGATACGGTATAGCATGTCACCTACATTCATATACATAGGGCGGTTAATAATTAGGTATTTCAAATTAACGATTTTTCGAAATCAATCAAATTGTACAATGCATATGAAATGATTTAAAAAAATCAGATCAGTGCAAATAAATTAGACTAAATGATTAATAATGTTGAACCAAAGTAGTGACTACACCGCACCTTGGATTTAGTTAAAAAATATATTTAAGAATATCTTGCAGTGAAAAAGTTTTTTCAGAATTACATCAAATTGACACTTATTGACACACTGACCATCAACTTATTTCTTCAGAATCTCAATTATTAATGATAAACAGATAAGCCTCAGATAACAAAAATATTCATGAAAGATTTTGATGGATGTTAAAATCTTTTCCCCCAATCAATAATTATCTTATTTTAAGGCAAAGTGAATACAGGCTTCCACAGCTTTTAAATACCTTATTTTATTATCATTAATCATATGAAAAAAAAAGGTTAATTAAGTGTTATAAAAACATTATGAATATATAAAATACAACATTAATACTAAATGTGTTGAATTTTGATGAACACAATATTAAAAATAAAACACTAGGTAAATATCACCTCGTTGATTGATAATTAATAATAGGCAACACTGGCCATAACAAATTGCATTGACAGTTTATTTATTTTTTTATTTTTTATTTCATGTATCATAACTACAGACTAAGTATGGTCAGTTAGTTTATTTCGTGGAATCTGGATTATCTGAAATGCAAAAAAAAACTTAATTGGAATTGAATTAAAAAAATATTTTAACACATACAAAAAGTATTATTAAAAGAAAACAGTATGATGCATTCTACTAATGAGTAGGAAATATTTCAAATAGACTGTCTAGTGAATCACATATTTGCAGATTAAGTACTCGATGCAAGGCTTCTTGATATTCTAAGTTTATATAATTGAGGGTGGGTGGTAAATGAAGGAACGACAGTGCGAATATAATAATAATTTACAAAGATGTGATATTGTATTTCATGTGAAAAAAAAATACTTCGTTCCCAAAAAGCTGTTATGTCAAATGAATATATAGTTTAAAAAATTTGAATAGAACAACACCGCATATCAATCATAATCAATGATAAGAACCAAAAACCACACAGTAAAAACAGTATTTGTTTACTTGTTAAGATTATAATATGATACGATTTTTAAGCATTTTAATATGCGGGGAGTGATATGACAAATATGAACAGTTAAATTTTCTATAACACCTTTTACCCATCATATATGATCAAAAAAATGTAGATAGGAGAGGGGTTAATAAAAGACATAAGCACAAATGTTTTACCTAGACCTCTAGTGCGGCTGACTAACACCAAGAGAAGAAAGGACTTTTGTTTTGAAAGCGCTGCGTGAATGTGTCACTGAATGAAAAGAAACGCGGAGTTGACACATTGCCTTTTGATCTGGAAAAGAAAGCAGAACATAAATTGCATTTTAATTGACGATGAGACGGAAAAGTTGCTATTGAAAAATCTAAAGATCCCCTTGTTACCGATGTAATGCTGTAATAAAACGTGTAATTTGAATAATGAAAAACATCAAAGATCTTTATTTACCGCTCAACGATAACAGCGGGCATCTGCACTAACTGAACGGGACTTTTTCCATCCTTGAGAGCCTGTGTCAAGTTTAATATTTGACCTCGCATCACAGACATTTGCTTTTCAAATAGCCGCTTATCGAAGCCCTTATCATGCTGAAATATTAATAAAACAAAGATGAATTTTCGATTTCATTAATAACAGAGTAATCAAACATTTACCCGACACAGTCGATTAAATAATAGTCTCTTTTCAGATACCGCATGCTCAAATTACATTAATTTCACACCGTATGTTAATCTATAGAGGATTCCTTAAGATTGTGTTTATTAATAAGATTAAATTGATGTCTAGAAATTAGATTTTTACCCAAACACTTTAGTTTGCTCAATTCATCTTCAATGCAAATTATATGAAAGGCAATTCTTCAGATTTCAGGTGACAGGGAGGAAATCAAAAATACCACATTAGCACGAATATGATGAAATATTTCTCTCTAAAATAATTGTGAGATAAAAATAGTACAAAAAAGGTGTAACATATAAATGGATGCACTTTAATCCACTAACATGTTATATTCTGTTGATAGCAAGACGTATCTGGTGTGTATGGGTAAAGTGACAAGTTCAGTTGTCTTGTTATAGTCATTTTAAATGATAAATTTTCTACTTCCCTTTTGCGATTGTAACAAATGGGTGATAGACACAATTAACAAAATATTAGGCTTTTGGATTGTTGCAACTTTGAACGATTCCATATGTCTTATCACAAACGACCCGGGTTTCGCCCTTCGGCATCTTCAGGTATTCCATCGCACGGATGCAACAGAACTGACGCAAAACAAACAGTTAGAATCTTATATATAATATATTAAAATCATTATTAACAGGAATCTACTTACCAATAGGCAAGCAAAAGATTGCAGCTGAAAAGAATGTAACAATATTAATCCAATAATAATTAGCTATAACAACTTTCATTATCTTGCTAATGAGTTGTCGTTATTGAAATGGGGTTTTCAACAAATTTAAATCAAGTAATTAAACTATAAATGTGTCTTCTATTATTTAAAGAATACCTAATATCAAACATCTAGTGATGAGAGAAGAATTATCATCATGAGATTGTCGATTCATTGAACCAATCTCACGTAAAGGGTACAAGGGGGAGTTGGGAAGATTGAGTTGATCGTTAAGAATGAAGTTTGAATTTAATAACTGGCCTCTATTAATTTCTAAGAAGGGAAGGGCGAAACGAAGGGCGAAACCCGGGTCATTTGTGATAAGACATATGGAATCGTACAAAGTTGCAATAATTCAAATTTAATATTGAAGTTCCATCAAACACCTTCAGTCGATATCATAAAATATTAGGCATCGGAAAAAATATTTGTCCACATTTAAAGCAATAATGGTAGTCGAAGACCAGGTTATCTTGTATTTGAAATTTTCCTTTTGATTTTACTCAAAATCAATAATAGCTTATTGACGCTAATTTGAGATAAATTGACAGAAAGGTAAAATAAATCGAAGTCAATAAAGAAAATCAAATTATAAAATAAAGATTACAAAAAAAGAAAAAATCTTTCTGGTTCACAATTTATTAATGACTTTCATGTTGGCTATTAAAAATTATTCAATAGTAAATGATATGATTACCTTAAACAAAAGAAACAATTCATCACAGAGTTCTTGAACGAAATTCATGTCCGAGAGTAAAGGTAATACGAGTTCTCTGGAATAAAATGCAATAGCAAATTAAAAATGTAGAAAATAAAGAGTAGATTCTATGTTATGTTCCTATTGTAGTGAACTATGGTCGATAAGTTAACAAATTTGAAAATATTTTCCATCATGTCACACACACATGAACGATTAGCCACCCTCTTTGCCGTCACTTATTCTGGTGTTTATTTCGATTAAAATTCTTACATTGTGATAGCTATTAAAATAATTACACTGCATTTA